>CM055961.1:34497500-35097500 GCA_029531755.1 Holothuria leucospilota | reverse complement strand
TTTGTTATTGTCTGAAGCAATGTGATAGAAATGATTTGATTGGTGGATTTCAAATCAGGGCTGATGAAGGTGTGGTTTTGCATGCATATTTGTTTGGGTGAACAAATCTATAATTTGTTACAGAAAGGTTAATTACTCGTTAATTAGTGCTCGGAGGGTAGAATGTTTTTCTCGGTTACCCGTACCTCTCTTTCATCGAACGGGACCGGATCGTAAGTAAACGAGGATAGATTCAATAAAAGCCAGACAAACGCAATATTTCCCTTTAAGCCTACCTCAAAACTTGAATTTTTCTAAGTAAATCACTAACTCAAGGAAATTTCTAGCGGAAGGTATTTCCTTCCAAAAATTTTACTGCACACAGTTTAGACCATGTTGCTGTAGTGATGTGCTCAATGTGTGATAAATAAGTGGCAGCAAATGACTTGAAAATGAACAAAATTTGAGGTATTTTAGGCACTTTTTGCATTATATCTTTCCGCTATGCAAAATGACACTTTTGATGAAGTGAAGAGGCAGCAACAACCGCCCTATGACAGAAGCGCGTTTAACTCAAAATCTCAAGGCCTTGGTACACTAATGTGAAATTAGAGTGAAAGGCCTACTCATGAGCTTTTACCAGATGAAAACTTTAACAAGGACCCAGAGGCCTCGAAACGGACCAAAATTAGTGTGTAAGTCAGTCAGTCGAAGAAGCAATAGTGGGACTTAGTGGGCCAAAAAAGACACAACCTCATTTGTGCTAACTAGCAGTTTCTTTGCTAGTATATTTTAGCCATCTACGACAGCGAACACACAGCAGATCGTTTACTTGTATGTTAAAGGGTACCTTGAGTCTTCTAGTGTGTTCTAAACACTAGTTTGGAGCGTCGGCGCAGTAATTCAAACTTAAGTACACGCAACGCTTATTTTTCAACTAATAAGTTCCTTTTCAAAAGACAAATTTACTCACACCCAACTTTCCTAGTTTGTGCATTAAATAAACTAGACTTTTTTGTTTATTTTCAACGAAGACGGGGTCGAGAATCCTCAGGCTTGTGCAAAATCTACATTCAAAATTTCTTTGAATTTGGAGCGTCGGCGCAGTAATTCAAACTTAAGTACACGCAACGCTTATTTTTCAACTAATAAGTTCCTTTTCAAAAGACAAATTTACTCACACCCAACTTTCCTAGTTTGTGCATTAAATAAACTAGACTTTTTTGTTTATTTTCAACGAAGACGGGGTCGAGAATCCTCAGGCTTGTGCAAAATCTACATTCAAAATTTCTTTTAAGAAGCCAGTATTGTCCTCTTCGTTTTTGTAATATATTCCTGACTTTGGTGAATAACAGTGTTTGAGTTGCTCCACACCCCGTAGTGATCGACTCAACGCTCTGTCAGAAACATTTTCCTACTTGCGTATTGCCACCTCCAATTCAAGCATCAATTGCTACGGAGCGATTTTCCGAACACGACCAAAATATTACAGAATGAGAAAGACATAATAGGAAGTTTCATCCATGTTACTTTATGATTTCTACAATTTTACCCCCCCCCCCCCAAAGAAAAAATCGTTAAGCGATTGACTAATGACATAGGCGTAGTAGCCCAAGCTGATTTGGGGGGGGGGGGGGGAGGGGGGTGGACCGACTTGCCCGAAAAATATAACCGCAAATTTCCGCGCGCTCTACGCACTTTTCGACATGGTAATGTATATATCACAAAGGCATGCCCGCATGCCAATTACTTACAATAATTTGCCGTGTTACTACCTTCTTTATTGATTTCAATTTTTACCGAAGTTGGTGATAGCCGGCCCGGAGGAGGGGTCTAAGGTGATTTTACGTATTTTAGGTACTAAAAAAAATCGGCAGTACCCCTTCCCTTTTGAAAATTTTTGAAAAATTAGGTGTCCTTAGATTCAATCTGGTGCCACATATGCTACCTTTGAAGTAAAATTTGTGTAAAAACATTTACGTATTTCAGGTACTAAAAAAAATCGGCATTATCCCCTTTTCTTTGAAAATTTTTGAAAAATTAGGTGTCCTTAGATGCAATCTGGTGCCACATATGCTACCTTTGAAGAAAAATTTGTTAGTTATCCCCCCCCCCCCCATGCCAATTACTTACAATAATTTGCCGTGTTACTACCTTCTCTATTGGTTTCAATTTTTGGTGATAGCCGGCCTGGGGGAGGAGGGTTTCCCCATCCCCTTTTAAAATTTTTGAAAAATTAGGTGTCGTTACATGCAATCTGGTGTCACGTATGCTACCTTTGAAGTAAAATTTGTGTTAAAAAATTTACGTATTTTAGATAGAAAAAATTAGCATCAGTGAGGGTGGGGCATGGCCCAATAGCCCCTCAATACACCACTGACAATCATAATATAAGTTCAACCATTAAAAAACACACTGATGAATTAATACGGAATATACAGGTGCTGGTGCAATTCAAACTAGAACTTTATATTAATTACCAAGGAAGTTTTTAAACTATTAATACCCTTTAGCTACATCATTGCATTATTTTTCTTTCAGTAGGTGTCCGAAAAATTCTCGGCATTTTGTCCGAATTTTCACAAAAATTTTTGGTTGGGGGCTGCAGCCCCCAGCCTCCTACGCCTATGACATAAGCGTACGAGGGTCAATATTTCTGGGGAGTCAGTCATAATTTTTGCCCGAATTTAGAATGTTGGACCAAGTTGCCCGAATTTTGATACCTCTGTGTCGGTTGCAAAAGGGCCATGATTCTTTTCTTGGCTGTCTCATTTGCCCAAATAGATCCACTATTTTTGCCCGAATTGATATGGCATATTCCCCCACTTCCCGACCCCCCCCCCCCCCACCGTACGCTTATATGTACGGTATGGTATACTGGTCTGAACAACCTAAAATTTAGAAAACGCCAAAAGAATGGCGACACAAGGGTGGAAATAATTGGCCGAGAAAGATTTTGCCAAGTGTAGGAAAGATTCAGCTTCTAGTTTTATTTCTCCATACTTTTGTGCCATTATTGTTACGTGCTGTAAAAAATACTGATGGTACGGAAATATATCAGATCCATGTGCTCTTTAAAATCCCAACAGAATTTAAATAGTAAACTTGGTTTAGTAATTTGCATCATTCTCGCGTCATCCGGACAATTTAGGGTTCAACATGCTCTTTAAAGACAAATAATGCAATAATTTTGAATTAGTATTATTACCCTGGTATTATAATTTACGAGTAGATCCTTCTGATCATGTGACAATACTGTGTTACTCAATTCTTAAATGCATGCAAATTTTGCCCTTGGCTTACCTTTAACATACAATTTATTTATAAGGGAAATACGAATAGCTTTGTAAAATTTAGCAAGTTCTTCAAAATTGGGGTTTGGGGATAATGCTTTATTTCCTGTAACATTAAGTAGGTTTGTTTTTAATTAAATATCTGCACCACCGATAATTTTATACTTTGGCTAAACTATAAGACAGGCTAGTAGCCAGACAAGGTACTGCATGGGGCGAGATACAGTAGCTATCAGGGGAAGGCGAAATTTTTTCTGAGGCCGGCGAGACATACTAAAATGCAGTAATGCAATGGTAATTTTTAATTTAAGGGTGAAAACATTTCCAAGGGCCTCGCCCCTGGCCCTATTGTCTACGGGCTTGCGCTACGATATTTGTACTATTCATCATTTCAAGTATTTGTGTAGTGAAGCAGTTGGAAGGATGCAACTCCATAATGTAATGCTGAGAATTTTATACCGGTTATGAATACACTGCAAAGGGAAGGTAGGTTTTTCATCATAAACTTGTATGAGATATGATTTGCGGTGCTGTTCTCATCGTGGGAATAGTCATTCAGTTTTTATAATACCAGTCCCAAGCAGAGGCTGGTAGTTGGAGGCTGCCACCCCCTCCCTTCTTCGGAAGGCCCTGCTTTCTCCATTCAGGATTTATTTTAGTTTCGCTGTGGATCCACATGGTTATTGTGTGTAATCCTCAATAGCCAGAAGGTGATAAGTAGTTACCCTGGCGATTTAAATGGTTTGCCATAACATGTATGGCGCCCCCACTTAACAACATATAGTTGTTAAACAATAATTCCCCTCCCCTCATGTAGAGCCTGTATTTCTCGTATTTGTTTCATATACCCCCCCCCCCCCCTCCCCCAGCACGGAACTTAGAAACAGCGCTAGTTTTCTATTCAGGTCACGAAAATCAAGCTAAATTACACAGTCTCTCGTATTTGCCGTAATGGTAACAATACTGGACATGAATGACTCAGAACTCGTACGTATTAAGCATTTTAGCATTCAAAAGGGATGGATGCGACTTACTTCATTTGATTCTGCCTCTCATACATACCTAGGTGTTGATATTTCAAACAATCTTACCTGGAATAGACATATTAACCATATCACTTCGTCTGCAAATAGGTCTCTGGCGTTTATCAGAAGGAATCATTACTCCTGTCCCAGGAGTGTTAAAGCTAATGCCTACCTTACTCTTGTCAGGCCTTTATTGGAGTATTCATCTTCCGTTTGGGATCCCTACACCGTTTCCCTATCCAATAAGGTTGAGCAAATTCAACGCAGGGCTGCTAGGTTTGTCTGCAATGACTATTCCCCCCATAGTAGCGTGACTGAAATGTTAAAAGATCTAGGGTGGGATAGCCTTAAAGTCAGACGTACTGTCAACAGGCTAGCAATTTTTCACAAAGCCAGATTGGGTCTCCTAGCCTTGCCAATGAACAACCTTCAACCGGTCCGGCGGCCTTCTAGGCATCATCATTCAAATAGCTTTTTACATATACCAACCAATAAGGACTGCTACAAATACAGTTTCTTTCCTCGGACCGTCAGGGACTGGAACCTTCCCCCCCCCCAGAACATAACAGATCTCGAGGACCCCAAGCAGTTCAAGAGCGCAGCCTTGAGGATTCTCAGACGGGACGACTAACTTCATGCGCACACCCAACCCTGCACGTTTGACTCCACAAGGAGTGTTGTGCAGTATTTATCCAGATCCAGATCCAGATTCTAGGGTGTGTGAATTTACTGTTCTTTGTCTGATACAAAACTGGGCAAATCCAACCTATGCCATTAAATGAAAATCACTCTGGTTGGTCCAATGACGTGTACAGTTTAGTACCGCAAAAGTGCTCTATTTACAGAAGTAGTGTACATTCCACGACAGGCGGAGTTGCTCAGATTACACTGAGATGTAAAATATCGACAGATATATATCTTTACGTCTACAGCCGAATTCGCCGTCGACAGTAATTTAAATATAAACCTAGTAGGTGAGATATATGAAATTTGAGAATAGGCTAGAAGTAGTCCCGTAGTCAAAGGGGTGAATGGTAGCACCCATATACTCATTATCTACTTTTATTATGAAACATGGAAATAAAATACAAATGTGCAGGACTTTAGGTAAAAGAAGAGAACATATTGGACCTTTGACCTTTTCCAAATAGCACTTACAAAGAATTATGGGATATTTTCGTACCCATCATGTTTAATAACAAACAAAGCTCCTCTAGGACATTCTTAAGACATTTTTATTCCTAGGGTTACTAACCCCTTAATTTGAAAATTCACGTTAGTAAAGGCAAGCTTTTATTCGTCACAATCACCTTATTGCCAGTGATTCTTTCATTCCTCGATTATCGTGCAACAGCAGGCTTATTTTCACTTTATATTGACTAGTTCTAATGCTATCTCAGTACGCCACATCACGCTACAGTATTTGACAGAAAATCGTTTTTGTTTTTAACATTTTCAAAATATAATAAATATTCCCTCGGGTCAAGGAGTCCGAAGAGATGGTAAGTTCTTTAATATTTGGCAAATAATGAAAAAACGGTTGACCTCTTAACAAAATCATTGCGACTGCCAGGATATTATCATGATAATGGTTATTAGACATGCATCCTGCATCGTGCTAAGTTGCCTTAGAAACCACTTTGTGCTTTATAAATTGCATATTAGCTCTGTACTACGTAAGACACCTAATTTTCCGACAAAATGTGTCTGTCAAATCTGAACTGAGAATATCCCAGAATCAGCTATGCCGGGTTTTCTTGAAATATTGTCGTCCCAAAGTACGAGATAATGTAGAAGGCGCCCCCTTCTTCGGCAATCACTCCCAAGTACACGAACAAAAGACTCTTGATACAATTGTAATATCGGAAACGTTGACTGGTGGAAGTATAGGCGTACCTTTGGGAAGGACGGAATAATTGAAGGTTACTGTAGACCCATTGAGCTATTGAAATGAATTTGAAAGCGAACGGTACGTGCCAACTATTGTAGATTTGTGAAAGACTTGTAATGGAAAGCAATGAAATAGGTTGCATCCATCATTTATACTAAAACATACCCGGCCACGTTTCCTCTACAGATACTGTATGTATACCCGGTTAAACGCCATTGGTCATTTTTAAATTTTGATCCAAATTTCGTTTGGGGAGGAGATGCGACACTGCTCTTTCATGTCGGAGCCCCTGAATTTATGCAAATAGATTATTTGAAATGACAATATACCGAGTATGACATTATTATTTTCTCGATAATTATGTTATAATACATCAGGTCGTTTCTTTTGCTTCTTTCTCCCCATCTTTCCATTCTTTTTCTTTTTGTGTTCTTTTCCTTTGGTAGGGAGAAGCGCCCTCAACCCCCACTCATGAAGGATCTAACCGCCAAGGGTATTTGATTCAAAGCATGTCATTAGACCTACAGTTAACTGTACGCTATACTCTCCCTTTGGACATCTGAGTAAACACCCCTCATGATGGCGTACTGTATATAACTGCCTGTACCCAATAATATACCTCATCCCTGGTTTCTTCCATCATTTCACGATCGTGTATACATAAGGTATTCTTTTTTCGTAAACCCTGGCAACTTACTTTGAAAACTGTTATTTTTGAGCACACTAAGCCCATTTACCTTTTTTGAAGGGATGAACAGGGTAGGTCCAAACGTAACTTAAGTCATCAAAATGATGAAAATGGATGATCCATACAATGTAAAAGACCAACTTACTTTCTTTCCATGTAAGGTGTGGATGATGTGTTTGCGGAGTCACGCTGCATTAACCTCACATTAACACTCGTCCTGTTAGAAGAATACCCAAAGTAGGTGCTGTAAACTGTGACTGTCAGGATTGCCACAAGACATGCAAACATTCTTTGTAAACGTTTAGAGCAAAAATATGCCACAACACGGTATCCTCTCATCTCTATGAAAATTACGTCAGAACGACCACACCTCAACTTACAAATGTCCAGTGACTTTGATTAGTTATCACGATGACCGTCTACTCGCAGAGGTTAGTCCCCAATTTGGAAAATATATCTTTGCTTTATAAAACGAACTGTAGAAGCACTCAATGCGTCATTCAATGTGTCACTGTATAGGTAACAGTACAGCACGCGTATGTATGATCCTGTCTGAGAGCTGTCGAGATGGAGTAACACTTTCCAGGCCGTTGCTTTTCTACAACGATGACTTATTGTACCAGCAGAATTGTAAACAGTATAAGAAATGGACTATCTTCTACTGCACCCTCCTGAATACATCCGACACAATAGCCTGTAAATGAGTTAGGTTGTAATGCGATTTAAATTTATTGCAAACGCAAAGGGACGCTGGAATTAGAAGTCTGTAGGGTTACACAATGTAAGGATTAGTAGGAAAACCTGTGATTTTCGTAGCAACTTCCCTAGCCGTCAGTTGTTACTTTTTCAGTGTCTTGAATGCTGTTTTACAAATACAAATACGTGAATGAGTTCTAATATGGTTACAGCCTGCGAGATGGAAGGAGACCCGAAGGTCCGCTAGACCGCAGATCTGCGAGAATTGCTCAGAAAAACTTTTATTCCTGCCTATAACACTTGTAGAAGTAGTTGTTTTCCTACGTTAAATGGTTTACACCTCAAAATCAAGCAAAGCGGCTTTTGACAGGGTCAAAATCATGATCCTGAACTGATCATGGCAGCAGTTTTAGTTGTGGTAAACAGGTAGAAGCTTACTCCATTGACATGTACTAGGTTATTTCTTAAAGTCGCTTGAAGCCCTTAACGGTAGTTGCAGAAAGAGGGCAAGCAATGAATGGGACATAGATGTGGGAACCTTAGATAGCAAATTTAAGATGAAGCGTTCAGTATGCGGGCGTTTCTTCACCTTGATTTTCAAATACACCTATTATTATTATTATTTTTTGTGATGTCTTGGAAATCCAATCACGACACAATTTTATCGTAAACTTAGGTATAAAAGGGCACAGCGTTTAAATGTATGCGTTATTTTACTCGACTCGACTTTAAATTAATCACGTTTGAAATATCTTGTTACAAGAAAAAACTGGGAAAGACAAACGTACAATAACCATGGGGCGTCACCGCCTGACCAAGGGTGCATTGTGGAACAAAAGTAACTTCAAAAGTTACAGAGTCGACAAATTACCTCCATCTCTGTCTTGACTTTGGGAAATAAACAATTGTTTCAGTTAACTTACTCAAAGAAGAAGTGTAAAACAGGCGATGAACGATGATCGTTAAATGAAAGTGGCTCCCTACAGAGGGCACCCTTTGGTAGATTTGCAGAAAATTGCAGTCGATATATACAGCCTACCATTTTGTGCTGTGGGAGCAATATAGGAACATAGGAACGTACTGGTCATTTAAAGGAAATTTACATCTAAGGAATATTAGCAACAAATTTTCTTTTGTCTAAGTAAAGAGAATGTTATTGCTTCGTGACAGAACTAACATGGTGAAACAGCATTAAGAGATCTACGGTATTTTATAGGATGCTGTCACTATGCACCATTAAAAACGGGATGTAATGCAGCTAATTTAATGCAACTAAAGAAATGGTAAGGCGGAGATGAAGGCTTAAGCCACGCCACCCCCTCCTTCCTTTAAATTTGGACAGATTATTAGCTATTTTCGAACCAGTTGAATACTATGTTTTAATTAACAAACGAGTAATAAATTCCCTACAATTTCTGAACAAAACCCTCAGCTTCCTTATCTAATCAAACGAGGTCACATACTGGTATGTACCGTATGCAAAAAAGAGTAAAAAACATCATTTTTTTCGTGTTGTTTACATGGTTGAGTTAAAAAGCAGAAACGATTGCTTCTTTTTTTTCTATTTACAGTATCAAACTATGTTTACTATCAAACGGTTGTGCGCCGGTACAGTGGAAATGGGGGCGACCTCAATCGATGTCTCTATTAAATATCTAAAAAGATCCAAAAGGCATCGAACTTTTATATGTTTGTACTAGGTGGGGTAGGACGTCTTTTTAAAAACCTAATAAAGACCGCTTTAAATTTACCGTATATGTTTCCTGCCAAAAATCTTTTCATTTTTACTACTTGATTTCTTGTTAGCTGTTGTCTTCTCTTCCCCCCCCCCCTCTCCCAGTGAACTATGAATACAGTGCAAACACAGTGCACTCAAGTGGACACAGTGGTGGACAGGTGGAGGCTTGGGAGTGCCAACTCACATTCCACGTAGGTAGGTAGGTTGCACTTCCGTCCACGGTGTCTGTGTGTTCAATGCGCTCATATCGCCCAGTGACCTGTCTACTTTTGTAAGGAGCATTGTGATTAGCCTCTACCGATTTTGGTAGCAAAATGTGGTTTAAAGTTTGTGCACAAATATAGATAATGATCACTCCGTTAGGACTAGCTAGACAGGGGGTATTCAATATGGGGAAAAACAACTTCCTACTGAATTTTCCTTCGAAATAGTTTAAAACTGTGCAACTTATTTGTCTCCTATTCTGTCCTCTCTGACGTTGGAATTCCCCTCTCCGTCTTGGAGTTACGTCAGTTGAATCACAGGCCACGGATGAATTCTTTGAAAACGCTTTGAACAGACTTGAGGTAATCACCCCTATTGTATCTCTGCCAAGTCTTAGCTCTTGGGTGCATCGTCCCCTTTGGTGCAGTTTGTGACTTTCGTTTGTAGCACAATAGGAAGCAACTCAAAAACAGACACAAAGAAAACCCAAGAACAAATACGTTTGTTGTGGATGGCTGGCATTTACAGAAGTAAATGCATGGGAGTTTGTCAAAAAAGTCCGAAACAAATACGTTTGCAGTCCCCGGCTGAGTAACTTTGATGTAATATATCAGGACGTTTGTCAAACAGCTCAATCTCTGGTCACTGAATTCGGGGTCGTAGATAGTCGGCACGCTGCGTTAAGCTTGCATGAAGCCATCTCACCATGAAGGGGTGACGTCAGGAGGGAGAAAGGGGAAATGCCCTAGCTCCCAGTGGGTAAATTTTCTACAGGGAGGTTGATGGGTACAGTACTCAAATCATGAAATCCCAATGGCAATAGGTCACCCCTATGGTTTACATGATTTTGCTCTCAATGAATTGAAAATTCTTCAATGAAATTCTACAAGTTTTTGTCAACAAAAAGCCCAAAGTTTTCAAATTTTCGTCAACAAAAGCTCCATTCTCCTTCAACGCAAAACCCAAATTTTCGGCGCACGTATGGTGCCGAAAGTTCTCGTTTTTGCCATCTTTCAGACGACTAGTCACCTTTGTCGTGGCTTTGGGTTATTAGACCCCCTCCCCTCCCGTCGAAGAGCTTGGTCCCCTTTGGGCAAACTCTGGTGTCACCCCGGCAGGAACATAAGAGGAGAAATACAGTGGCCCTAATCTGAATTAGCAGTCGTTAGCCATGAATGGCCGTTTTCGATCACCACGATGACAGCATTTTTGTCCCTGAATTGCAAAATTCATGTGGAGCAACTGCCTGGTTCAGTTAAAAGTATTTAACTTACGCTTACGTTTTATTTTAGACACACCATGAAAGACACTTGTAAGGGACATATAAGAGGAGATTTTTACGATTTAGTTGATATTTCAAAATAAATTTGGGAAACAGAATTTATTTCCTTTAATCTTGTCAAATATGTGGCTACATTTCTCTAAAGAATAGCTCGGAACCAATCTGGTTCATATTTGAGCCGGAAGAAGTCAAATATTTGATCCCGGTACGTACCCAGCTACTGCGTAGATATTGTCAAATTAAATGGTACGTTTCTGGGTTTTTGGTTTAGTTTGTTTTGTGAGGGGTCTGGGCTTCAGGGTAACTTATGGGACTTTACCCCTCCTTTGGTTTCTTTGATTCTTTGATTCGTATTCTTTGGTTCGTATTCTTTGATTCTTGGTATGCTATGTTACTGTCATGTAGCAGTGGCGCCGGCCCGGGGGGCATGGGGGCGCCTGTCCCCCCAATGGATTTCAGAATTTTTTTTTGAAAATTTTAAAATGATCCCAAAAGGCGTTTAAGCTATAGATTTCTGTATGGGGTAGGGTGATGTGTGTTTTCAACCAAGTGATGGATCTATTGTAACCATTTTCCATCACAAATGGTTCTCAAACTATCAGAATTATCGCAAATCCTTCACAAAGTTTCAAAATTTTCGCGCGCTCCGCGCGCTTCAAAGCTTACCTCGATATTGTTCTAATTATCAATAATTTCCGGTAGCAACTCCCACAGAAGCACATCAACAGAAGCTGTTTACGACTTCTCAGGTAAACTCGGACTAGCTTTGTGATTGGCAAATAGGTTTGTTGGGGAATTGAAAGTGTCTCGATGCAGAGAATGAATGCAGGTTTTGTCATGGTTATCTTATTTAATGAAAAATTTTGGCGCGCTTCGCGCCCATTCATCACTTTTTTCACTCCAACTCATTACCATTATTAAGGTTATAACACATGCAACTATTCTGATTACAACAATTTACCGAAAAACAGCAGTACATCCCCAAAATCTGTAGGGGCCTATGGGATCTTTCAGTCTAATTAGTAGCATGATGTGGAAGGTTGAAAGTGCGTATTTGCCGTTATAAATTTTTCAAATTTTTTTACCCAGCGCTTCGCGCGCAGCCGCTACCTGTATAGATGGTGATTGTTAATACACTTACGACGAAAGAAAATATTCTGAAACGCGCCTTTTAGTCCTTAATCGGTCTAATATCACATCCCTGCACCTATACTCTCTCATTCCCCATTGATGGAAGATGTCCGTCTGGATTTTCTTTCAAACTTAGTAAAAATATCGTTGTTGTAGCGTGCTCGGCATTATACTCTATAGTACCAATTGGATGTCAGGTAATATCATATCAGTGCCCCATTTTATATAATTAATCCAGAGCTTCCAGGAGGCACTATACAGGTGTCTGTCAGTATTAGATACCCTTTTATAATGCACAATGAGACAAAGGAAAATTTTCGAAATAGTCCAAGAATGTTTCTGTGGACTCCACCCATGTATTTTGTCTTAAAAACTTTCCCCGAATAGAAGGCATTAAAGCTCAGCCAAAAAGGGGGCTTGGCGAGGTTTGTTGACAACATACCCTTCTCTAAGACAACACACTCTCCTCTTTCACGTAACCAAAACTTAGAATTCAATAAAATTATGGATATTTTCCAGCCATGTACCCGTATGATCAGTTCCAAAAATATCCTAAAGATAGCACCATTTTGCATCTAAGCAACTTTAAATTACCAAAATTTCTCAAAGGCCTCCCCTTAGACCCCTCCCCCAGGACGGTACCTTTATGTAGTGACAAAAAGGATTCCACACTGCTGTATACCATCGCAGGGACGCACACTCTCTTCTTTCTCCTAACCAAAAATTAGAATTCACTAAATAAGGATATTTTCCAATCATATAAGATAACTTCCAAAAATACTTCAAAGATAGCACCATAGACCCCTCCCCCAGGACTGTACCTTTATGTAGTGTAAAAAGGACTCCACATTGCTGTGTACAATCGCAGGGGTGCACAAAAATGGTACAATTTAAGCAGATTTGGGAGAACAAATGAGGTGGCATTATGACATCATCGGTTATGCCCCCAATCACCAAATCCTGGCGGCGCCACTGCATGTAGTATAGTAAGCATTTTCAGTAGAGATTGATACTGACCGCCATTTTGTTGTTTACGAGTTATAGTTCCATCCTTTGTCCTAGGTCCCTTCCTTCCTGACGTGCAGGAAACCAGGGCCGAAGCGAGCGGGGGGGGGGGGGGTGGAAGGTGTCACACCCCCAAATATTTGGTCGCCCGTCGGCAAATTTTCGGTCTGTCGGCAAAAAGAGGAGAGGGAAAGGAAGAGAGTAAAAGAGGAGAGGAGTAAAAAAAGAGAGAAAAGGGGAAAGAAAGGGAAATGAAGGGAGTGAAAGGGAAAACGTAGAATGAAAAGAAAAAAGAGAAAGAGAGAACGGGCCAGTCTATTATCGGCTATTTCGATTTTCGGCTCTTTCGATTTTCGGCTCTTCATCTAATTGGCTTATTCAAGTTGCGGCCGTCGGTGTAGTTGGACGAGTGACTGAGTCCGTCGGCAATTCGGGAAAAGAAAGGGAATTAACGGCTCCCGTATAGGTGTACTATTTCTGGTCATGTGACATTCTTGAAAAACCACTTTCTGCACATTATTCCTCACTTTTATCATCACCATGGGGAGCAGCACCCAATTATCCATGAAGAGGGTATATTTAGCCCGTTTTCTAAACCCTAACCTTGACTTCAAACACATTTTGCAAACTTCTGAGGATCCGGTTTACCCACAAACATCCTGGGAAAAAATAATGCGTGCCGCGCATGTCTTCCCTTCACTGCAATCTCAGGCCTTTAACTTTTGAACACCGAAATGAAACAGATACAAAACCCATCTTAAGATCCTGGTGTTTAAAGCATATTTTGAACGCTTGGGTTAAGATTCTGAACACTTTTTCTCCCTTTTTGAACGCCGGACGCTTATCCACTTATCGTATTTGAACACATGACGGTTCTAGTGTTCAAATGCTGAACACATAGTGTTCCAATTCTAAACGACAGGTTCAGCACCTGAAGTACAGTGGCACGACGGGAGGAATAACCTAACACATTAGAATTGACCGGAATCTTTGCATTAGATAATGCATTATGAACCAAAATATACCAATCCTGCATTAGACTTAATTTTTTACCGAGAGATTAAGCTAAAACCTCAGAGCTTCGGGGGCGAAGCCCCCCGGACCCCCACCAGGGGCCCTAAGGCCGGCCCAGTGTTTTAGCCAGCCCCTATTTCTAGGACAATGTTGCATAAACGGCGACAAATGTCGCACAAAAAAAATCTGACACGCAAATTCTACCCGGGTGTAAATTTTGAGGTTCCTCATTAGGGCAGAAATTCACTTAAATATTAAACCATTTGCGATCAAGACACCTTTCAAATTCCAAAAAAATCCCTTAGACCCCTCCCCCAGTCCACAGATCAGTAAATGTCGCATTGAGAAAACGTCCTAGCTAAAGCAGTGACGGAACTCTTGATCCCAACTGCTTAAAACTATAGCGGCTTGACGAGAGGGATAGCCTAATACATTAAAATTAATGGGAATTTTTGCATTTGATGATGCATTATGAACCAAAATATATCCATCCTGAGACTTAACTTTTCACCCAGAGATAAACTTAAACCTCAAAGCTTCCGGGGGCTTTGCCCTCCGGAATCCACTAGGGTCCTTAGGCGGGCCCAGTGTTTTAGCCAGCCCCTATTTGTGCGACAATGTCGCACAAAAAAAAAATCTGACAAGCAAATTCTACCCGGGTGAAAATTTTGAGGTTCCTCATTAGGGCAGAAATCCAATAAAATATTGCACCATTTGAGATCTAGGCACCTTACAAATTCCAAAAATTTCCAAAGGGGAGGGGAACACCCCCTCCCCTTAGACTTCTCCCACAGGCCACAGATCAGTAAATGTCGCATTGAGAAAACGTCCTAGCTAAAACAGTGGCGGACCTCTGGATCCCAACCGCTTAAAAACATAGCGGCCTGAAGAGAGGAAAAGCTTGATACATTAAAATTAGTGGGATCTACTTTGTATTTGATGATGTATTATGAACCAAAATATATCCATCCTGAGACTTAATTTTTCACCCAGAGATATACTTAAACCTCAGAGCTTCCGGGGGTTGCGCCACCTGGACCCTACCAGGGGTCCTTAGGCGGGGACCTGGACCCCACACGCTAAAGCTCGTTTCCGCACTACGCATTACCAGATCCGTCGGCAAAACATAATCTCCACACCCCCCAAAGATAACACCTTCGCTACGCCCCTGCAGGAAACCCCCACGCCACATCTCAGACGTCTAGCACGCTTAATTTATGGGTGTGGTTTCCCAAACCCTTTATCCCCCTCTGTCGTGTTGGAATCTTATGGTAACAGCTGTTTGTGCAAGGCATGCCAGGTTACGTAAGAACATGGTGGCAGCGTAAAGTGAAAAAAACCAGTCATTTTGATGGCGTGGGTTCGTATCCCACCGCTGCCACCATGTTATGTTGTTTTGATTGTGTAATTAAAATATTGTCCGCTAAAAAGGTTGAACATCAAATAAAATCACAACAAGAACTCAAATCATAAAACTCGTTAAAAATCTTTTTCAGTCTTTCGGCAAATACATCTTGTCTTTCCCGAGGCTTGTACTCGACTCCCTTCAATCCTTCTTTTCCCTCCTCTACGCCCAGCACACGCACCTTAATCCCCTTCATTGCATTCTCCCATTCATTTATTAGAATGGTTCTTACGTAACCTGGCATGCCTTGCGCAAACAGCTGTTACCATAAGATTCCAACACAACACCCTCTGATTGGTCAGTCCTTCCATCCTGCTCATTTATATTCATATCGCGCAGTGCATGTTTACTATGGACCAATCAGGAGCTCACAAATTGATCCCCTAATAGTAGTAGTTACTGCTAGGAGCAGAACCTTTACGTGTCAGTTACTTGAGATCAGAAGCCGAGAGATACAAGATCGAAACAAGTAACATACGCCTCGCAGCTTAGGCCGTTGGGCAAGGGAAGTAAGGAAAGATATCAAGTTGTAAATTTAAATCATCTCAAAGGCCGGCCAGTATAATCAGAGAATCATCCAACACCAGTCATATGTACATATTTCACTTGCGGAATAATCGTTGAATAAAATCAAGGACAATTGCATTAACCTGTTCTCAGTTCTTCCTGCTATGGTTATCTTCTTTTCATGGAGTTGCACCCCAAGAACCCCGTACAAGCCTTCGCTAGGATGATTGGCCCATTATCCCACATGGTGTTATGTTAAGAGTGCACTGACATCGTGACTTTTCATATCAGAAAAAGGAACTGGAAAGATTGCTCAGCACCAAGGACTTACAAAAATCTCCCTGTGAGTTGAAAATTAAGCAAAATACTAAAGAAATAGGTTGGACAGGCACAATGGTATGTCACATTGACTCTCCAGATTGTTCGAAGTTGCGTCCATTCCAGGCGTTATTAGAGTTCGTTGAAGCAGGTTTTTGTTTTTCTCGATAAGGCTCAGCTGAAGATTCTTTAAATCATGGAAGTACTGCCTCCGAGGAAGTACTTTCATGTTAAATACTAATGATTTCAAACAAATATCTATAACAGTGAAGCATGGAAGTACTTGTCATTGTATACTTAAGTTTCCAGATTTTTTATCTTGGTTGTGACAAGCATTAACCATAAGCCTTAAGTAAGGAATTATCTCCTTACTTTTTGAGGTACCTGTTATCGATTATTGACCCAAGGTAGACACTTAAGGCAAGTCTAATTGAAAAAGTATCAAGTTTTCAATTAAGTTCGGAATTAAATTAATATTAATTTTTTGTTTATCTCAATGCACTAAAGGTCCTTCAGTCTCACCCCAAATAATTTTAAAAATATGATCATATCTCTAAATACAATTGGTCACTGCACTTTGATTGGTATTGATTAAAACAAGAGCTTTGCTCTTGCGTAGTCAGTTGTGTTCCCAATTGATCACACACAGTAGTGTTTGGAAATGTCCTTGAGCAATTTACATTCAGTGCGAGCTACTGTATAGCTTTTTCTTAGAGGTATACTAGACAGGTGTTTTTGTATAAATTGGAAGAGGACCTAAAGGTAAACTTAGTAAGGATAAGTTTGACTGTCTGGGACTGATTGTAAGACCTTAAACATACATGGGGATATTTTCACACGCGTTGCGGTACTCAGGAACAGCTTTAGTCTGAATGTTTGCACCTCCTGTTATTCTTTATTTCATTTTTATGTAGCTTTCTTTCTTCCACTATTTTAGAAAGTTTTGAAGTCACGTGCTTTTGATATAAAGCAAACAGATTTACTTATAAGGGTTTAACAATGTCGGCCTTCCTACGTTGTGCTGAATCAAAGCAGCTCCAAGTGTCAAAACAGCTCACATGGGAATAATGTAACAGATTCAAGGTTCTATTTCATTGTATTTTATTCTCTATGTGAGAATAATGTACATTTTTTTAACATGAAAGTTGAACTTAAAATCTTGTCTTCATCATTGACGCTTTTGAAATATCTTTTAAAATTTTCTCAAAATACTGCGATCGAAGCATGGACCTGCATTTTACAAATGATTACATTAAGGTGAGTAAAATGTGTGATGTCATGATAGGCTTCAGTGATATCATGATAGGCTTGTGTGATATGGTAGCAGGGGTGGCGCCAGTGGGGGCAAGGGCATGCCCCCGTTGGAGAAGGCTGTCCCCCCCCCCCCCGTCGGGGCAATTCTTACAGTTTCGTCGGGGAGTCCTAGTTGATACCATAAAGTATGCAGTCCCCGACAGTTTACTTGCTTTTTGCTCTCAAGAGGAAATTGTTTCTAATAAGAACCCAAAATTTTTGGCCCACTAAGCGTGCTGTAGAGTCACTCCAGTTTCTTCAATAGTTCCATTCCACATAGCTAGATAGCACAAGCAGGCCCGTCGGAAGGTATTTAAAAGTGGCACGGTATTTTTCGGGGTATTTTTCGGTGTTCAAAGGGGCAGAGCCCCTCGTGGGGGTTCAAGGGAGCGAAGCCCCCTTAAAGCTTTTGGATTTTGAAAAATGAAATTGCGTATTTCCATGGGAAGTTAATACAAGTGGAATATTGATTTTAAGTGGGGATCCTTCCTTTGTCACTACATAAATGTGTCGTTCCGGGGAGGGGTCTAAGGGGAGGGAGCGTCCCCCTCTCCTTTGAGAAATTTTTGTTAATTTAAGGTTGCTTAGGTGCAAAACGGTGCTATCTTTGGGATTTGTTTGGAGCTGATCGTACATGGTTGGAAAATGTCCATAATTTAGTGAATTCTAATTTTTCCGACTGGCTGGATGTTTTTACTAACTGCAGTGGCGGCGCGTAAATTGCACCTTTTTTATGCACCCTGCGTTTTTGTATACAGCAGTGGGGATCCTTCCTTTGTCACTATATAAAGGTATCATCCTGAAATAGGGGTCTAAGGGGAGGGGGCGTTCCCCTCACCTTTGAGAATTTTTTGTTAATTTAAGGTTGCTTAGATGCAAAATGGTGCTATCTTTGGAGCTGATCGTAGTATAGCAAAGGTGTGAAGGACTAGCAAGGCCGTTTTCAGAATGCTTTTTAGTCGTAAGTGTATTAACAATCACTACTGCCCTCCCACCACTGCCCTACCCCTTTTCTTCCCCCCCCTCTCTCTCTTTTAGCTGAAAAGTGGTACGGTAAATACCGTACTTACCGTAGCGGTTCCGACGGGCCTGAGCATAAGTCCTGTCTTCCTTACCCTAGTAACATGTAGGAAGAGTACACAATCTATGTAGAGGTCTTAAATTTCATCCCATTTATCTCAAAGCCTAGCGAGGCTCTCGTGTGTGTGTCATGCGGTACGGGTCAGTTGGTGAGCTTCTCCGACCGGAGCAAAGTTTGGCTTTTTCATTGGGTAGTCCAGGTAGTACCTCCGATACGGTCTACAAGCTCTACAGTTTTTCTTTTTTCTTTTTGCGCTTAATGATACATGTGTTTTTCGTGTAAGTATGCCAAAAAATTTCGCGCGCTTTGCAATTTCACGATTCAGATTCAAAAGAACACTTATCAGTGGGCAACTCAACTCTTGAAGCATTAAGTGATGTTATGCATATGCCCTGCAACGGCATGAGATAGTAGGCTTCTTCATATCCCCTTTTCACCAATCCCTCGACATAGGGCCTGTCGGAACTTGGAGTCCTGGCATGGCCCGGCCCCCTGTCAGGAAGATTCTGTCGCCAACCATGGTCGGTTTACTTATTTTGGCTTTCAAAAGGGTCATTTCTGCAATAAAACCCAAAATTTTCGGTACGCTTTGCCCACTCTTCCTCAGTAACTGAGCCGTGTCTTAAAGCTAAATATATAGTACAAACCCTTCCACCTTTTCTAGTAACTTAATAGGTAGGATACATATAAATGTCGGGAATTTCATCTCATTTCGCTAAAACTAGTTAATGTTCTCTTGTGTCTGTAGTACTATACGGCTAGTAACTCGAGGAGGGAAGTGCAATGTAAGTTGTGCCCGACAGGGACCAACTGCCCTGACAATTGACCAGTATAAGCTTTAAATAAGTAAAGATTCCTTATAGTGTAGACTTACCTCAAAATATATTGGCTCTCTTTGCGCGCTTTGCAATTTCACAGTTTAGATCCTGGGAAAAACCTTAAATCAGCGTAGAAGTATGTCCCTCTAGTATATAAAACGTTTATGCAATATACACCCTGCAATGGCATGGTATAGTACAGAGGTTTTCTTCAAATCCTCCTCACCAATCCCTCGACTGCTTCGGGGCTGTCAGGGCCTCGGGTCGCTACCCCCCGTCGGCCACATCCTGGCGCCACCACCTTGCACGATAGACTTGTGTGATATCATAATAGGCTTTGTGTGACTCCATGATAGGTTAATGTGATGTCATGTTAGGCTTTTGTGATTTCATGATAGGCTTGTGTGATAACATGATAGGCTTGCCACAAATTGTAGTGGTTGAAAAATGACAGGACTCTTTGAGAAACATGATAAGTGTGATAGCGAATGATCCTTATGCAAAGATGACCTTGATATATGCTGTATGTAGAGCATAAGTTTTGCTATTTTTTTTTTTTTTTTTTTGTTTTAGCTTACTTAAATTTTGGAGAATTGCTCTTTCATCAGAACAATCAACGAATTAAATAGATCCACCGAAAAAAAAAAAAAAAAAAACAGAGAATAATGTGACTCGGCCGCCAAATGGCACCATCCCATGTAGAATTGTACAGCTTATAGTATCCACTTTGATAAAATTCTGTACAACTTTCTACAAGCAAGTTTTCAATGTTGGGCCATTGGTCGGCAGCAGAGTCTTCGAGTGACGGCTAGGGTGGCTTGGCTTGTACTACTCACAGGTGCTCGAATCCAGCTAGTGCAGTATCTTGATCTCAGAACAAATGGAATTTCGTCCAATCTGGCAATGGTTGCCATCAAAATTGGTTTCGAAGTTTACACAGGGGTTGTTGATCGCCGTCAGGCGAACTGTTAACTGCAGGCCACGAAAAAGTATGTTTCGGGCGATTGACCATGATTTTCGCTGTTGTGCACTTAGTTGCTTCGCTAGTGTATGAGTCGGAATCCCTAAGATTGCGCTTCATATTCTTTTTCTCCAGATATTCTGCTTAGCCACCTAAAACTATACAAAGACTTCTGTTCCTTACAGGAATTAATCGCCCTCAATCGACAAGTTCGTGAGCTGATCTTGCTTTTCTTTATACTTAGCGGTCTTTCTTCACTCGGTGTTGGTGAAGTCACCTTGAATATCATTAATGTATTATTTCAGTGATGATGACGTCATGTCTCCAACCTTAGGATATTACTTTCACATCATTTCAGTGATGGTGACGTCATGCCGCAAATCTATGGATATTATTACTGCATCATTCTAGTGCTGGTGACTTCATTTTACAAACCTATGTTTGTTACCACTGCATCATTCTAGTGATGGTGACGTCATTCCTGAAATCTACGAATATTATGATGACTGTGGCATTTCAGAATAGTCCCCTCGAGTGGAAGTATCTTTTCCTTTTCTCGATTGCCGAATCTTTTTCCAATAGATGACCAAAAAGACAGCGAGAATGCCCACAAGCAGAATTATGGGAGCAATGATCCATACTGTGAAAGAAGTAGTACGTGGAAAGTGTTTTACAGTTATTGTACAATAGAATTCAGACATTTATTTACCAGTCAACCTGGTCTTCTCAATCTACTTTTGTCCCACATGCCTATAACACATTTATATTATATTACATTTTGATTGCGAACCTCATCAAATCCAGCTGCGGCGCTACTGAAGTAATTGACGACAAGAGTCATTTGGCCAACTTATTGTTTGTATTCTCACCGTCCCCTACCCCCATTTTACCAATCCGTCTTGGCTCTTTTCGTCATTAAGGGCAAATCATTAAAAAAATTACCCACGTCACAATGTCTAGCATATCTCCAATTCTGGCCCACACTCAAGCGGTTACGGTATCATAATTGCATTTACTATGTTAAAATATTTTGTAATAGGCTATAATTGTAATTTCCAAAACATAGAAAGTCGGAAGAAACCAGAAGTGCTATCAAAAAGAAGAGAAACTTGACGGCGATGTTGATGGACATAAGTTTACAGATAAGTTTAATGACCTTAGGTACTGCTGCATTTGTGCGCGAGCAGTTATCAAACATTTTGCGCATGATCTATGCCCACCATGACGTCCAAAGGGTAGTGTCAACAAAATGAGGCATGTGAATTAAAGACGTCCTTTTCCGTTTTGCCCTTCCGTTTTGATATCAGTGAAACGTTACCTTTGATAATAATTAGCGGCAGACCCTTATCCGCAATGATACGACGCCTCTGCTGTCGTCACATAAAACTCTTTCGTTCTTACACTGATTCCAACCAGTTAGCTTTCATATACGGATCTGCTCCCACCAGGGAGTTGCCATTGACAGATGTTTGCCACTGACAGTGCAACTCCCCGGTCCCTCAGTCTCCTGGCCGAAAAGGTATCTTTTTTGACAAAAATATGCCTGATTGTGATTGATTCATTAATTTTAGGTTTATTGTTAGATGCATGATGTTATTTCCCAAAATTGTTCAACGACTAGATTGCACTCCCTCCCAGGGAGACCCCCTAACCCAGCCCTTAATATCTGCTCCCTTCAAATTCGGTTGCTGTGACGATATTCAGTTGAACAGCAAAGCCTGTACTTGATGCTAAAGGGACAGAATAGACAATATTTTATTTTGAGATATTAAATAAACCTTATAAGTTTATGCTTCTATGTCTTTAATGCCCTTACAAGTATCTCATGTGATGTTTAAAAACATAAAATTGTACATTAAAGGTATGCACTATGGAGATATTCAGCATGAATTTACCAAGTAGGTAGAAAAAACTGGCACATGATAAGAAAGAGAAGATCATTTATTTGGCTCAAAAAAGGCGCCATAAATGTCAGCAAGAATGCCCGGCTCTCCGACGGGAATAGGGCAGCAATCCAAATCCCCGACCAAGACGATGATTGCCGGAAGGATTAGGAACGAAAGCTTTTTCTTGAAAGTTTCAGGACCCTGATTTTTTCAGCGTCCTTCGCTGGCCGCTTGTTTTGAACTTTTATTGAAGATTAACATTTAAAAATGTAGGGGCGTTATTTACAGAAAGTTTGAGTTGTCGTTGCAGAAATATATGACATTTGAGGGTTTTTTTAAGAAAATTTGAAATTTTGTGTTTTTGTTCAGGAAAATGAGAAATGTTAGGTTTTTATTGGATAATCTGCCACCCTAAAGGGAAAATCAAGGGACATGCTTCATCCTTTCTATTAAGGTTCCTTAACGAAATTCGACATTCCCCGATGAGTGGCCAACCTTTCCCCGACGTGGGGTATCAAGGCCCCTACCTCCACCTGGCGCCACCTGATTGGGATCATTTAGATTTGTGTGAATGCATTTGGCCCTAGTAGGCTTTTAGCCTTTTAGCCTATATCTCCGTTTGATGGACGATAGTGGTGCACTCGCGACTGGAAACTGGGTTGGGTTTAATAGAAATCCTATTAGAGCCGTCTGAATAATTTCTAGGAACTAAGTTATTTGTTCAGAAGTACTGCTCATCGTAAATCAGACGTTGAGGGATCTATTATCTTAATCGGGAATTGTCCTACATAATTTCTTCCCCACCGGGCCTTTTTGCTTGGTATAGCTATAAGGCAATGGTGGTATAGAGAACCCTCCTAACCTTTGGGAATTGGCTTAATACTAAGAATACCCTCAAATATGTCAGATGTGGGGACGACGAGGTGTGGCCCTGGCCACAGGAGCTAGCCAAGGGTTACTTGATAGAGCCTTTGCTGACCCAGAAATCAGCTTCATGACTTCTAAAATAAGCTTTATTAGTCTGAGTCGTTTTAAAACCACTTTCTGATAGTCCGTGTTGGGTTTTCAGGTTTTGCAATATTGCGCTATATGTCCAAACAGTAAATGCATGTATGAACAAACTGCAGAGGGCCCCTAGAAAAGTTTATCCCAACAAACGTTTTCGCCCACTAGAACTTATCTCGCCCAGTACCTTGTCTGGCTGGTGTTACCTAAGGGTGTCCCGTATTTCCGAGGAAAGCGTAGGCAGGCTATAGATCTTATGCATATGACGTCACAGAACATAAAGTGCACCCTCGGCTGAGGTAAGCAGGTAAACTTACAATTTACTCCAACCAAGGGGTTGCTATTTGGCGAATAGCAACTCACTGCGCCAACCCAAATGCAGACAGCTCATCATTTTCGCATAGGTATGTACCGGTCGCCTAAGACTACGTGCTCGTGTAAAGGTTGTGTCGTGCGTACAGTATGGTGTACCAAACTGAAGTAGTTTATCAAGCTAGCTTCATTACTTGTTCTCTCACATGACGCCAGGATGATGCCAGTGCATAGGGCCTATATGGAAGCATGGAAACCTATACTACAGTATCTTTTACTACTGATTCTGCTGACGACAGGACCACGACATTGGGATGAAGAAAATACATAGAGTAACGTGGAGTTATATGAACCGGCATGTCGTATTTGAAACACAACTCATTGTAAATATTTACTTCGATTTACTATACAGATGTAAAAGGAGGGCGCTGTGAATATTTTCAAACCCCCAAAAAAGAGAGACACATAGAAGGAGACGTTTCCTCCACTGGAAGTGGGTATGTGCGTAGCTTACACAGAGACTGGTCTGCTTACAAAAACTTCACAATTACAATTTAGATGATCTTTAAAGAAAGTGAATAATCTTGCATCAAATGACTTTCGAACCCCAGACCGATATTTTGTTCATAAGTCAACACATTAACAGTCAACATACTAAAAGTCAACATTTCCGTTTTTACGGGAGGGGTGTTCTTTCGTCAAACAAGACTTCCGGTTGCTTCAAAGTTACAAGATGTTACGTAACACAGGCACACTGCATCCATACTCTTGCTTTATTCTTAGGAAGTTTTTGTTTGACGTTGAAACTTGACAGTGAAAACATTGATTAGTGTTCACGGTAAAGTGAGCTCAACATTGTATGGGAACTAACCGATGCAGTATTTCAATAGCATTCACCTGTGTCAAGATTATCAAAGGCTTTGAATTAAACCAGTCTGGTCTGCCTGTATGACATGACAAATGTCCCATCAAGCAATGCACTGATTTGAAAAGAATATTTCTTTGAAAACGCAAACTCTGGAAATTTTCGGGGGCAAACACCACATGTGCCACTCTCGATTGTATTCGCCACTGTAAATAACGTTTCCAGTATCTTTAATAAATACATTAAGTCTACAATTATCCAAATATTACTTATAAAAGTTAAGGAAATGGAAAATCAGCCACTTATATTTCCATCTCGATCCATCGTGCATTCCTGTGCCGCCGGAACAAAATATGTGTCACTTTGTTGACTAAATGTGGGTTTATATGGCGCAATACCGATTTGCAAATGTCACTCTTGTTTTTATTAGTTCATACTTCCAAACTGTTATGCGCTATAAAGCTGTGAGAACCATATACGGTCATCCCTTGCTCTTCTAGGCTAATCATGGACATAGCTCACAGTCGAATGGTGTTCAGTTCAACGTTCATAGCTTTACAGCGTTATACTAAAGTGAAAACCGGTCTTAAGCCGGCCTTAAATCGGCCTTTACTTATGTCACACATGCATTTTGTTTCTTACAAAGTTATTTCAACTTTTTGAAGAATTTCATCAGATTTTTAACTGTTATATGACATGTTTACCTACCTCTAAACTCATGTTTAGAGGTCTTTTTAGACTTTACAAAGTCTTTCTTGGTGAATTAAGTTGTTCCTGTTCGTTTCTGCTTTAAAAACAATTCCAGCAGTCCAAGGATCTGCATTTGAAGCTCTGAGATTCACGTCCGTTGAAAGTAGGAGGACACTCAGGAGGGGGGGGGGGGGGAGTGAAAAATTTCATGAAAGAGCAGAAAGTCAGGATATCTTATTTCAAAGGGAGTAAGATTCTTCGAACAAACTCTGCAAAGTCTCTTACAGCTCTATGGTCGAAGAGCATCTTCATACATTTAAAGGAACTCAAAACATGCAGCGTGATAAATAAACTATCGAGAACTCAACGGATTGCGTAGGTACACTATCTCAGTTTACGTTAACAAACTTAAAAGTTTATACCAATAACGGTATGAAGCATCGAAATGGCAGTTAGACTGAGGCGGTTCATGCAGGTCCTTTGCTGTCATTTCTAACCTTTTCAAACATTCTTCATGGTACAATACCTTAGAACAAAATCGAGGGTGTTCGATGTAAATACTCTCAATTAATTGAAGTCAAACGTAGATAGTTTTGCATTTTACCTTTGCTGTCATTGGTTGTTGGCGTCTTTTGTGTAGTCTGGTCTTTTAAACCACGTGTTGTAGTCTGGTCTTTTAAACCACGTGTCACAGCTGCCGTGGTACTTGACCTAATATTTGTTGTATTTGTGTTTTCTGTGACGTCAGCTGTTTGGCATAAACAGGATAAGAATAGATTATTTAGTCAGACCTATATTACCACATAGGACGTTTCGAATCCAAAATTTTTCATGTTATGAAAACTGAAAATCAGACTGTCAGATAGTTATGCCTGCGTGATCAAGCTATGTTTATATTAATGTCACGTGGAAGGTTTGGTGAGTATAGCAGCACCATTGTACTTCTTTAAATCGTCTTCTTTAGCGGTATATTAAAATATTAGTTCCTTTTGCCTCCTAAGAACTGCTTGTGGGACAAGAATAACCGAAGATCGATGTGGTGTAGTATTAATTCTTTTCGAACAGTTCGGGAGATTCCTCCATCCGGGAGAATCTATTTTTCTCCCAATCGGGAGAAAACTTGGTCATGAGTGCCGCCATTTTGTCTATTTTACCCACAATCCCACGCGTTCTTTGTGTACATTGCCAGTGGCGAATGGGTTTTGGAACCCCCTTGCAAAAATTGTCGGTCTAATGTAATGGAATTAAATGTATATTCGGAAGGTTTGTTGTCATTAGCCACAAAAATCCACGTCCTAATCGGTGGTTCTATCACCACGACGTTTTGAGTTATTGAGTGGGTTTCATTCTTGCTTAACCTTGTTCTTGTTAGGCTGACAAGCTTATACAATGCCTTGCATAAGTTTTCTCCCCGTTCGGGAGAATTTTGGTTTTCCCCCAAACGGGGAAATCTCCCGGACTGTCGAAGGTTCCTATAGCGCAGTTGATATTCTTGCTATGCAATGGGTTAATTTTTGAACGAAACTTTTGATTCTGCAAAGGTATACAGCAAAGAAATAGCGAGCTGGTAAAAACAAACATTTGGGCGGTTTTATTTATTTAAATGATGATGCTACACAGTAAATGACCTTAAGGTGTTGATAAACTTGACAAGTGATCAAAATATTATTCGTGACAGGTGAGTAGTCGGAAATGTTTAAGGAAGGTAACAAATTCCATGAGGGATATGGGGGTAGGGTAGGGATGGAGGGGATGTCCCTTTATCTTCCCCTCCCCCCATGAAAGAAATGTTTGTCTAATTGCAGATCCTATAGCTGATATCTGATGCAATGTTTTTACAGTCTCGTTACATCACACTGGCAGGTATATGATACCACACTATCAGCAGCCGTTCTTTGTAACATCAGGCGTGTGGCCACGGAGGTGAGAGGATGGGGCCCAACCGCCATGAATCACTGTGCGAAAAAATTAATGCCCTAAACATTTACGACATCTACTACGAAGGTTAAAGTTCAACGGCAGTCTTACCCCACCCATAATCTCCATTTCTTAGATTATTGACAATGACAATAACATGGAAGGGATTACAAGAATGGATACAAAACAACTTTTAGCCCATAATACATTTCATATTACCTCCGGTCAAACCTGAAATTCTTAGGAGGACGATTGCCGCCAACAGCCAAATGGAACATGGCCAACAGGGTGTCATGGTTTGTATGCGATGGTCGGAACCTGAAGAGAAATACATGATAATTTCGAAGAAGACACTTGGTGGATGTTACAGTTGCTAAACAAGCTTAAATTATTTAACATAGATTAAGATATTTATCGACCTAGATACTGATTTAAATCGACTTACAGCACTTTAAAAATAGACATATACCAGTTGACATCCTCATGAGTCCATACCACTGTAAACTGGGGTATTACAAAGTGGGCCCCGATGTCATATTTGAAGTGGCACATACCATTAGTTCGTTGAAGGCTTCGATGTGGATTGTTCACCTTTCAAGACTAACTGAATGCACTGGTACCAAACTGCGTACTGAAACAGTACAGCGTATCCAGGATTTTTCAATGGGGGCGGGGACTAAACGGTCGGCCACAGTCAGAGGTATAAAAAAGCAGCAAAGCATGGAACAATTTTTGAGGATATTGGCCTGCCTTTTACACCTTGACTTAGGATTAAAAAGTAAACACGTGCAACATCTGTCGGTCGTGTTTTAGGTGCTAATACGGGCGCGCGCCTATCCCCCCTTCCATTTCCAACACTATGATAGGAAATAGTGTAGGTGTGTCCAACAGAAATTTCAACTAACATCGTGATAAAACTCTTCTTCTCCAGAGTTACCAGCTTTGAAGGTTTTGTTCCGTTAGACCTACATACTTTCCCCTCTTTTTGCTGAAATCCATGAACACATTTGACTTGTCTTTTGTAGGCCCTACAAAAGTGAAGTAACAGCAAACCAATTTTGTTTTATGAAAGCCAATTCGTTATGGTTAAATATTAATTTTTGGTGCATCAGGTTATTAAAGATCCCTTACTTCATCATGTAGGTCGTTGGGAAGGAGAACTGGTGGTGAGTTGTTGTTTTCCCGAAATGGAAAACTTGGGAGATTCTCGCTAAGTAGATTGTAGTTATGACTTTGATGGGTATAGGCCTACTCTCTATACTGCGGTTCAGTGGCATTACCAACACGCAAACCTATGTGAAGGGAGATGATCGATTCATTCAGCTAGAGTTTTGTTTGCTAATTACATATCAACGTGCATGAACAATACTAAATTATGCCACTCGTAATATCAGCCTGGTAGTACATCACATTCACCCCCCCCCCCCCCTTATGATGATGCACTCAGAAATTAGTACGTTAGATAGTGTGGTAGCTTAAAGGCTTGCCCACTTACTGAATTTACACAGAAAACACACCATATGGCGAAACAGATGTTATTAAATAGTCATTAAGGTAGCAGCTCCATATGGCTCCTGACTATACAAAGGACTTCACTGATTTAGCGACTGAACACACGTCCAGCCTTGCAGGTTGGCCCATTACTGAGTTCGGCTGAATTCCAGGAAACCTCTCAAACGGGAAGTTTGATAACCAAGTATAAAGGAACTTACTTATTATTTACTTACTTATCATTTACCCGCACGGATGATTGAAGTGGTAAGGAACGTTGGTTCTTCGGATCAGGGACAGCTCCCTGTTCAGATAAGAAATGGCCGTACACAAAGTTTTCGGTATGGAGGGAGGGGGTGAAACATGCTAAAAGAGGGACACCAACAGTGGCATTTGTGTCCGAAGATAAAAAAATTCACAAGAATACTTCCCATCATATTACCACAAAAGGCACTCTCCATGCATTACCAATTGCATATGGGGAGAAGGAAATTACCCCTGCTCCGTCCGCTACGTAAGGCCATGAGTACACCTCATCATTCCATCATTACTCAGTGTGTCAATCCAAGTTTGATGTGCAAACGACCAAGTAGAAAGTTAGCAAAGCCAAAGGCTCCACTGCACGAAATCCTATATTAGTACACTCAAATTAGCAAAACGTGATTAGGCGTTTGGGACTAAAACACCCTACCATTTTGTATTCATTTCTGACAAAGACCGTGCGGAATACATAGAAAGCAAAAATGTTATGTAATACCTTTGCTAGCTACTTACTTGTTGTATCAGGTTATTTCAGACTAATCTTTAATGCAGAAGCTTCCCATGCAACAGCTGTATGATGAACTCTCCCTCCAACATTCTTGTTTCACCAAATATTGAACCTTGCTCAGTTCATGGAGTTAAAGAAATTATTCAGATTTTTTCCGGTGCGTGTTAAGCATATGCTTTCAGCGACTTAATTGACAGTTATAACTATCAAATATTAAACTAAAACATTAACCACGAACCAATCTTTCGAGCCAAGACAAACGAACTTTGGATTTCATAACGATATGCAAATGTCAAAGTCCATCTTCTTTCTTATTGTCTTAACAGATGAAAGGATCGCTGTTACACGTCAGTATAACTAGGATAGTATACTGTTTCAATAATTCAGGCCTTGAAGGGCAGTTGTTTTACGACGTTAAGCGACCACGGAAGTGGGAGAAGCCTATGGCTTATGAATTACAACTTCACGTCGGGTGGCTAAACAACTCAACAATTTAGGTCAAATTTGGTTTCTTTTGAAGGGCCAGTTCAGATGGGAAAACCGTAGATTGCTCTTGAATGAAAAACCCACCTTACTTTGACCCGGCCGTGGATCGAACCCCGAACCTCTCGGTTGCTAAGCTTCGTCGCTGCAAATGCCACCGCCTTTATCCACTCGGCCACAGCAATATAAGTTTGATAGTGACAATATGCAAGAACTATCATAAGCGTATAGGACTACTTGAAACTGGGTTATTGGGGCCCCTGTGCCCAAAAGTTCACCCCATGAAAACCCGAAAAAAATATACACTTCTTTGATAAAATTACGCTTTTTTTCTGCCCAAATGTGGAAGTACCGTAGGTTGCAGCTGCCCCTGTCCCCGCCTCGTGAAAATCATACTTGTCTTACCTTTGACAAACATTCCTCAAGAAAAATAGAAAGACGAAACATTTACTTAAAAGGCTCACATATAAATGTCATGTATACGTGACCTCCACAGAAGGCAACACAACTTTTTGTGCATTAATCTGGTGTGGTTTAACAACCCAACGGCTAGATGAAATTGTGGCAATCACCGGAAAATCCTCCAGACAATTTCACCACTTATGACCCCATGCACTACATTTGTCTCCCACGCACTACGTATGACCCCTCACGCGACAACACTTCGTCGACAACACTCCGACAAAACCCCCAGACAGTCTCACTTGAACAATTGCCATATGATAAATTCCCAACGATGAGACTTACGCCTATTTCCCCACCGGAAATTTGGTTATCCTCTAGATTGGAAATTGTTCGTCTTATGGAACGCTAGACCGACCGTAGACGTCAGGAGAAATCGTCGAGGTAACAATTGTGTGGAGGGTTATCAGTGAACCGCTGGAATTGATGAGGACTCCTCGTCTTCATTTTCAGTGTCCCTGTTTCTGCCTAAGTTTCTTGCCATAGTCCATAACATACTATAGAATGACGTTACCGTGGGTATCCTAAATATAAGTAGGCCCAAATGTGGCCACCAGATCCGGGGGCATTTAACCGGAATCTGGTCGAAGGTTTGGTTCGAAATTAAACGTAATCGGGAAATTCAAAATAGCCTTTGGTTATGATTTCTTAAAAATCAACAATCAATTTTTTTAAACGATGTCTTAAATCAGCTTGGGTTTCCTTCAACAAATAAAAAATAAGATGTGGTCTCAAAGTCGAAGTTTGGTAGAATCAAATTATAATTTATGAAGACATTTTACCTTCCCTCCTTAGGTGATATAACAACTTTTACGTGATTGTTTCGCTTTGTAATGATTTGTCAGTTTACTATACGTACACATATTCACACAACTAGACCCAGAGTCGATGACACTGTTGCACTCCCCTTACATAGGCGTAGGATCTTATTCAATCCGGGGGGATGTTGTGACTTGCTCGAAAAATTCAACTCATATCTACTAATACGCAGTGCCCGAAAAATAGCAGTATTTTGCCCGACGTTTAAGGAAAATATCTTATGTGGGGAGGGGATGCAGCTCCCCTCTCCTCTGACTCCTACGCCTTTGTCCCCTTACAAAACTTAAAGCCCCAGAATTTTTGAAGAAGAAATTATTATTGCTTTACTGTATCTTGACATATACCGCCCCCCTCAAAAATACCCCCAAGTTAGCTCAACCGCCTTCAACACCTCACCTGGATACGGGCCTGCACTGCATGTTGTCAATATGTTTTACACATCCCAGTAGGCAATGCCTTTGTAACTCAGTCGACTTTGTCGGTTATGGGCCAGAGTTGAAGAGGTTTAACCCCTTCGTTGACAAAACCGATATGAAGACCTTACTCCTAGATGAAACTTAACTAAAACAATAATGGTGGAGCGCCACCTGTTGCCACCTGGCATTTGTAACTGCCAAATCATTGGGAATTCGGAAGCGAAAATCACACTTTGCAGTGAACAAATCCAAGAATATATTTCAACGAACTTTAAAAATATTCTAGTATTGTTGTGGCCTATCGATATCTCCGGGCCTTTACTTGAAATCAGCCGTGAAAGGCACAAGTTGGCATTTTTCGGAAAGAATTTGATATTAAAGTGCTATTCGGAGTTGGCAAACCTGGCGATTTATATTGCCGAGTGTCTAAACCAGTGGTGATGAGCTTGCTTTCTGCTAGCCTCAGCCTACAGCTGAGACTTGGATATTTGCAAGAGTATTGTATTTTCATAAGGAAGGTGTAAAAAACACACAGGGCCAGCGAAAAAAATTTATAAATTAAGTGAAGAGAAATATGTCAGGCTAAGGGTATAGGATATTAAACTGTATGAAATTCGATTCGATCTAAATTACATTTTTCCGCATAGATAAAATAAGCACAGGAAGCTGTAACATTCTAACTGCAAGATGAAAATTTTAGACCGCTGTTCTACATGGGGAGGGGAAAAATTTGCAGATATTGAAGCGTCCATTGATGAAGTGTGATGTTACATCTTACATCTCTGTTTATGGAGTACTCTTATTGAAATAGTCTGATACTCTAGTGAAAAAGCTTGATATATTTCACGAAGGATAAAAAGGTGGCTGGCGTCTTTAAGAGTGGGGCGAAAGCGCACTTTACAACCCTTTCTTTTTGCTTGGAAAAAGGTACCCCAGCCCCCTCCTTCTGCGCGTATGATAGGTAATAATTCAACAACACATTAGAATAATGTCACGGGCTGGATTAGGAAAGGACATGTAAAAATATATGATATTGCAATGTACCCGTTGGATTTAAATTGGGGTGACTGCATTTGTTTCAAAATCATGCGTGGCGTTACGTCATATAATAGTCACCTTTTTATTTTCCTGAGACCCTTTTAATGTAGCAGTCGATTGTTGAGGTAAAATCTTAAAAAAATAATACAGTAGTCTTTTTGTGCAGATCCTTGTCCATGTCAAATTCCTAATGATTATCAGTCCGTAAAAGTTATAATGCTGCTCGGTGCGTTCACAAAGGAAAAGAAACTAAGAAATTCGTGGAACATTTTATACTCACAGGTTTGGTGTTCACTACCATTTCAACCCTTAACCGACTATTCTCGTACGCAGAGGCCTAATTTGAACTTTAAATCTAGATATGAGGAGAGCGTGAAAGAAACTTGGCAGGAATCCGATCCCCATCGGGCCCTTGAAGTAGTGACTTCAAATAAATTATTTAAAATACATGTCAGCATGGATTATTGCCCCTTATTTCAACTTTGCTAGGTTTTTCGTGTCGAATATGATTTTTTTTAAAACGTAAAATCAGTTCTGGAGCCGCACCGACAGGGCCGCATCCCGGGCCGCTGCTGAGAACCACTAACTTCATTAGCGCATCGAAAGTGCATATACAGCGGCGGATCCAAGGCCTTTCGCAAATGCGCTGATCGCGCACTCGGCATTTTTTCATTATTTATTCCAAACAATGGCATTATTGTTCCCAAAGCCTCATTGTACCTGTGCCATCATCAATCCGCAAGCCTCCTGCACCACTGCAAACGGCCATTTGTCCGAGAGGGGTTTTTGTGGTCCGTTAGTTTCGTATTCTGTGTTATTTGACCGTTTGGTAAATATCTCCAACTCTTCTAGGGGTTCACCCCTCGGTCCCCACCTGAACATTGCCCTAGATCCCACTAAAAAACCCTGGTGGGGACCTGGACTCCACCCCTTCTGAAAAGTGAATCGCATTCAAGTGTCTCCTTCGGCATCATTTTGTCATTCCGATCCGTCCCCTTCCCACGATAAGATACTGAATACCTGATTGCGAACGAGCCTCATATCTACAACCCGGCCTTGCACCTAGACTAATCACGTGATGTCATGCATGTCAGTATGACAATATGAACAACACCGAAAGTGTTTTGTCCCGCCATATTGGTATACAGCCAGACCGGCCCTCACCTGCTTATCATGAACAAACTGACTTATTCAGGTACAAAGTTGCAAGTCTTGGGGTTGCAACTTTGCCATAACCGTCATATTAAGAAACAACGCTGTGCAGATACGCCACTCTTAATAACTATGTATTATATTCTCTGTAAAAAAAATTTAAGTTCATCATTAGCTAAGTTAGTTAAGGTGGACTCGATAAAGTACTAGGGGTCACGATTTCTAATGACCTAAACTGGGATAAGCACATTCAGTCTATCTGCAACAAGGGTAATAAGATTTTGGGAGTACTTTATAGAAACCTATCTTTTTGCTCTCGCGACGTGAAGTTAGCTGCCTACAAGGGTCTCCTCCGGCCTGTCTTGGAGTATGCTTGTTGCGTATGGGATCCACATCAGTCCTATTTACAAGATAAGCTAGAGAGCATTCAGAGGAGATCGGCTCGTTTTATTAGTTCAGAATTTTCTCGTGAGCCAGGGTCAATGACTGTCATTTTGAAGGACCTTGATCTCCCCACGCTCGCTGATCGTCGCAAGCAAAATAGACTTATTCTCTTCTCGAAAGGTTTTTTTGGTAAGGCTAATATTCCCATGGACAGACTTAGACACCCTACCCGGACTACTCGTGTGATGCACAACCTCCATTTTTGCCAACTCTATTTTAGATCTAACTGTTATAAATTTAGTTTCTTTCCCAAGACTTTGAAGGATTGGAATAATCTCCCTGCTGATTTGATTGATGGTTTAGACGGTCACTTAGACCCCGTTCATTACTTAACTAATTTTATTAGGGCTTAGGGCACCACCTGACGCATGCGCGGTGTAGGATTGTCCTCTGGATGTGTCACCGTGATCCAAAAGAAGAAGAAAGCTAGTCTGAAGTAAACGATTAGCGCCATAACTTTGACTGGCTCTCCAAATTTCAGTAATAATCCTTCAGTGTATCCTTCCAAGGTTGCTATTTCCCACGTTTTGCATCAAAAAGAATAAAAACTCACTTAAAAGTGTACAAAAGGAACAGAAGAGCTTTCTGCCTAAAGAATTTAGGATTAAACAGAGTTTCTGATAGCAGATGAATCAAATCAAAAGTAAACACCTCAATATTTGGCCAACAGCGGTCTTGTGGTTGTGGAGAAGAGTTTCGTCCCTAACACCGGCCTTGTACCTCCTGACGTTCCCTCTGGAAAATTAGCTAGACCTATTCCAGGCCCGCCATTAAATGTAACAGTTTCTTACAGATGCATGGCTTTCAACAATGCAGATATTTAAGATTTTCTCATCTACAGAGTGTCTAACTGTATTGTATCAATGCTTTAAAGAAATTGTTTCTTGAACCCTTATTATTATATTGTTCAAGTGGGCCACATCATGTTACAACCCTATCACTTAAGGCCGTTGTAAATGCAAGGCCATATACAGTATAATGCATTCCTTTGAAATGATTGTTTCGTAACCTGTGACTTTGAGCTAACTGCTTGATCTTATCTAGCTCCACGCTAAGACAAATTCAGGTACACTCTCTTCTAGTATGAACTGGAAAAGACATATTAACCAAATTGTATCCAAAGCAAACCGGACCTTAGGCCTATTGACGAAACCTCTCGCACTGTGATAAAGATACTAAGACTGCAGCGTACTTTGCTCTTTTTCGACCCATTCTCGAATATTGTAGTACGGTATGGGACCCCTATACCCAATCCGAAAAGAATTCTATAGAAAATGTCCAGAGGCGTGCTGCCAGATTCATCTTTAACAACTACAGTCGCCAATCAAGTGGTTATGAGATGATTAAAGATCTTAAATGGGACAGCCTTGAAACTCAACGATTTAGAGCTCGTCTTGTTGTTATGTATAAAGAAACGCATGGATTACTTCCAAGTAATGTAAGGAATCATCTTATTGATCCTTCAAATCTTAATCGACGGACTACCCGTCGTACTAGTGGAAGGTATCTATACCATTATCCCTCCACAAACAAGCTTTGCTATCAGAAATCTCTCTATCCAAGAACTATCCCTAGCTGGAACCTATTACCGGAACAGGCTCGCTGTGCCCCATCAGTGGACAGCTTTAAAAACCAGCTCTTAGCCCTTGATCAAAATCGTTGTAGCTAGTTTACTCTATTCATCCGACTCCCTTAGCCCTAGTTCAACAGCACGGGATAGCCTTGTCTGGCGTTTGTGCTGCACTTGAAAGAAGAAAAAAAGAAAAAAGAAGAAGAAGAAGAAGAAGAAGAAGAAGAAGAAGAAGAAGAAGAAGAAGAAGAAGAAGAAGAAGAAGAAGAAGAAGAAGAAGAAGAAGAAGAAGAAGAAAGAAGAAAGAAGAAGAAGAAGAAGAAGAAGAAGAAGAAGAAGAAGAAGAAGAAGAAGAAGAAGAAGAAAAGAAGAAGAAGAAGAAGAAGAAGAAGAAGAAGAAGAAGAAGAAGAAGAAGAAGAGAAGAAGAAGAAGAAGAAGAAGAAGAAGAAGAAGAAGAAGAAGAAAGACAAAGAGGAATAAGAAAAAGAATATTAGAAGAAGAAAAAAGAAGAAGAAGAAGAAGAAGAAGAACAAGAAGAAGAAGAAGAAGAAGAAGAAGAAGAAGAAGAAGAAGAAGAAGAAGAAGAAGAAGAAGAAGAAGAAGAAGAAGAAGAAGAAGAAGAAGAAGAAGAAGAAGAAGAAGAAGAAGAAGAAGAAGAAGAAGAAGAAGAAGAAGAAGAAGAAGAAGAAGAAGAAGAAGAAGAAGAAGAAGAAGAAGAAGAAGAAGAAGAAGAAGGTAAGTTACAGCTGATCATGATGGGATTTGTCATGATAATTATCGGTATACAGGTTAGCCTTCATCACTGGTCAACAGAAGTTACAGATTTCCTATTATCATCAGTTCCAGATGATTTCTGCCACTACTTGATGATCAAAGGAACTGTTGTAGGCCTACGTCTTCTGTCCGCAAATTTTGCCACAAGCTGGGCAACAATAGACATAGAGGTTATCACACAGAGTATTTAGTGACAATAAAAAATGTTCTTTGATTTTAACAACCCATTAAAAGTCGTGGTTTTCGTTTGTACCTAGGTCGCAGGGTGTGCGTGTACCTTCATGGCTACAGGCAGGAATTTTTGGCAAGGGAAACATGCCAGGCAGAGTTGGCAACTGTATAACGAGGAAAAATTGCCAAAAATGGCCCCCACGTTGCCAGTTCCATCCGGACCATCTTTAATTTAAAATCTCTGGAATTTACACAATTGGCTGTGATAACAAATATTCTTTGAAATTGGAGGAGGGGGACTGCTTTCGCTGCCTATGGCCTTGGGTACTTTACACCCTTTGAGTTGTGACGGGCAGCAAGACTGACAAACCAGAAATGATGTCACCAGACGAAAAACTTTATATTGAAGTGGTTAGACATGACGTCAAAACTCAAAATTGGAATGAAAACAAAATCATTATTTCTCATAACTGTACTGTGAAACCCTTCATATTTCATATTGCCTCCTGAAGAGCAAAGAACACAAGTTAATGGACTTATTGCAAGTGATACTATTGACAATTTTACTAATTGCTAGCATCTGTTGCGGTATCTAACTGTCTGACTTTAGTGCAAATAATGAAACAACGACATTGCTTATACTAACGAGGTAAGTGCCGCGAGACTGAGAGTTGTGGCGTTGACTCGGAGAAAATATCTGACGGGGAACATTGAGATTGTTCTAGTGTTAAAAAAGAAATGGTGAATTCCACACCCTGGTGTACGCATACAGTTGTAATGGATTTCTGTAACTGTACTTTATTACCCAAGATACCTTCTTTAGCAAACTCAAAAGACTGAGTCGTTCTAATGCCAGAAAGCTTAACACGGACCAGGGAGTACTGCCTGCATAGCGACTCCCTGCATCGCTGGTTACCTTCAAAGGGTCTCCCGCTTATTCCTGATAGTGATGAGCCCAACGAAAAAGTACTTTTCATTCAGCAAGGAAATCTCAAACTAGTGAGATGTACAGCATCTTCTCCCTATTTGAAATTGATACGTTATGATAAGGGGACGTCAGTTTTTCACCATTTTTCATTTCTACAGGTTTCAGCTGTAGGTTGTTACAGTAAGCCATTCATACAATGCCCTTTCCCAACAGACGCTCAGCACTGTGGTCGCACAATGACTTGGTCCAGACTGGACTCCTTCAGGCACCCGGACTTGGCTTGCGTTCGAACCGATCTGGGCTCAACATTGGTTCGGACTAAGGACTAAAGTTAGATAGATTCGACTTAGCTCCTAGTAGATTTTACGCAATAAAGTGAAAGTAAATTAATGTAGTAAGTAACACAAACTAAAACTTAAGGAAAGGAAAGATTTCAACGACGTGAAGGACAAAGTGTAATTTCAAAATTCATTCTAACTTAATCGGCGTTTCCTCCTTGATATGTTATGCGCCTCGTTCTGTCGATGGAATAATTAAACAGTTAACCTTAAGACTCATGTTTCTAAAGGCAACGCAAAACGCCCATTCGATTGGGAACAAACAACTGTGATGTACACGGGTACACAAAGATGATCACTCAATCGACGTCAGGCCATGCACGGTGTCACGTAAATGGGAGTAGTGTACAAACTGTACACAAGCAATTCCTACGTGTAAATCCAACGTGACGTCACCTTGAAATGAGTCTACAAAATACGAAAAGTGAACTTAAGTAGTGTTCATATGGTCATTACGCTTTGTGACCACATATATTTAAGCCTACTACGGAAGTCTTTACATGGGCATACGGTAATGTGTAAATTATAACATGTACCATACGGTGATGGTGCTGATCACATTGATCTAACTTACGCCTATTACCGTTAATGCTACAGAAAAGAGAAGGAACTTATTAAAACAGAAAATCTGTACTAATGCCTTTTAGGCTCACTAAATTTACACAAATATTGTTTGTTTCTACAATTACAGACAAATGATTCCAGTTTTGACGAAACTGCTAAAAAAATTCAGTCCATCATGACATTTACACTATAATGTTCCTACGTGTTCCTCCATTATAGCCCCTGCATTGTAGTCTTTGCCGGAATTTCTTCTGCGGACGATATGAAGGATGTAGGCTACAAATTGCAAAACGAGTCCCCTGACCTGGAAAACCCCCTCGATTGCACATGTGATGTGGGGAACTTGAGGCCATGATCCCTCCCTAAATGGCCAGATGGTTGACGAGTCACAGAGACAGTTAATATTCATCGCCCGTTTACACCCAAACCACGCTCATAGAGCTCCTCATTTATCTGTCTCCATTAAAACGTAAACAAAACTGTTCTTCGCATGCTCACTTTACTCAGAGTCCCTCTTTTCTAGAGTTCTACAGGCTATAGCAATTGAACGAATACCATACTTGAAGTATGTCAGGTACACGTTAGTGTGGAGAAAAACCTGTAGCCGTTAACAGGGATTCGAAGCCTGACTTAAGACGCCCTTCTCTTGTAGCGATTCGATAATTCGTTCTTCATTGTTTAACTTATCAACATTACTTTCGGGTTTTGTTGCGTTTGAATAAATAGAATGGAATCCATATAATGTAATCTTTTTACAGAAAGTTTCAGCAACAGTTAATAAAATTAATCTCGACGAAGCAGCTTCATTAGTTTTCCATCTCCTGTTGAAGAAAAAAAAACACAAAAGAGGGAAAGAAATATTGAGACTGATCAGTGCGACGTCACTTCCTGTAAACAACTCGAAATTGAACTGAAGAAAAATGGCGATGTCGTCTACGCTGCTATTGATGTTCGATTTCTGGTAACGCAGTGAGGAATATCTGCAGCGCAGTAGTAAGTTAGTGAGGCCAGCTCATGGGATTATTTTCATTCCAATTTCGATTGGGTTACAGGAAGTGACGTCACAATTAACAGTCTCAGTAGCAGACACATTAGACAGTGTTAAATATTGCTCTGATATCAATTAGTGTTTGAAGATGAAATAATAATGACTGTTTGACAAAGAATGATTCTTAGAGCATATCATCCATAAAATATGTCATTATTTTTATTACTTAAAATGGCAGGAGAATGTTTCAAACCGATTGCTGATTTTTCATCCTGACAGTTTTTACACATCAATCGATTGTTGTTGACTGTTCAACTAGATCGTGATAATTTGATGTCAACAGTTTGTCAAAAGTACACAATAACAAAAAAGACACAATAAACTTACACGCTGAGAGGAAGATTGCATATTACATTTTGAAACTTGCAAATTATGTGCTGAAATCTATGAGAAACTTTGTACAGGTTATACCTGCATCTACGAATAAATTTTGTCATTTGAAAGTCCGCCTTTTCGTCAGGCTACCTGAGGCAAATTGACAAACTCGTGAAGTAGACCGCGAGAAATTTGACTCTAAGAAGTAAGTTGTCTTCGCTGCTTTCTTTGCAACTGTTGGAGATGTAGTTACGCAATACACAGCCTCACATTTTAAACAAGTGACCTTCAAATGTTATGTCAAAGCCACTGGCATGGAAGTCACTGACATCGAGGTCACGGCAGTCTTGCTAAAGGGGGAACTCTCAAATGAACCTGACGTTAATTTGTGGTATGAGACGCTGTGAAGTCTACAGTTAGTCAAAACTACTTCTGCTATGACTAATAAACATTGTTTTTACTATTCTTGATTATTCCTCTCTAGAGTACTGTGTAACAAGTTAAGCCTTTTGAAACTATGGAATGAAGCAAATACGCCCGCATTGAACTGTAAAGGTTTTCCCCCATGACGCCAGCTCGTTTCCGACGGATGTGGTCACAATATACTGGTGAGGCGGAGTATACCCTCACTCAGCTAATTTCTTTTAATTCCAGGGTGAGAAGGCTAGCTGGCTATATCAAGAACCTTTTAAATCAAGATTTGAAGTACCACCGCCCTCTTCAGATGTAGTATTTCCATGCTACCACCATGGGGGGGGGGGGCTTGTCCTTTGGTACTACTCCCAGTACTTCATGTATCAAGCAGATAGTGGATGGTAAATGGCAGCGATATGTCTTGCCTTTCCGTATACATTGTTTAAAGGATATCGCGATAGGTCTGATGTAGCCTTCTAACCCCTTCTGCTACTTGGCTACCCACTTAACGTCCTCATTCAACGGAAGAGGGTGCAACTCCAGCCTTTACACACTTTACCAAAAGCTGGGAGGGATGGAGGCCCCTTGATTTGGGCCACTGACCGACACCCTGAAACAGACGAATTCTGAATCGGACAACAGTCTGACAGTTGGGAACAGCAATATGACAAACTTCACAATCATTTGAATCTCAGCATCACAAACGCAAAAATAGCTTTGCCAAAGGAGTTTATTTCCTACGACGTTTCTTCGTGTTTCAACCGCCCGGTCAAAATTTTATCTTTCCTAGGGGTGGGAGGTTTTGAAAAAGGGAGAAAAAAATAAACGATTGGGAAAAATATTTTTCTCAAAACACTTAAATGGGCTATATTGAGGTCAACAATTATTTACGAGTGAAGGAGAGCAGCTCCGTAGCATTGAACACTTTTTCGTTCTTCTTAAGGTTTGGCTGCTGTGAGGGTGTCTTAAATTAAATGACTGCAGCAATTCGGGTCCAACTGTAATTCTGTGCCCATCCTGCATTCTGTGTCTGACTTGACATTATTTGATGGTGTGTATGTGTGAGTGTGTGTTTGTGTGTTGGGGAGGGGTCGTTTAGGGTTATGTTTCGATTTCGAGAGGCCATTGCATAGGATAGTTACTGTGGCGGGAGAAGAACCCTTGTAGAATGGCATATCCACTAACCTTTTGGTTTGTGCGCCCACGTCGGTAAAGCTAAAACCGAATCTGACGCTCATCTTTTGACTTCGGAAAAAGACAGCAATTTTTTGAAGTTTCTTTGCCGTCACACCAGCAGTACTTTCTGGGTACCACAGAAGGCTGTCATTCAGATACCGAACAGTTTGTAAAAGTTTTGCATAATTTCGTTTTCTCTGCGAAGTTCTCCTGCGTGCAAAGAGTGTATCATATACAAAGTCTACAGTTTCCAAATTTAACATCATTATGTCAGTCTTTTTACCCGCGTCTTCGATGGATCCTTCTGCTTCGGTCAAATCGGCTCTAAAAATGAAACTATGGGAATCTATCTTCTTTCCACATTTGCTGTTTAAAAGTTTTCCGTTGTCACCAATGATTGCACAACTCTGCTGGGTAGTTAAAGTTCTAAAAGAAGGATCGATATCAGTGATTGGACAAAGTTTGGCATCGTTTGTATCTGGCTTTACGTTACTAGATTTTTCATCTTTCTTGTCGCCAATGGATATTTTAAACTTTCGAAAAGTTTGTTGAAAGGACATTCCTCGAGGATTCGACAAACTGTCGTACACTATGATGGCTAGTGATGGATCAAAACAGGTCTGGTTTTGTCTGATGGAAAAAAAAACAAAACAAAACAAAACAAAAAAAAAACAGTTATTAGCCGTAGTGAGCTGATGATACAAGAGCTATTAATAATTAAGAGCGCCATCTTAAAAAGCTCACAGAAATAAGGCTGCTGCACCTACGGCTTGAGTTTTATTTTTCTTGTAAGGTTTTCAACTTTAACACACACTGTACTGTAAATACGACACGATGACAAAAAGTCGATATTAATTCGGACGATATCAACGATTAGGGTTTAAGGGAAGACAAAACTATGCATAGTGAAGTGGTCATTATCAATGTATTATTTGTTACATTTTAAACATTATCAAAGCAAATTTATAATGAGCCAATGAGTCCTTACAACTGTGGGCGATATTTCTGTCGGGGAACATTATTATGGAACAAAAACAAAATGTAATGTGGTTCTGGGTATATATATACATATATATATGAATATATATATATATGTATATAAATATATATATATATATAAATATATATATATTATATATATATATATATATATATATATATATATATATAGAAATGCGTGAAACACAACAAAGCTGATTTTTATGTTTCTGCTTACCATTTTTATGCTTCATGGAGCGGAGCATATGTGGATTTTCTCATGTTATATATATATATATATATATATATATATATATATATATATATATATATATATATATATATATATATATATATATAAAGCTGGATTCCACCTTAGGTCGACATCGTCTGAAATACGACCTTAGGTCGACATATTTTAATTTGACAAATTTCAATGTATCTGCTGCATATCAATACACAACATTATTCAAATAAAAATGTCATAAACTTCAACAGCGCCAAAATAATATATATGGTACCTTTAATAATATGACGTATGCACATGTTATAACAAAATTAAAAAAAAAATTAAGGGTATAATACTTATGTGTTTACTTGATATACATTTTTGGACGACGCAAGACATAACACCCTTTTTTCACGTGCAAATGTATATACCATACGTTGTGTTAACTACGCCTATAAAAAAACACAAAAGAGAGCGCCATGAAGGCAGTACTTTATTGTACTTAAAAAATACACAGAAAGGTTTTTAAAAATGGCTCAAACTTTAAGTCGACACAAAAATGTCGACCTATTGTAAATGTCGACCTAATGTACATTTTTACAGCAAGGAATGTCTGACAAAGGTAGGAAATATATATATATATATATATATATATATATATATATATATATATATATATATATATATATATATATATATATATATATTTTGATGAAGCCGTGTGTGTGTATATATAGAATGATAAAGCCGGTCACCAACGTTATCCTAGAAATATGCCAGGAGGATCTAATAAAGGATTCATAGACCACACCAAAATATTAATGTAATCGACAAAAAAATATGGTAAGAGTCAACTGTCTGCAAAAAAGATGGCAAAACGGTACCGAGTAGGAAGCTTTCGGTTCTCTAATCACCCTTTCTGAGCCTAAAAATAAACCAAGCGTACGCGTACAACCACTCAAAGGGGAGCAAAAGTAAAAGAGGCATTGGAAGCTTAAAGTTTTAAAATTACAAAGTAAATCAGTGGAACAAAAGATGATCTGCATCTGGCAAAATCAAAGGTTAAACAATAGAACAATAAGATAGATAAGAGGAATAAAAGCAGTCGTTGAAAGGAATAAAAGGTAGGCTGAACTGAAAAGATGGTACTTTTAAAGGATTACAAGGTAGACTGAAAGGGAGGGCGGGCAGGCAATTAACGTAAATAGCTAATCCTCTTTATAAAACTGAATTTCTACTTTTTATTAAGCCAAAACTAAAGGGTAGATGGAACAAAATTGGACCATCCAAAATACTTCCCGTTTGTTTAACAAATAATCGATATTTATGTTTATGGAAGCGAAGCTTCATAAACATATTGCTATTACCCAGGTTCAGGTCACGTGACAGTTTCATTGTCCCGGGTTTTCGGGGAAAGTTCTTCAGTATTAGGCATGTCGTTTGCATCATACATTTGTGACAAATTGTAGATCAGAATGAAGCAAGTACAGTCAGAATGAATGATCTTTCACTAAATAGCGAGGAAATATAGAATATTTCATTATAAAAACGTATGAATGTTGTAGGTTAATGGTATCGTCTTTTCGTAGGATACGTTAGCTTAGCATGAAACAACACGATTATCTACTGCCCAAGCAGTGGTTCCTTCGTACGTCCAACTACACAGCATAGAGTTCTGTGTTCGTATGACAGCTGTGTTTATCGAAACAGCGTTGCAAGCATGCAGGTTGTTTCTTCGTACTTCCGTATCACACAGCCATAGAGCACTATACCGTATCACAGCCATAGAAGGAACGTTCCTATATCTTGTTCCATAATCACAGCCGCGTTTATCGAAAACAAGCCATTTCAGCGGCATGCATAGTTTATGTTAACGACCCCTGCAGTAATTGACACAAAAGTAAACAACTGAAACCAACTCAGGCCTATTAATTGTTAGGACTTAGCCTTTTTCAGTCAAAAAGGATACCATTCACTTTGTGCTGGCCTTACTCTCGTTGTATATAGGCCTACATGCAGAGACTGTTAGTGGCCTACAAGGATTTTTTGAAAATGTCGGCAGCATGGCCGTGCGGGCCAGGGGGAGGGGGCTGGGGGCGGTCGCCCCCAAATGTCAGACACCTGAGTGACCTGACTAAATCGGGCAGATATTTTGTCTCAGTCGGGCGGGAAACTGGACAGTTAAGTTCTATACTCCAGACTCTAGAGTCGGGCAAAACTCACCGCCCTCCCTAGGCTGAGAAATACAGTACCGTAGGGCCATGGTCTGCAGCCGAGAGTGTAGTTGTCATTACATCAACCTTTTTGAAGTTTTTGTAGTAATGTAAGAGATTTGTATTTTAGGCCTGGGCCTATAATGCAGTGATATTGTTGCAGCCTGGACGAGGAACGAGGCATCTGAGTGATTAAACCATCATGGACTGGGCCTAAATACTAGTAATTTGGCAAGATCATTTTTCTCAGTGGGCCAATTTGAACTGATATTGTGAACAGTTTTCATACTGCACTGCCTTGTACCCTGCACCAGGCATAGTGTGTTAGTAACCTTGTAGTCTGATTCTTTGAAACAAGACAGTTCTGTTAAAGTGATCTGTTGTAAAGTGATTTCTTTTTCAGTTCAATAATTTAGTGAAGTGAAAATTCCACATGTAGTAATCGCTTCCATAAACAGTGGTTACGGTTCCCTTAACCACATTTCTAGTTACAATGCTTCGAATTTGCTTGTTAACAACAAAAAAGAATTTTGTCGAGAATGTGTGGTTTAGAATTGAAACGAAATATTAACTCAAACCTTGCTTTATTATTAACCATGTCGGATTTATGATTACCAAAACGAACCTTACAAGGAGTTGATGTATATCCTACATATTGCAAATTCCAATCCAGGCAAGTTGCAGGATAAATAACCTTACAAATAGAACAAGTAAGATTGTCCATGGGGTATTTTTTACCAGTACTTGACCTAAAAAATAGACGCATTCATCCAAACTATCGTACCCTCTGTTAACAAAATGCCCGGTCCTAAAAAGTAATCTGTATATCACTTGTAAATGGGGAATAGGGGCATGTTATTTTTTCATGCCAGGGTTAATAAATGCACAATAAGCACTATGTATATCCGGTGCCAACTCAAGAAAATGAGGCCTTTTGGAGATATGGAAGGGGTGAGGAAACAGCTCATGTAAAGTGTCGATCCTTTTTATACTTTCAGATCTCAAAAGGCTAAGTGCATAGGGCCTACGAAGAAATGTAAGGCCCTCTTCTCTTGTCCGAACAAAAGATAAACTTTCTTCCACATTTCCACCAGAGATAATCTGTGAAATAATTTTGATCTCACCTGTTACATATCTGGTGACATAGTTTGGGCGGTTTAGGCTTAGCTTGAACCTTATGCTGTTTGGGGATGGGACGCAAACCGGCCGACTTGTTCCGACTGTAAATAGAACAGTAAAATTAATGAAATCTTAAAATGAGCCATTTATTTTAAAAAAATGAAACAAGGAAAAGGCAGCAAACAAATGTTTCTGCAATGGATTGAGAAATGTAACTTCTATACCAAGTTTATTAAAGTGTACCTAAAGTCTAAAATTTCAAAAATATATGTTACAAAGCTTGAAAAATGCATCCAGATGGTCCACCTCCCATCTTTACAGGACATCCCTAAGCCAAGATATAAAATGTTGAAGCTTCTTCACTCAATTTAAAATGGTAGATTGCACAATAATTTGTGATGTCATTCTTGTACTACTCAAATTACAGTCCTTGTTTTTCTTTGTTTTTTCGAAAGCCACTGCACCTTGTGCCAAAATGTGATCACTGTCTTACTGTTCATAGGCGTAGGAGCCCAAGTTGATTTGGGGGGGGGGGGGGGCTGGACCGACTTGCCCGAAAAATATAACCCCCAATTTCCGCGCGCTCTAGGCATGTTTTCGACATGGTAATGTATATATCATATAAGCATGCATCGGTTATCCCTCCCCACCCCCCATGCCAATTACTTACAATAATTTGCCGTGTTACTACCTTCTTTATTGGTTTTAACTTTTCCCGAAGTCGGTGATAGCCGGCCTGGGGGAGGGGTCTAAGGGGAGGGGGTTTCCCCCTCCCCTTTGAAAATTTTTGAAAAATAAGGTGTCCTGAGATGCAATCTGGTGACACATATCCTACCTTTGAAATAAACTTTGTGTTAAAACATTTACGTATTTCAGGTACTAAAAAAAAATCGGCATTACCTTCTTCTCTTAGAAAATTTTTGAAAAATAAGGTGTCCTTAGATGCAATCTGGTGACACATATCCTACCTTTGAAATAAACTTTGTGTTAAAACATTTACGTATTTCAGGTACTAAAAAAAAATCGGCATTACCTTCTTCTCTTAGAAAATTTTTGAAAAATAAGGTGTCCTTAGATGCAATCTGGTGACACATATCCTACCTTTGAAATAAAATTTGTGTTAAAACATTTACGTATTTCAGGTACTAAAAAAAATCGGCATTACCTTCTTCTCTTAGAAAATTTTTGAAAAATAAGGTGTCCTTAGATGCAATCTGGTGACACATATCCTACCTTTGAAATAAAATTTGTGTTAAAACATTTACGTATTTCAGGTACTAAAAAAAAATCGGCATTACCTTCTTCTCTTAGAAAATTTTTGAAAAATTAGGTGTCCTTAAATGCAATCTGGTGCCACATATGCTACCTTTGAAGTAAAATTTGTGTTAAAAAATTTACGTATTTGAGATACTAGAAAAAAATCGGTTTTACCCCTTCGCTTTGAAAATTTTTGGAAAATTAGGTGTCCTTACATACAATCTGGTACCACGTATGCTACCTTTGAAGTAAAATTTGTGTTAAAAAATTTACGTATTTTAGGTAGGAAAATATTAGCATCAGTGAGGGTGGGGCAAAGCCCAATAGCCCCTCAATACACCACTGACAATCATAATATAAGTTCAACCATTAAAAAACACACTGATGAATTAATACGGAATATATGTGCTGGTGCAATTCAAGTCAGAACTCTATATTAATTACCAAGGAAGTTTTTAAACTATTAATACCCTTTAGCTACATCACTGCATTATTTTTCTCTCAGTAGGCGCCCGAAAAATTCTCAGCATTTTGCCCGAATTTTCACAAAAATTTTTGACTGGGGGGCTGCAGCCCCCCCCCCCCAGCCCCCCGCCTCCTACGCCTATGTACAGTAATTATAGGGTAACTTGGCTATGTAAGCCCTGTTCCTACAACGTGCTATGCAAGAGAACAGTAAATGTTTCAAGGTCATATAAACATCTTAATTTTAAAAGAAAACAAAAGCAGGTAATGTGAGTTGTACAAGAAGGGCATCACAAATTATTGCGCAATCGACTATGTAAAATTAAGTGAATAAATGTCAACATTTTATATCTCAGCAGCGGAGTAAGCTATGAAAACGAGAGTTGGATGAGTGAAATTCACTTTCCAACCTCTAAAATATATATTCTTGTAATTCTAGAGTTTAGGTCCACTTTAATAATTTGACATAAATGCTGACGTTTGTCTTTGTAGGCCTATGTTAAGAAGCTCTTACACCAGGGGTAGAGAAAACTCCGGCCAGCGGGCCGTATGCGACCCGCTAGACCATTTCATCCGGCCCGATAGGCAATTCATAAATGACAATTCAGAATCACTTGAAAAGTAGCCTACTTGATGATAATGTTTTAGCCAACGGTGCACACCGTTTCTCCTGCTAATACCACTTTTCGGGTATTACACGTAAATCTGATGCGAAACACAAACTAGGTGAGCATTATATTTACTCCAGTAGATCCGGGAAGGGGTAGTTAGAACTGTCCCTCCAAAGAGTGAATTGACCGTTAGAAAGTGAACAATTTTGCGCTCACTTTTCGTATTTGCTCGTTCATTATTACTTCATACAAAGATGAAAAGACAAATGGTATTGTAAGTGATACTTCTGGTCCGTGTAGCCTTGCACATTCTATGTCATTTAAAGATAGTGGAGGATTCATGGTTCTATTGTCAACAAATTTGTAAAAATTTCAGGGCTTTCGGGGGCTTCGCCCCAGTTCTTGCCTGGACTTTCCCCTAGACCCCATTAGAGCCTGTTTGAGGCCCCTCGGAATGCGCCGTATTGGAAAAGATTGTTGCTCCCTCTCTGTGGTCGGCGTGCGAGTGGATTATGACTTCCAAAATGGCCCGTCAAAGGAAAAAAGGTTCCCCACCCCTGTCTTTAACGAAGATAGTGGAGTAATCAGTCGCTCTGTATATATTGTGCGGATGATCAATTAAACTTAAGTTGCCAAGAATTATCCCACACGTTTTTGTTGGATGTACGGAAATGATCATAAATAAACCTAGACCTTGAGCTGTGGAGAATTATGATCATCCTGCGGAACAGGTGCAGTGGCGGCACCTGGATTTCAAAACTGGATATAGGGCCAAAGGGGGAAGCAACATATTTGAGGGGGTAAATTTTGTGGGTGCGGATTGTTCCTGTAAGCTGTGTACCTTTGTCACTGAAGCAGACAGGAGTTAGTCATGGGGGTGGGGATCCGGAGAAGATAATGTAATCCCACCTCAAAAACCCCATGAAGTTGGTGTAAATTATGCATATGCGTACCTGCGATAGTTTGCACAAAGGGGAGGATTCTTTCATCTTTTGATCCTTTGTTATCTCGTGTAGGTGCCGTCCCGAGGAGAGGTCTAAGGGGAGGGTGTGAGACTCTCCCCTTCGAGGAACTTTTTCTCATTCAAGGTGGCTTAGATGCGTGCGCTATGTTTAGCCAATTTTTAAACTGATCATATGTTGAAAAATTAGTGAATTCTTCTGTTTGATTGGGCACAAAAGGGAGAGGGTGAATTCACTAAGTGGAGGGGCGTCAACCCCTTCCCTTAAGAATTTCTGGTTATGTAAGGTGGCTTTGATGTAAATGGTACTATCTTTAGGAAATCTTTGAACTAATTACATGGCTAGAAATTCTTATTATTTTGTGCTTTCTTACTGTGGCATGGCACCCTAAGGCTGGTACAGACCAAAACGGCCTCCTTGAAGCGGTGTGGTAATTACAAAATGGTGATACCAAAATGGGCAATGAGAAGTTAGACGATCCAAGTGCAAGTAAAAATGAGCAAGAGAGGGTAGTGGACTAACAAGCATGTTTAAGAATGCCTTTTCGTAGTAAGACTAGTGTATTAATATTCACTATAATGTTGATGGATAGGGGCAAAGTGGGATGTAAAATATTTCAAAAAATGTATAAAGACAAAAAATACTTCCAATCTTTCACATCATGCTTCAGATGAAACCGTATTGACTACTCATGATGCCAGATTGAGGTTGGCGAAACACTTCTATATTTCGGAAGTGTTCTAGAATAAGTCTGTGTATTATTACCCCAAATGGTAATGAGATATGGAGTGCAATTTTGCATTTAAATCATCTTTATGACAAAAGTTGCATGGAGAATCTGCACCGAAACACTTTCGATTCCCTAACAAATGCATCAGCCAATCAGGAGATAAGTCTGATGCGTGGTAATTCGTAAAAGCTTTCAGCCTTCACCAAATATGTCTTCCCCTGAATTCCTCTTTTCGCATTCCTGCATTGCCGTGCTCCCTCTTCATTACCCCTATATACACGAGCAATCAGGCTCATTGTGATCATACCCCCGCCGCCGATGAATAACTGGAATAAGCTTAAGACGGTATTACATGATACTAATTAGCATAGTGATGAGGTGAGCCTAGAAGGGCTCCCGAGCGCGTAAAAACTTTGATAGTTTGCGAAGGATTTGAGAAATTTTTGATAGTTTCAGAACAATTTGTGATAGAAAATGATAATATAGACCATAGATCACTACCACTGTTACTAACTTTTGAATTGGGACGGTCTGGGGGTGGGTCCAAAGGCCATAACTGGGGATGCTACTAGTTACCTCTCGTGTTGGCGCTACTGCCAGTGTTGTTCATCCATCTCTTAAAACTAATTGGGTGTCTCAAGATAAAGGAGACATGTACCCAACAGACAGCTTTGAAAGCTTATTTTAAGTAACCACTTCACAGATCTCATATGTGTAATTTGTCGCAATACATCAAATTCTTAGTTGTAGAATTATCTTACAGCCTTTTTCCGGATAAAAAGGAATAATTTCATTACAGAGATTTGCCTCCATCGTTTAGGCCTACTTTCATGTAGTTCCAAATAGTAATTCAGGTCTTGAAGAGCAGTTGTTTTTCGACGCTCAGCGACCACGAATGAGGAAAAAGAGCTTAGCTTATAAATTTTCAACTGCGCGTCGGGTTGCTATCCAATCCAACAATTAAAATGAAATTTAGTTTATTTTGGAAGGCCAGATCAAATGGAAAAATCGTTATATAGATTGCTTGTGGACGAAAAACCCACTTTACTTTGACATGAACCTCCGGAGTTGCTAAGCTACGTCGCTTTCTCTGTTTTCTTCAAAAAATGTTAGTCATATAATAATTCAGTTTACATCATGCACGGCTCACCCCGAAGGTGTGTGAGGTTGATAACGTCCTAATGACATCGCTAATGCAGTCGCAAACACAACTTTTACAAACACAACTTGCATATCATCCATGTGGACTGACTTGCTCTAGAACTTCTGTCTTGACTGCGTTGTCGCTTTCGGTTTGTTCCTAGAAGTGAACTCGGCTTGCTTTTATTTACTTTTCTTACACTTCCAAACATGTCTGTATTCGTTCCCACTATAAATATATCTTTCATTTCTACAGTAGCTATTGTCTTTTGTCCCTTGAATGTCAATGCAACCTTTTGGACTTATAACATCTTTTCCTCTTCGCTCTTGGTGCATTGTGTGGTTCCTTAACAAACAATTGACTTTAGCACAATCTGGAATTTACAGTATCTGATAAAGGGTCAGGCTGTTAACCAGTATATATGAATATAGTTTATTTTGTTTGTATATCCATACCCGATGACATCCTCATAGGAAGTGGAGGATGGGGAGTGGTATAGAGCTTATGCACTGACGTCGTGCGACGTCATTTTGACGCCAAAACAGTGAAGCACAGTGCACGCACGACGTAGACTTCGCACGGGACAGTAGAATACTACCCGCGTATCCGACCGATACACGAATGAGCTGTCTGCATTTGCAGGGGTAAGTTCCAATGATACACGCTTGCCTCCATTGGAGGCAAGCGTGACGTCATATGAATAAGCTCTATAGGGGCTATATTCTCCCAACAAAATTGTAGGGACCGGAGTAAGATTCCGCCTCCACTATTTAAGGACGAAAATCAATACGCCTTATTCCCTCTGCAAAAATGTCAAACATTTCAGTAATTTTCCTTAGACATTTGCACAATATGTCTCGGCAAATTGCATCTAACTTAAGACCTTCAAACATTACAAAACCTCCGATGGATATTCCGTTCCCTTGGTCCCTTCCTAGGACGGCGATCCAAAACGACGCCCCTCCCCGGAGGAATGGCTCCTACATCTATGCCCGACTTGTGCGCTCCTTCCTACAGGACCAAGATATTGAAAAATCGATATGTGTAATCTACCCTGTCGTCTATGGCACATAGACACCCGTGCCATTAAACCTCCTCTGAAAACGTGTCTGATTAATTTGTAACTAGATGTAGGCTTATGTTAAATATACGCCGGGTTCTCCATGCACTTAGATCGAACACACACCAGAAGCAACATTTCCTATTTGGAGATCACCGATGTAATCCGTACTATTGGTATCCACTGAACGGTGTACCGAATTTCAGGGCTATACCCGAGACCTCATATCCTAATTCCGGACGATTCTAATTCCACTTCGCCACCATTCCGGGCAAACTCTGAGCCTAGTTAGCCTATCCTCTGATTCTAATGTAATCCCGATTCCAGTGACCTCATTCCCAGGCCTCAGTACCCTCTCCATTAGCACATCATACATATGGCTCTTTTACTATCATAACATAACTATGGAACCCAGCTCGATGCAATGGAAGTTCTGAAGAACCTCCGCCGGGAAGCTTTCATTGCAAGCAAGTTTTAAGGCATCGACCCTCACAATACTGAATGCGAATTGCTGGAACCTGGCACTTAAGAAACGTACACAGAAAAGCTGCTTTGACAGGATGAGGAACATTTTGGGATGGGCAAGCGATTAGTCATCATTTATCGTCAAAATGTTCAAGAAATTGGTCCTCTACAAAAATTAAATATTACACACTGTTAGATACGATATCCTGACATCACGGCAGTCAACAGAAGTACACAAAATTTGTGGCCCAGCTCAGGGATCGTCTCAAAAAAAAAGAAGTATCGAAAAAGGGACACAATTTCAAACGGTTATTTTTTTAAATCCTTGGAATGTGTGGTTTCATAATTATACAGCGTTCCATCGGCTGTATGGTTTATCGCCCTTTATTATGTGTGCTCTGCAAATTTCACACACGTCAAAACTAGTTATTACTTGGCTAAAGGTGAATATGCACAAACATTTCTTTACTCGTTTTTGAAAGGGAAGTTAGCCCGCCTTTATGTACTTAGGACTTACTTGCATATTTTTTACGGCAATGCAAACATTTTCGAGAGGATCAAATACCAGTTAAAAACCCCTGTCTTTAATGTTTAGTCTGAACAACCTGTATTCTTTGCCCGGGTCAAATCCCTGTAACCATTTTCAAGAGGATCAAATTTCAGGTACCCAGGACAAATTTCCTTTATCTTTAATCTGAACAACCTGTAGTCTTTGCACGAGTTCAAATCCTTGTAATCGACTTATTGCGTGCAAAGAAATAAAAGATCTTCTACGGTTCAAGCTTAATAATAAACACGTCTTCCACGTAAAGTTACTCTACGGCAATGGTCGAAAAACACCTTGAATACATTTATCACTAAACACGTCTATATACAACCTGGAATACTTAAAGCAAGTTTACTGAGCTCAGACACATAATGTATTGTGGGATAGTATTTAGTACATATTAAACTAGACATCCTTTATGCAGGTCACCAATTAATTGAGCAGGTCATTAAACTGCCAGTACGCCAAGCAGTCTTCCCGGTCACGTGTTTGGCGTACGTATCACAGGTTTCCCGTTACGTATTTGGCGTACGTGAGAACTTGAACTTCACTTACGTCTCACTCCATTCCATCCAAATTTTTACGGGCGCGATCAATATCACTTTCTAAAGCCTCTTCATTGGTCATACAATATCACCTTATTAATTAAATTTATATCTTTAGTGCGTATCAACTATTGACCAACCAGGGGACTGCAGTAGGACAGTATCAGTTCTGTAGGGCCACGAGGCACACGGGGCTTGGACGCCCAAGCCGTACAAGCTCGTCACTCGTGCTGCAGCAGACTTCTAACAAGAAGAAGCATATAGTCACCCGTTAGGCTATATTTGTGTATTGAGAATTCATCATTTTTTGCCGGCTTTTAATCAACAGTCACTGTGATCTGTTGGAAATCAATCAATAATAATCATCAGCTGAATCAATCTGCATTCTCGTCATCTTTTTGTTTGGGGCTACACCCCAAGATCCTCTACCAAGCCTTCGCAGGAGCGATTGACCCACAACACAACAGTATGATACCATCGAATGCCGTCCACTTGTGACGTCAATGTAAGACGTCTATTTTCAAACCGGTACATCTACATTTTCTTGTTTTTCCATTCTTTTGAAGAAGCCTTGACACTTGGAGCAGGGTCGACTAGATCGAGGGTTCACTAGATCGAAGATCCTAACTTTAACCCTTATTGTAACCATACCCTAACCTAACCGTAAACCTAATCCTACTTAAGGCTGATCTTTATTGTAATCCTAATTCTAATGCTCTATGTAACCCTAATGTTAACGCTTGCTACCTGTAACCATATAGGTAGTCTAGATTTTCGGTCTACTAAATCTTCGATCGTGGACTTTCCATCTAGTGGGACCCCCCCCCCCCACACACACACACACATCCACCCACACAAACACACACACACGCACTTGCAGCTCATAATTATAACTTCCAAAGGGTGAATTTATATTTTCAAGTCCAGGTGCAAATCATCAATAATATTGTGACATCATTTTGACTGAAGAAGTAAGCAAGATGTCTTACGTGGTTTCCTACCGTTGTTTTGACTATAATTCATTAATGTAGTCAGGATTAAGAACGTGTACATCATGCCTACAGCTTTCTGTTACAAGCAATAATGGCGACGAGGTATACATAATACCAAGAGAATACTGGTACGATAACGATACCCACTAAATAAGGATTACATCAACCACTAACAGTCAAATATCATTTTCAGCTTGCCATGCGTTACATAGGTCATACACACTGTGAAAAAAAGCTGGGTAAAAATTTTACCAACACAGGGTGCGTACGTGAAAATACTGCAACTGGTTAGAATTGTTTGTGAATTTCAAGCACAACTTTTTCAGAGCGCAGGCCTTCGGCGCTGAGGCTTTTACGCCCATCGCTAAAGGTTCCACACCACTAATTATTCCTCCATTGACTTACACGCGAATTTTGGTCAGTTTCGTTGCTTTCGGAACCTTGAAGAAGTTTTCAGCGAGGAAGCGCTACCCCTCATATGAAAGCTCACGAGGAAGCCTTTCACAAGGATTTCAAATTTGTGTACCATGACCTTTGAGATGAGCAAGGAGAGCCTGTATAATAAGGTGGTTTCTACATTTTTTTACTTCATTCAGAATGCGATTTTGCAATGAGGAAGGATATATTGCAAAAAATGCCTAATACACCTTCCATTTTCTCTATTTTGCAGGCAGAGTGCTTCAATTTCATTCCTGCCACATACACATCACAAATTATTAAAAAAATTTTTAAACACTCGACGGGGAATTTTAGTTACGATACATTTAGTGGATTATTCTTAAGTACATAGATTACGAATGTTGCATCACTTGAAAAGCTGATTGTTTGGATGAACAAATATTGTTATGGCTTACAATTCTGTAAAGTTTTCGCTCTGTAAATATTTCTTGAAATAAAAGTGACACAATTTATTTTGAGCTGCCCCATCATTAGTACCAAGGTATAAAATCGTTTAAAACAAACTGACATAAACGGACATTTAAAGGGACTATTGCATCACCCCAAGTATTTTTTAAAGCGAGTGTTAAACGGTTAAGAATATCCATATCTCTAAATACAAACTGAAGACCAAACTTTGATTGTCATAAACTCCAAAAATAGCATCACTCTCATTGATAATAGCGCCTTTGTAGAATACTCAACATGGCAGACAGCGCTCACATAGTCAATCTCGTAGCCAGACGAGGTACTGAAAGTGGGAGATGAATTCGGGAATAAGTTTGAAAAGAGCGAGGTATGTTAAAATGTATTACGGCAAGGGATATACTTTTCTTTTATTTTCTAGTGGCGAAAATAGATCTGTAAACAGTGGTGTGTCGAAATGGCCATGAACAATTTGAACTCGGTACAGTAGATTTTTTTTCAAGGGTTCCCCTAGACCAGCGCTTCTCAACCTTTTTTAACTCGAGGACCACCTTCACTCTCAGAACTTTTCTGAGGCCCACCTTACAAAAAGTTTATTCTTTTTTCTTATTTTTTTTTTATTTTTTATAGCGGATCTCGCGGCCCACCTGTGAGAGCTTCGCGGCCCACCGGTTGACAAGCGCTGCCCTAGACATTTATTTGCTTTAAATTGTATAGGGTCTAAAAATAAACCAAGTGGGGAGAATTTTTACTCTCTAGGGACATTTATGTTGCTTTTACGGTAAATTTAGTATACTCACTCTTTGCAACTTCCAATGACAAGTTTTAATATATGCTGATCGTGCAGACTTCTAAGCAGCCGATGTTCTCTATCAAAGTTGTGAGTTCTTGTATGAAAGTCAATAAGGTTTGGCTCATAGTAATGATAAAGTACTGGAACCCCAAATTCGTCGCGCTGGTATGGATAAAATCCATACAAAGTGACGTTCTTGCAAAAGGTCTGAGCCATAGTGAATGTTATTAACCCAGAGGAGGCTTCTTTTCCTGTTCCCCACTTCCTGAAACAAAAGAAGAACAGAACAAACTTTGCGCTTACAAACAGTTTACCATTTGATTTATATACACCTAATACTTCACTTAAACTTGAATAGGCGTTTAGACGTTTTACTATTATTATTTTTTTATTATGATCGAAAAACCAATTGTGGGTAAAGTTTTTCCAAAGTGAAGGAGTTATAACCTTGCAGAATATCGAGTGTACTCTGAAAAATTTATCGTCATCAAAGAACCATATGTTTCCTCAGGAAGTTCTAGTGATTTGTTTAAGTATTAAAATCAAATAATTCTACATCCCAAATCAAATCGAGCTGTGTGTTGTAAGGGACTGTTGCACACCCCAAACATGTTTAGAAATATCCCCGTGTCTCTATTAACAAACTGTGACGTCACTTTAAGATAAATTCAAGTAATACCATTATTCTGATTGGTCAAAAATGACTTGTGCAGTCTGTGGTGATTTCACGGCATATAGGAAACAGCTTCTAGAGAATATGGTATTAAGCTAGTGAAACATTGTAAGGCCATTGTATCTTGAATTATTGTGAATTATAGTGGTTTTTGAGTGAGATGGACGAGCCTGAAGGGCTAGATCTAAACGTGGGTAGGGTAAAATTTTTCTACCATGGGCGAGCAAGATTTGTTGCATTTCAAGTATACTTGATCAAACGAAACTTACCGTTTAGTTACTACGGTAGCAGTCATAAGGTTATATGCGAATTTAACGTGGATATTTTCCTCCAAAAATAAGGTAGCTATGTGTTGAAGTCTGCTACTTTGCCTTTCACCAGTCGCTTTTGGGTACCATAGTATCGTTCCGTTTAAGAGTTTGAAGTACCGTAACATATCGTCTTTGGCTTTTGACTGATTCCTTAGTGTACCATATATTCTGCCTAAAGTTGAAAAATTGATCATCATCATATTAGTTTTATTACCGACATCTTTCGTATACCCTTCCAATAAGGCTAAATTAGATCTTAGTACAAAGTCGTAAGAATCTATTTCCTCTCCACATTCACTGCCTAAGAGAATACCGCTGTTTCCAACGATTGCACAAGACTCTTGTTTGGTCATGGTGTGAAACGATTCATCCAATTCATTGACCGGGCATTTGGATCTGTTATGTTTCCATTTATTTTCTGCCTCCTCTGTATCAATCTTTGGCGTGAATTTCTTAACTTTTTGTTCAAACCTCATTTTCTCTGGTGAAGTACCGTCGTATACGACCACTGAAAGTGTTGGATCAAAGCAGGTTCTCATCTCTCTGCAAAATAGTGACAGTTTTGTTAATTAGTTCTCAACTCTACCACTATGAAAACGTCCTCTTCAAATTGAAGAGGACAAACATCAAATGGACAACTCCAATATTTGACTATAGTTTCTCAGGGGCTTTTTGTGAGGAACTTTGGTTAACACATTCTTCATCGTGCAGCTAGATTACCGCACAGTGCATCATACAACTGAGGTAAATCACCTTTTATGTTGTTAATTTACACATTTACACACATAGTGTTTACATCGCCTTACCGCCGATGCATAGAAATTCGACTTCCCTTTTTCAAGAGAATTAACTTAGGTGGTTAATCCAACCATGATCAATGAAATGGTTTTTATCCAATCTGCACGGAAGGTGATACTTGATCACAGTACAGCTAAGTCAAGTTTAATGGGATATTAATAACTTAAACTACATAGTAGGCAGGAACAGGCTACACACATGTAAATGTAACATGATATTTGAATAGCTACGAAAAGAATAGTACTATATTCGGACAGCTCATGCATGAACTTGGTGTTTTGTGTAATGACAGGAGTTTAAGAAAACCTTAAGCCTTCTTGTCCAATACATAACTCGGGTCTGCCATGTGCAGTAACTCAGTAAGGACAATGCACACACTCTGAAATAGCATGTCAATTACATAAAACTCTTCTGGAAATACTTTATCATTTCTAGAAATTCAGAAAAAGTAAACGTTTACGCAAGATGTAATAGCATAGTTCATCAAATTTATTTTTCCTGAAAAAAACATACACAAATGTGGATGGCAAAAAAGATTTCAAATTCTAAGATAAAATCCATAGAAGTTAAACTAACTGTATATTTCCTTTCAAATGATAGAAATGGGATTAATACTCCCTCATAGCTCTCTTATTTGTGCCAAAATCATAGATAATTGTACGTTTAAAAACTTTTATGAGGTCATTTTTTCACCCAATAGACATTTGAGTAAACTATTCAGTCAATGTTGATTGCTCCAACAGATACATATGAAATTTATTAAACATAAAAGTGTTTGATGTGTTTCATCCCTATTGGGGCAGCACAAACTATCCAATAGAAGCCATGATTTAAAAAAAAAGAAGCCATAATTTCAGTTTTATCAAAGGTTTGTTATGTTTCTGTTATAATTTGTTCATTAAGTCCACGTTTTTCCATAGAATGCAATATAAAACGTAATTTTTTCGTTCGATATCCACAAATTTATCTTTCTTTTGTTAAGTTGCTAGTTTATCGGCAGAGTACGGTGTCGACATGGTTTTGTTCCATAAAAGTAAACAAGTCCAATAAGGGAGAAAGAACAAATTTAAAATTATTAGGAACTTTGACTCAGAATGCGGAATTGTGCTCGATTATGCAAAAAGTCAGGTTTATGATTAAATTTCTTGAAATTGGGGACGTCTTCGATATAAAGTTGTGTTTCGTCGGAAAATTAGTGGTTCTGTTAATTTAATACATCTGTTTAATCTGTTTAATTAATAATTTAATAAAGTAATGGCCTTTGACCACTTCCAGAAATCACAAATTATTTCAGACGAGTTATAACTTATCAAGAGAAAACTAGTGCTTATCAATTTAAATATCAGGCAGATAATACCTTCAGTTCCTCAATAACTTTGCACTTAAAATGGCAGAGAAAAAATAAACGAATATTCAAATGACCGTTACATGGTTGACCACACTTTTCTGACCTTCGACAAAAGATTAGTGATCACAAGATTTAAATATACATATTTCTGGTTAGAAGCACCCCGCAGAACCAAATTTGGTCATCTTTGCAAACAGATTTGTTGATTTTTCTATCTTTCATAAACTAAACAATAGTACGATATGCTACTTTGACTAAAGGAATGTACAAGAAACTCAAAAAAGTTATAGCAACAAATTCAAGAGTGCTTACTAACGATAAAGTCTGTTGTAAATATTTCTAATTTTTTCATTATCGTGTTGTTTGTAGTATTTATTTCCACATTCAGTGACACAGAAACAGCATTATTGTTAAAATAACATAAGTAATGCCAATAATGCAAAAATGAATGTGGGGAGGCCTGACAGAAGCAGAGCTTTTTGAGGTCAGGCCACCTTATATAAAAAATTACAAATGTAAAATTACCATAATATATTAAAAACACCATATAGTAAGGCCCCTGAAGTAAGGAAAAAGATCATAAGGGAGTGTCTGGTGGACCAATTTGAACTGGCACTCGAATTTTACCGGCCCTTTATTCAGTGTTCGAAATAACGCATGCACACGTGCACCAGTTCATGTAACTTTTTTGGCGGTGCATGTAACTTTGAATTGTTTACCTGCACGCGTGCATGTATGTCTAAGGCCCAAAGATTGGCGTTTTCTTGCCTAAAATTGTCCTTCATTCGAGTGAGATAGGTTTCTTCAACAACCTAAAAACTGGTTGGAGATTAACAAAAAGATTAAATTGACAGAAATCTACTTGTTAATTCGTGTTAAATGACTGCAGGAGCTTGCGTACGACAGTATTTATGTTCGGATCGCATGTAGACAGTGTGTCATTGATGTGTTCTTCATTTGCCTAAATTAAGAAACACATGTGTAGCATAGACCATAAAGAACATACACAACATACCTTAGGATATTTAGTGCAACTGTGCAATGTCCGTTTTCATTTACTAGACAACAGTGATTTCGACAGACGTTTGTAAAATCGCAAGTTTGCAAAACGTTCCTACATGCACTGTACTATACAGTGTGCGCTATAGGCCTACTATGTCGTATCGTACACGTACACATGTACGGGATAAGCTTCGTTAGAGGAAGTAAGACGAGTAAAGGCTTGGGTTCGTAATTTTTTCTGTCATAGACACAAAGAAACATTCTGTGTGTATTAATAACAGATATTTTTCACAAGAGTTAAAAGCAAGTAAATAATGGGAGATTCAGCACATCACTGCAGTATTTTTGCGCAAGGCTGTGGACTTGTGGTAATGATCGGCGGGAAAAATCTCAGGGCCTGGAATGAGTTACGTAGACTCCTTGCAAGTAATGAATGGCCCATAGACCATAGTCCAGTAGGCCTACCTTTGAGATTGTATTGACCTACTTTACGGCACCATGCTTCACAGAACTGGAGCCATAATAAAATTAGTAAGTCCGACTTACACTACCGATTTTAACGATTGTTTATTTGTAACCTTGCCGTTGTTAATATGAAGATATGAACAACAAGGTACAAAATCAGGCTGTGCCAAAACTGTTCTACGTAAACTGTAAATTAATTTCAGTATGTTCTGCAGACTTCTGAGTTTGAATTCAGTTTGACATTGAAGCTGCGGGCCAAGTATTTGCCACGGCATTAAGATTAGGCAGCCAATCGTTACACGGAATGATTCTGCAGTTCTGAGGAGTCAGAACACTGGAATACAAGTGTGATTAATTGATGTTTAATTGCAAAAATATTTATGTGATTAAATGATTAACTCATCATTAATAAATCGCAAATCGTCATCCCTAACACATGTCGTGAGTTGGTGATAGAACAAATGCAATTCATTATCATATTTTAATGGTGTAGGTAAGAATTTATTTGTGCAGGTAAAATTTTGTAGTTACATGCGCAGGTGCATGTAACTTTTTTTGTAATTCGAACACTGCCTTTATTCTACACTTTAAGCATGTTTGATGAGCAAATTGGCATATGACCAGTCCTACATCATCCATTTATCCACTGAGAGCCTATTACCAGCTGTACATGCCGGTCCTGATGTATGCTAGTTCCCGTCTATTTCACCCACTCTGACACTCATATTTCAAGACGCCGCGAAGATTGCGTTCATCTTTCACTACTATTCATCATAGAAGTACTACCACTTACAGTCTGAGGTAGAAAAGGAAATATCTTTCTGCAAATTATAACAGCATAAAGCATATGTTAAATTACAGATTTCCACAAAATGAAATATTTGTTGAACACGACAGGTGCCACATTCCCTTTGGCAATCGGTGGTGCTTACCGGTTAGTACAAGGATATACCTGTACTGTGAAAATAATCCGTTGAAAGGTACGAGGCTAAATAGGCTGGAGAACACAAGTAGTCATTCCAGGAAGGTGACATAAGCACTTCCCAGGGAGGTGATAAAAGCAGTTCCCTGGTCATTCTAACCATAGTTTGCAGTATCAGCTATATCTCTATTTCCCTCACAAATATGTTGTCTGGTGTTGTAAATTAACATCCAATATAGAGAAGGTAAACCAAAAAAATTATCTTACATGAATGTGACAATTCAGTTAAGCCACCAAAATATTGAAACGTGCATTAACATGATGGTATGCTAGTTCAAATTTTGCCAATTAGAGGGAATTTGAAATTAGTATTTTGAATAGGTATTGCCTGGCATCTCATCAAAGGTTCTTCCTCATTAAGCGACAATTATAGTTTTGTATCTAAATTTTTAAATTCATGCAATGTAACCCCTTGTTTTAGCTTTAAAGTGAAATATGCACGTTTTGAAAAAATTAGAAAAAGTATTTATGAGGGAAATAAGAGGAGATTTGTAAGATTTAGCTGATGTTTTGAAATAACTTTGGGGCCACTGTTTGTCCTCATTATGTCTAAGGCTCGAAGAAAAGCTTATAACATATTTTTATCTTCTAGCACAACACATGGAGTGCCATACAAAGACTTACCTATCACATATTTTGCCACACATTTTAGTCACATCGACTTCAATCGGAGTAGGTACAAATTTCCTTAAAGGTCTTGGTATTCCATTGTTCTCCGGGCTCACAAATAGAGCTCGAGGACTCTCAGCCACCTCAGCGTTATAAACTATCAACGATACCAAACATAAAATGCAACAAGCTATAAATATGGTGATTTTTCTATTCATCCTGAAGGTGTATTTAGACGCTACCTGACTACAGATAGATGATCGAAAAATCAAGATTTAGCGTACACACTGTAAACACTCGAGTCGTTGATCACACTCTAGAACGGTGTTTTATCTTAGTACATGAACATTTTTACAGGTTCTATATAACCTGCTATACGGGGACCACACTGGAGGGCAGCCGTGCAGGTTTCTCTTGGAAAAATTGCTCTCTATAAGAACGCATAGCTGTTGATCAAAACCAGGAAAGAAATAACTTGAGAGTGAGAAATTGCCCACTTTGCTTTTGATACGCTATCCAAACTGGCAAATGAATCACCTTTGAAAATATGATCGATCTTTGAATGTAGCAGAGATTGTTGAATAAATATGCCTACATAAATATAAGGGCCGTAATCACTGTGGACCTACATCTCATCCTTGCATAAAAACCTTCAATATTGACATCAATCGTGGCTCAAAGTGATTGGCTTCGACACTTGTTACCTTAATTTTAAATTTCTGAGACTTGGGGTGAAAAGTTTGAATGGGATAGCCTTTAGATCTAAAACGAAAAGGAAGTAATCACTCATGAATATTGTGAAGAAAAAAATCCAGGAATGGGATTTTTTGGTAAATAGAAGAATTTCAGGTATGCATTCATAGCATTGCAAGTTGTTAATATCGAACTCGCTTATTCAACTAGAATGAGGTGAAAGTGATTCTCCAAACAGGCGAATATGTTATATCCTATCTATTGGTCGTAGGGATAAAATCTTTTGTTATTCCCCGGTCTTTTAACACTAAAAACCATTTATTCAGTAGGAGTTCAAACTGACCAAAACCTGTCCGATGATTTGCTTTTACAGTTTATGATACGTATAATGTAATCATTGTCTTACGTTTGTGTAAATTGACCTTTGTATTCCATCACCTGATTCACCTGTCACAGATTGCCTAGGTTTTCTCCATATCAGTAAATTTGGGTATAGGCGTCCTTTTGCGTTTAATGCTCACATAAGGTAAACATCTGGGTTAAAGTCTGAAGACCATCCTCTCCATGTCAATCACCGAACATAATCTCTGTGATCAACAATCTTGGGCATGGCTAATTAGCCGATTATTCGCTTGACTTCTTCAATGGAGAAGGACACGGCGACCACTAGCACCAGATCTGACTGCAGTCATTGTTAAATTGGCATTGCATGCTATTAATAGCGTTAAGCATAGGAACTTGAGCAGCCAAGTGGCGGGCTGAGCAAGCAAATTAATTAGCACGCTTGAAAGGAAGCAAGGTGGATCACCCGGGCTTGCCTATCAAAGCCCGGGGAGGTATGTAACATTTCCCTAACGGACATGTACGCGATATGAGTTTTTTGTACTTGTAGTACTGCTTATTTAAGGGCGGATTAAATAAAATTAGGAGTGTAGGCAAATATGAGCTATGCCTTGTATGATTGATTTGTGAACAAATTAGACCAGATGCCTTATGAAAGAATGTGTCATTGCATCAACATGGCATAGACAAAACTAAAGCATACAAACGTACGGACAAACTTCAACACCGTTCCGAATGTACTACACATTAAATGAGTTATGAATGTTTTATGATTTGCAAAAGACAAATTTGGGGTAAACGCATTATAAATAAACTACTGTCATAGAAATTAAAGTAAGGGAGAATGACGTCGAGCGAGTCTGGACTAAAGCCAATGATTTGGCTCTCTGTACGGCAACAAAGCAAAGGCACGTAATACAAATATTACGTCTTTGCGTGTGCCCTAGTTTCTGGTGGAGAAAACACAAGTTTTTAAGTAAGGAGTACAAAACAAAACACTTGAGGTACCGTGACGTATCCCTGTTATGAAAATTACTCAAAATCTTTCAAAAGACGGATAAAATGGCATTTAATTTCTGAAGGTAAACGCACACTAAACATAGGGAGACAGGTCAAACAACCAACTTTTTGTCATAAAGCGGAAGCGCCCTCACATTTTTCGTGGCTTCACTTATAAAACACGCAGCGATTCACGGTGTAAGCGTTCCCCCTTACTTTAACTTCTACGGATACAGTGTTAATTTTTTTTATGTGAGTACCTTCTCTCTTAAGATTTAATTCATGGGTGTTTGCATAATTTTTCTTCCCTGAGTGCGACTTGGAGAGTTCAGGGTGAGATGTTGACAAAAAGTAACGCTCCGGCACCAGTTGGCGTGCAGCAAACTTTTATGTCAAAAATGCATCTCAGATTACCAGGGTTGTGACATTTTCCGTTGGGAATTCATAGTTTTGTCTATTTAAGGGGGCTTAAATGCAGAATGGTGCACTTTGGCACTGATTATAATGTCTAACAATTCTCAACATTCTTTAAAATTTACATTCATTAAAAGTACATGAGATCAAATGTTAAAATACAAGAAAACAACCATAAAAGTTGCAGCCTGTGCATTAATTAGCTGAGGGGGTTTCCCTAGACTTATGAAGGGCCAGGCACTTCTATCACAGGTTTCATCAGACAGAAATCAACTTATGAAATTAGAATGATGAGGATGGTCGTTTGTTTAGCAAATGAAAAATTGTTTTGTGCATTGTAGAAAGAAACACTGAGTACATTGTGATAGTCTAAACCCTGTCAAGTCAATAGGGCAAAAATCGAAACCTTACCAAATTATTAAGCTAGATAAAGTTTAAAATGACTACATTTGGTTGAAAGATGAACAAATTTCTTTTGAACCAAAACTGTCTGATGAAACCTGTGATAGAAGTGCCCAATTATAGTGGGGATGAAGTGCTTTCGGATAAGTCAGATTGTGAGAAGGATATAGGCGACCTTGTGGACAGTGGTCTTGGCCTTTCGGATCACATTCAGCACCAAATAAGCAAGGCCAATAGTATTATGAGCTCATCATTCGACGTACGTATACGTTTTTGGACGAGCAAAGCTTTATTTCAGGCCCTTGTAAGGCCACATTTGGAATATAAGTGTTTGGTCTCCTCATTTTCAACGTGACATTGATGCTATTGAAAATGTTCAGAGGAGAGCAACTAGAATGATTCTATCCTTAAAGGATTTAACTTACACAGAAAGGTTAAAGACACTTAAGCTGCCAACTCTAAAGTATCATAGATTAAGAGGTGATATGATTGGGGTTTTTGAAATTGTTTCAGGTGTGTATGATAGAGATGTTACTGAAGGTTTTATAAAGTTTAGTACATTCACTCATACCCGTGGATATAGTCGGAAGTTACTCAAAGAGTTTTGTAGACTCAACATAAGAAAATTTAGTTTTGTCAGTAGAGTTGTTGATTTTTGGAATGGGCTCCCTGAGAGTGTAATTTCAACCACCACTGTTTTTCAGTTCTAGAAGGCTTTGGATAGGTTCTGGCCTGGCCATGAGATATTGTATAACTACAAGGCAGATTTTGTGCAAGTTAAGTACAGTAAGGCAGTCACCCACAGATCTTGATCGTTAATTGTTACAGTCGTCGATGGTGAAGATCAAGATGACCCGGATATAGAGGTCAACATACATACGTCCACTGCAGTTCCTAAGGTATTCCTACTTTCCTAAGGTAAAACTTAGTCAACTATCGAACGATGTTTTCGGCTCCTCTTCTTTTGATCAATAAGGTTCTCTTAAAATTTGAAGAGCACATGGTCATTTTATTTCATTATATTTCATTTAGTTTTATAACAATCTCAAGATGTACATTAAGGTAAAGATATTTACATTATGCATTACATGAACGTGTAAGTTCTTCAAGAAATTGTGAAGCAAAGCATTTTAGGAAACCTGAAAGGCATATCTAGTAGAGTGCTCCCCAGGAAATAAACAGTAACAGACAAAACACACTTAAGCAATAACCAATCACCCAACCCATCATTACAACTCCAACCACCCGTTCACCTACCAACCCACCAGTCGATCCACAAGTCTACTCACCTCAGCACCCACCCTTACAACCAGCACACCAACCTGACACCCAGTAATGGGAGGATGAATTATGCAAGATGACAATGTAGCAAAACACAGGTAAAAATCTTATCATCTTAGTGTTGATTTAAAATGAGTTTAGAAAAAGAATGTAAACTATGCTTATTACTTTTATGAAGTATCTGGTAGAGAATTTCAAGCGGTGACGTCACGTAACATAGGCCTGGATTAGAAGTTACCTGGAAGGTGGAGACAATTGTTCTGACGTGTGTGGTAACTGTGTACTTTGGAATTTTTTTAAGAAATGAGAAAACTTTAAGGTAGAAGATTGTTTTTAAATCGATAAGCAAATGTTGCTTTATTGATTTTAAAATGTCAGCAAAGTTTAACATGTTAAAGGACTTGAATAGTGTTCTAAGTATGTTCACGTGGGGAAGAATAAGTAATATGCCTTATAGCTCTTTTTTGAAGAACAATCAACTTTTTTAAAGACGTGTCGCTTGTGCTAGATCAAGACAACAATAGGAAAGATGAGGGTAGACTGGACTTAAATAGCACGAAGCACATTTCTTGGTAGCATCCTTTCTACCCTTTCGATACTTCCAACACCCTTAGCAACTTGCGGACACAAATTTGGAATGTGATTATGCCAATGGATGTCCATTGGATCAATGTCGACACCAAGAAAATTAACTCTATTAACAAGTTGGAAGGGAACTGTTGTTCATGGTAATTTTAAAATTGTGATTTCGAGTACTTGGCAAATTGAAGACCACATATGATTTTTAGTAAGAGTGATATGTGTAAAATAAGAATGATATTTTTTATAGTAAGAGTAGTATACGTAAAGTTTGTTCATATCCGTATATGGTTGTATATACTCGTCGTTCATGCTAACGCCATATAGTTCGAAAAGTGAAAAATGTTGCACAAAACTGAGCTGGTTTCGCAGGCTAGAGCTACAAGTACAAGCGGTTCTTCGGCTATCCTGCCGGAAGCCTTCTAAAAATATGATTTTGTTTCGATCACAGGGGCGAATCCTGGATTTAAAAAAACGGTGGCGAGGGATGGGGGCAAATTTTGTGAGGGCAAACTTCGAAGGTACGAGCCTCAAATACAAGGAGCCTCGATGGGGTCGGGTGGAGGAATCTGGGCACAAAGTTAAATTAAACACTGTCAAATGGTTTTTTCTGGCATCTAGTAATCCAAAGTAGTATTCATAAACCGTGTATTGGAGTTTTGGAACCGTCACAAAAGAAAGTGATGGCGAAGGGGGGGGGGGTCTGGCGCCAAAAACTCCCCACTCTGAATCCGCGCCGGGATTGAAAAATAGTTGGATCCATTATCGGTATTCTACATTGATATCGGCCGATAATGAGAATGGGAACATTAGATACCTGTTATATCTGTTATTGGCAAAATGGATACGCTACATATGGAAACAAGCACTCCATAGTTGTTTACTTTTCCAGATTTTTTAGTTGTTGCTCCAATAGAAATGGCATGATTGTCAATCTATGCATTATACTGTTATCTTACGAAGGAAGCAAACTCGACTTCTTCATTGTTCTAGGATCCAGGTGTGTGGTGTAAGACAAATACCGGTTTACCGCTCTTTTACCGGCATGGTATTTTCCAGGTAGACGATCGTACTGAGTCAGCAACGCATCTAAATTGTGTGGGCGCGATTGAAGTAGTAAATTAACTGTCCTTAGATCTGCTGCTATGTTTATGCTGTACATTTCAGGTTTTTAATGATATGTTCAACCTACATTTCAGTGCACAAAGTGGGGTGCCACGCCAAAGGGTGGGGGAAACAAGCCTCCCCAACTTTCCAGGGGAAGCAAACAACAAATCGTCTGAAATTGTATTTACGTTGCAATTTTAGTACCTTTGGGTGGGGTATGTCATAAATTGCATATATGCGTCAAATTTGTTCTCAGCACTCCCCGGAGCACTTCGGAAGTTAGAGGGCAGCACAAGTCCTGTACGGCATTAGGGAAATCGAGCAGGCTTGGCATCATCAACAATACGACATAAACAGTGCGCATGCATGCTCATGATGGCACATCCCATTCCAAGGTCTTTCACGGAAATTGACAACCTTTCCAGGCCCGTCCAGGGTTGTGGGTACCCTTTCCCACAGCGAATTTTTAATCGCCCGGTATCCTGTATGAGCCCTACTCGTGGGGTCCTTGCAGCTCCCAAACGGGCATTGTCTGTGATCTTTTGGGGCCTTCACAGGGGTAGTAGGCCACTGGTCCACTTCTGAACCCTAGCTTGTAATGATAATTACTGGTTACCGTATTCGGAATTGGCAGTGGTCGTACTGAGAAGAAATGCAATACCATTCCATAATAATGCTTCTTCGTGTGCTTATCTTGATTTCCAGATGGCAGGGAATTATTGCATGATATAACAGTGTTATATAACAGCGTTTCAAAAGTTTTCTAGGTGGTCCACCTGACCTGGTTTTCTCTAAAAATGTCCTGAAAGCCTAGGTGTGATTATTTTTAATACAATATGGACAGATATAAGAAGCAAGTGTGTCAAACATATCTTTCATGAATATTTTTCTCCTTAACAGTATACTGTATACTGTACAGTATACTGTACAGTATACTGTAAAATACTGTATGCTAACTATTATAAAGGCAGCCATTTGCTTTTTACCCTATTTTCGTAAGCGTGAATTCCAACAAAAATGTTCTTAAAAATAAGTTTTGAATTATTCGGCACAAAATATGGCCAAATATAAAGGGGAACTGTCAAAAATATATGTTTTAAGGGTTATTTTCCCTATCATTACAAAATATTGAAATTTTAACATTAGCGCCATTTTGCAATTTCCACCATCTTGGTTGACCCAGATTCTACATAAAATGTCCAGAAAAATATTGTGAATATTTACAACAGAAAACGGACACATGTTAGGTTTACCTGTCTCAAGAGTAATTTTATGATTATTTTTCCCAGTATTGTGATATAATACCATAATTATTGCACTGGCGACCATTTTGCTTTTCCGCCATCTTGAATGATATGAATTCCAAAAGACATATTTTGAACTATAAGTCTGGATGATTTGTCATAAAATCTGGCCAGATTTTAAGGGCAACTGTGTCAGAAGTATTTTAGTGAATATTTCTCATATTATTTTTATGCATTATGATCGTTTTATTGGAGGCCATTTTGTTGTTTTCGTCATCTTAGTTAGTATAGAGTCCCTGCATAAAATATCAGAAATCATGCTTTGAGTATTGTGTACAACCTGCTATAAAGATATTTGGGGTTTTCAATCGAAATGTTTTTTAATGACTATTTTTAGAAGTTTTTGCATTTTTGTAAATTATTTTCTTATTTTTGTAGGGAATTTTTACCGTATTGTTTTTACTTCTTGTGTTCTTTTTCGCCATATTGGCTGGCCAGTACTCTTGTGAAAAGGATTGTAAAGTTCAGCCTTAAAAAAAAACCCAGTAATTTACATCATTATGATTGAGGGTTGTGGAAGTTTGCAACGTCTCTGCACAATTTTTGGAAATAATTCCTTTTTAATTTGGTGGCCATTTTGTTTTGTCGTCATCTAGGTTAACCTGAATCTCATCAAAATAGTCCCAAAAGTTAATTTTGGAATTTTTGTTTTAAAATATGACCAAATTTTAAGATTCGATGCCTCGAAAATATATGTAGGAATATTTTCGTTAGTAATATTTTATACAAAATACTCTTAATTTTTAACGCCATTTTGTTTTTGGCAGCCATTTCCAATGAGTGAGAGCCAAAATATTTACTGTTATCTTTTGATTTCGTGTTCAGGGGACTATAAGTTTTACAAAATATTAGGCTGGAGAGTTGTGGGGGTGCCCATGAGGTGCCTCTGGCCCATCACTGTAAAAATAGACGTCTTCATTTTATAACACATGTATGGCGTTTAAGAATTAGAAAACGAACAACAAAATGGATACGCACAGTGAATGACTGAACAAATATTAACACATGATAAGGATAATGACGTCAATTAAAGTGCACTTCACTAACACGTTTACATGATTTATATATATGTTAATTTTTCTTTATTAAAAACAACTTGATGTTTACAGTAATCATGAAATAAACGCATAAACGTGTTTACGAGATGGCGTTAAAGTAGCGTCAATGTGTTAAAGTTGGCGTTTTAGACGTTTAATTTGCTTATGTATTTTATTGTTTTTTCTGTTACATAAACGTCAAGACGCGTTTATTATCTGTTACAAAAAAGTGTAAATCAATTTTTACAGTGATGGTCCGTCTAAAAGTGGGATCATAAAGGCTGACTGTCAGGTCATTGCTTTTAGGTTTTGGTAAACATAAAAGCTGTTATCCTGATTTCGAAGTGTGCTAACAACATAGGGTAGTCATATATGTGTTAATAATGTCAAGCGAGATGTATATGTCATCCTTTTATAGGAATGCCTATCACTTATTCTTACTGATACGTGCTCTCTTGTGAATATTTATCGCAGCTATTTCTAATTTTGTGTAAATTTCCAGGGATTTGACAGCCATATTGGCCGCCATCTTGGTTTTGGAACATGCTAGCAGCATGGGAATGTCATGTATGTGTTTGCAATAACCGAATATATATATATATATATATATATATATATATATATATGATCGTCTTCTACCCCCCAAGAGAACTACCCTTAGCAATCTTTCCCCAGAAGAACGAGAGGCTCTCTTGTCACTCAAAAGAAACAAGAACCTCATCATCAAACCAGCTGATAAGGGTGGAGCCGTGGTGGTTTGGCAGAAGGATTTGTACGTAGCAGAGGCCGATAAGCAAATATCGGACCAAACTGCATACACTGAACTTCCCTCTGACCCCACTTCCGACAGCCAAGCATTGGTTAAGAAGACTTTAACAAACCTTATTAGAAACAATCAACTTCCTAAATCAGCAACGTCACTACTCCACCCTTGCCCACAAATCTCCAATTTCTATCTGCTTCCCAAAATCCACAAGGCTAACAACCCTGGTAGACCCATCGTTTCTTCCCACAGTTGCCCCACCGTTCTTATTTCTGAGTTTTTGGACTCTGTTCTCTTCCCGTTGGTATCAGCGTTACCGTCTTTTGTTCAAGACACTCCTCATTTCTTGAGACTTATTCAAGACTTTGAGTTTCCCGAAAATTGCGGTGAACGTCTGCTATTCACCATGGACGTATCTAGTCTCTACACATCCATCCCCCACCATGCTGCCTTGTCGGCTATCCGCCATTACCTGGACCAACGACAAGACCCCCAAATTCCTACAACTACTTTCCTTCGCTTGACGGAACTTGTACCACCCAAAACCTGTTTCATTTTTAATGGGCGCTTTTTCCGTCAGGTTAAAGGAGTAGCCATGGGAACCAAAATGGGTCCTTCTGTTGCTTGCCTAACCATGGGTCACTTTGAAGAACAACTTTTTTCGCAGTACACCGGTTCTCACCCTTTCCTTTACAAAAGGTATATTGACGATATTGTGGGAGTGGCAACAGGGACCCGTCAAGATCTGGAATCTTTCATTCAATTTGTAGGATCTTTCTGTCCATTTCTGAAATTCACACATTGTATTTCTGACACTTCAGTGGTTTTCCTCGACCTTCAATTGTCAATTTGCGACCGTAAAATCAAGTCAAACCTACATTTTAAACCCACCGATTCCCATAACTACCTTTTGTACCCATCCAACCATCCCAAATCCTGTACCAAATCCATCCCGTACTCCCAACTTTTAAGGGCCAGAAGGATTTGCTCAGAAGATTCTGATTTTCAGCCGCTTCAAAAAGTATACTATCATTCTTTGAGAAGCGTCAGTATCCCACCAAAGTCCTTACCGGTGCTCTACATAGAATCCAAGGAATCGACAGAGCGGAGGCTTTGAGTAAGAAGTCTAACACGTCTACTAATCTACGAATTCCTTTGGTAATTTCCCATCACCCATCGGTACGCCCCATCATTCGTGCCATTTACAGGAATATAGAGACTCTTCGAAAAGACCCTTCAACCCGTGACCTTTTCCCTGAACCCCCCATTACGGCCTTCAGAGTTGAAAAGAACATTTCCAAGCACTTAGTTCGGGCTTCCCACCCACAACAACCAACTGACAACACACCAGGTACATTTCCCTGTGGTCGTAGTAGGTGCAACACATGCCCAGTGGTTGGCAAGAACACACTTATCAATATTTTGGGTTCTAACGGCAACAGATTTAGTGTGAACCAACACTTCACCTGCACTTCCACAAACTTGGTTTACATTTTAGTTTGTGGACGTTGCAATTGCCTGTATGTGGGAGAAACCAAACGCCGCCTGGCTGACCGAATCACTGAACACCTCAGGTCCATCAAACAAAACCTTCAAGGTTATCCGGTCGCCACTCATTTCAACCCCCCATCACCGTGCTCAATTAAAGACTTGGCCGTTACTGCAGCCTTAATGTGCAGAGGTTCTGACCGTGATCGTCAGACCGCCGAAAACCGGCTTATCATGAAACTCGGGACCCTCTCCCCACACGGTCTTAACATTAGAATGGACCTTTTTTAACCTGTTCCCCTTTTCATTACTTTTTACCAGTTTTTTTCAGCCTTCTTTCGCTTTTTTACACCGTGTTCGTTCTGTGCGACCGGTTTGTTCGTGCCTTTCTTCAATGTGTTTCTTCTCTATTTCTACTTCTTTGTTATTCAGTTGCATTTCTTTGCCACCTGATGAAGAGTCTATACTCGAAACGTCGTGGAATTTTCCGCAAACTTTAAGCACTTTTTACAACCTTTATCGACCTATATATATATATATATATATATATATATATATATATATATATATATATATATATATATATATATATATATATATATATATATATATATTTCCAATGTGTTGGATAAGAAAAGCTATTGAAAATAAAGGAAAGAAACCCTTTTTCAGGCCGACTCCTGCGACCCACCATGCGGCCCTTTTGGGCAAATCGGTAGGCCGCGGCCGACCGGTTTAGAAACGCTGGCATATAGAAAATAGAAAACAGTGATGGTCATCTCCCCATCTTGAAGCGCTGTACCTGTCTCCCTGCCCCATGTCAGGATTCCTGGCCAATTGCTTGAGACTGAAGTCCGTGGGAAATACATGTTTTTGATAGAACATTTGCAATTCTTTCACTGAATTCTCTTTCATGTCCTTCTCCGAAGACTCTGAGGAAAAAAACGAACAGCATTGCCATTCAGCATACAAATTTTCTACATCAGGTGCATGTCCAAGGATTCCGTGTAGGTTACATTTTGTAATTCACCTGAACCAATCCTCGTATGGTGATTGATTGTAACTCGCAACTTGTTTCGCGAAACGCTACACAGGCAAGGCACAAGAGAGACCGAAACACTTGTTTAGCTAAACACTTGTTTCGCGAAACATGCTTGTTTCGCTAACGTGTTTCGCGAAACACTTTTTGTTTTCGTCCAACGCGCACGGACGTCAGCGTTAGAAAACATGAAACGTGTTTTCTGTTTTGTGTTTCCCGTTTTCTTTCGTCCATGTGCGTTCGGCTTTAGTCTCATTCTGAGTACTTTGCACACAAGAGTTTCACCACAAGAGAGAATTTTGCTCGTAAGCTTTTTTGTATCTTAATTCCTATGCTGGTTTGTTTTTGTAACTTTATTCTTCGTTTTTCTGTTGCTTTTTCTTCATTTATGTTTGTCTTTTATGTATATTGTCTTTTTATGGAAAACGATTGTATTGACTGCATAGACTGTTAGGGTGTAGCCTTTTTTGTGATGTTAACATTTGGAAATTGAAATTCAGTTTAGATTTATTGAACTTTAAACGGACAATGCTTCCCTGAACAAAGTAGTACATGGACTTGGTTGGGAACAAAACCCCAGATTTGTTTCAATAACTTAAATACCGGTAAACCTGTGACTGCTCCACTACAAAGAGAAGACGTGTTTTTGATCAGCATTACTGGTAGTTCCATTGCGCAACCTCAGTGTTGATATTATGCTATCTCTTAAACCTGCGTCCTAGGCAGCTGTAGCTGTAGCGCCTTTCCGCCTTTCCTATCCACAAAGATAAATTCGGCTCAAGGTTGCGTAGGATAGGAGTGTTTGAATGGAAGTCTTTGTCTGGGGAAGAAGAAAATTTTCGTTCTGGCATTGTTGTGCTGTTGTAGCTGAGGAAAAGAAATTAAGACCCATAAACTCTATACGAGCAATTTATCCCGGAAAGAGTTACCAGAGATATTTGTTGAAAAAACCCAAACTTGTTTAACAGTAGGCCTACCTATTCTTTAACTACGGAGAGAATAGGTTTTTTTTCAACCAGCTCCAATAAAAAGCTAGAACTTGAAGTTGTTGCAGCGGATTGTCTAGCTCAATTTTTACTTCGACCAGAAGACTATAGTCGAAGTAATGCGATCGCATAAACAGTTCTCGGTGAGACGTTTAGAGTTTTTTGCCTTTCCGTTGAGTTTTTCAGCTGTTTTAAACGCTACGAATTTGAAATTTACAGAGGCTGTGGAACATGTCACAGATATTTAACCACTTAAATGTTGTATTGATTGATGGTTACGTGGAATCGCTGGAGGTTATTTTCCAATTTCTGGCCATAAAACCCTTCCTCTAGGGATTTTGATATTTCTGCCCGAAACATCGCACGTCGTTCATGGGTGGTTGTTCACAAAAAACGATGTTATTAGAGGGGAATTTTGAATCCAAAATTGACTGTTTTGGGTTGGAACTTGGATTATTTTTTGATAAAAACAGACATAAAAAATTCTTTTAAATGTTGTCAGTAATCTTCTTAAATGATTTCCTCCCATTTCATCAAAAATGTCAGAGAAAATCCGGAATAAAATGACATTCTTTTTGTCCGAAGAAATTGATTCTGCCTAGTGCAGATATTAGTTTGGCGTATTGACGAGTGCAAGCCAAGACAATTTCAGGGTAACGCCAACGGAGATCATTTGGCAATCAATTTTGTCGTGTATTTTGCGCAGGCGCGTAACCAAGGGGGAGAGAGGGGACAGCCTCCCCCTTGAGCATATTATTTGTATTTTTTAATGATTCTTTAATGATATTGCTAGTAACTCAAAATAAAAAAAATGTTTAGATGCAACTTACAACGCCTGGGAAGTGCCATTCCCAGTTATCTGGGAGGTATTTTCGGCCAAGTTTTCTTGGCGCTTCGCGCCAACCTACGGTGGCGCTATAATTAGTTTGCTTACAGGCTTTTACCCCCCGCCTTTAGCAAATTCCTGGCTACGCGCCTGATTTTGCGCTACGAATTGGCCAAACCAGGAAGTTGCAAGTAAGTAAGGAAGCAAGCAAGCAAGCAAGCAAGTAAGTAAGTAACACTTTATTGCTCCATAAAAGGAAATTGAAATACTCTCACATAAAAAGTAAAAATATAAAGACAATAGCATTATGTACAATGAAAAAAATTGAAAAATCAAACATTAAGACAAAGACTAAAAATGCTTAAACATTAAAACACTAGCAAAACCATCAATGGCGACGATCCCACCTAACGACTCAAAGAAACATTATAAAGTCTTATTGCACGAGTTATAAAAGAGTTCCGGTGGCGGTTAGTCTTAAGTTCAGGAAGTCTCAGTCTGCGAGTACCTCTCGAGATGATGCTGTTATGAAATTGTTGATATAAAGGGTGTTTACAGTCATTCCACACAGAGTCCAGCTTGGCTTGGAGCAGGCACTGATATACACCGAGTCAACAGCAGACTGAGATATCCCAATAACCCTTTCAGCTTTCTTAATTATATCATCAATACGATCCCGTTCTAACTTGGTTACATTCCCACCCCAGCAGACCAGGCAATACCTCCAGACTCCACAGATAGTAGCCTTATAAAACATATCCAAAATAACGGGGCGAACATTGAATTGTGCCATTTTCCTGAGACAATAGAGTCTGCTGTTCAGCTTCTTAATAATAACATCCACATGGTTCCCCCAAGTTAGCTTATTATTCAAAATCACACCCAGATATTTGTAAGTTGGAACACGATCTACTTCCTCCCCCTTTATAATGACCGGCGGTGGTGTATTAACGCTACGCCTGAAATCAATAATAATTTCTTTTGTTTTAGAGATATTTAATTGCAAAAAATTAGAATCACAATAGTTTACGAATGATTGCAGCTGGTGGAGGTATGCCCTATCATCATCTCCATGAATAAGCCCAGCCGTAGCTGTGTCATCGGCAAACTTGATAAGAGGACACTCCTTCTCCAGGGACCTGCAATCAGACGTATATAAAGTAAAAAGAAAGGGTGCCAGAACAGTACCCAATGGAGCCCCTGTGTTAGATGAAATGATATCTGAACGGCAAGTGGAACTAAGTTTAGCAAACTGTGTTCTATCTGTAAGATACTTCATGACCCACCTAACGATACCATGTGAGATATCCAAACTCATGAGTTTAGTGACCAAATTATGAGGCTGAATTGTATTAAAGGCCGATGAGAAATCAAAAAACATGACACGAGCAGAACTGCTATTACGCTCCAAGTGTGAATATAAACATTGAAGGAGTACGAGAATGGCGTCTTCACAGCTGCGAAGTTGCTATTTGAGCCAAACGAAAAACTTTGTGGCCAATGTACCCACGCTAAAACAAAGGGCTCGTTGTAGCATGGAAAGTACTAGGCCCACCTGGGATACTTCCATGGTGTAGTTATCCATCGTTTGCACTTGTTAGCAAAATGTCTACGCGAAGCGGTGACCAGTGCCGGCGAAACTTACACAAACATATGCAGTTTCGCTCCTGTTTGCACACGGTATTCGGAACCTTGACAATCGTACCCGCTGTGCGGACTGTTTGCTCAGCCCCACTGTAAGGCTTCCCAAACATATGACTGAACAAGGAATATGCCACACTGCCTGCTACGTAGGCAATGGCAATAGTATATGATAGAAAGGGGTGTAATTCGTTGTCCCGGTTGCTTAGAACGAATACACTTCCTATCGAATGTTGTCTTATTTTGTCTTAATGAGTTTGAAGTAGATGCAATTGAATAGAGGCAGAAGATGGTTGTTGACAAGTAGGGTTTTCGCATATAGGCATAGGCCTAGTGCTGGGAGTGGATTGACTTCGCGCAGTGTCCGAGTTCCTGGTGAGAATTGTCACGTCTGAATTATCCGTTCTTCGAATGTCCAGATGTTGTCCAATCACCTTCCAAACGTCAGTGTACATTTCACTGCAAACAGCCCGTACAATATGTATGCCTATCTTGATTGTCACATGCAAAGAAATACCATAAATTTAAGTATATGAATTTCACGTTTTTGCCTACATCCCCCCTATCGAGGCTATGTACAATTGACACTCGTAGCCTGGTGCAAAATTTCGTCAAGGAATTGCAACATATTTCGTTAAGTCCTGGATCCACTGCTGTGCTAATCGAAGTTTTCACCATTGAAGGTCTAGTTCCATCTTACATACCATCCAGAAGTAAATTATGAGCTAATGCTGCATACGCCAAGAGTGGTCAAATGAGTCCTCGTCTGGCAAACCGTTAAAGGAGAAATAAACCCTAGCTTTTTCTATATCAAGACTAACATTTTAATGTATGCTTTTCCCGAAAGAAGCACATAGAAGGCTTGGATACATTTATTTCAACCATAAAAAATGATTTTTATGTTGCTAATGGTTCGCGCCATTGTTGTTTGAATCCTACCAGTTCCCGGATGTACGATGACGAGAGCGAGCCTCATATCACATTACAACAGAAAATTTACCAACTCACCCGAAGTAATTTGAATTCCACATGCTGTCGTAAATAACTGTAAAATGCCTGACAAAATTCCTTTCGCTACTTGTAATAGGGAATAAAATTGGAAGTGTGTTGTTAATTATATTTTTATGCACATTATTACAGTGAAAAGAGAAAAAAAAAGGTTTTCACAAATGTAGCAGAAATAGTTTGCGTGACTTGGCAACACTACCGTAATTCACCGTACACTACAACACTGATTTACACACACAGTGCACAGACTATATAGTACACTGTGTAGAATTGTAGGCCATTATATACAGGGGTAACGTTAGAACCACGGAAGCACTCAGCAGGACGTAGTCGTAATTTTTACCTTACACGGTCAAACTTGAAACAGTACACCTACTTGTTGGTCAAAGAAAACGGGAGCAAACAGACTCAAATCTCACTGTATCCTTTGGAGCCTGAATATACAGAGGATGGATTTAAACACCGACACAAAGAGAGCAAGACCAGGATCTGTTGTGAAGGTGGTTGCCTATGATTAGCACTTCTTAACAGTTCTGCAACTGATCGGGAAACTGTGTGATTTTGTGTTTTCTACGCAAGTGGGGAGTGAGCTAACGGTATCGTAAGCGACAGTGATTTTTGACAAATATATCTGAGGAAAATTCTTTCTTGAATTCCCATTTTGATCAGTTATTGAGGCAAAGAAATGAAGACTGAGTGCACCTAACGACAAGGTAGGTAGATTACAGAACGTTACTATAGGGTAGTATACAGGCTTACATTTAGTGACATGGAATAGTCAACTATGTGCGTGAAGCCCTAAAAATTGCTTGAAATTTTCAAAGCTGTTGGCAATGGATTCTAGTCCTCGTAGGCCAAGGTAGGGTATGTTACGCTTTTTCAACTGCTCTTGGGAAGCATCAGAACTTGTCTCTGTAGTGATCCTTTTAGTATATCTTAGTGTGCATTCCATGTGCAATGACGGAGACATCGTGTTACTTACGATGTGGCTCGTTTACGTCATATTTGAAGCGCCCTCTTTTTCGGAAACAAGAAAATAGCTAATAGCATCATGTGTGTGAAAAAATAATTGGAAAATTCAAGAAAATTTGGGACAATGCCCTTTCGACTAGCTTTTTCAGAAAATGCGTTAGAATATTAGCCTCTACTAGCAGTTCACTGCAAAATCCGTGGGTTTGTTTCTCCTTTAAATTTATCCTTTTTTTTTTTTTGCATATTTGTGCTATTGGCGCTTATAGGAATATAAATAAGTAAATAAGTCGACTTTATACAAAACAATTTATTCCAGAAGAAATTAACAGAAGAATTTGATAAGGAACAAAATGTCAAAGTTTCTTTTCACAGTTAGTTTTCCATTAAAGGAAATTGAGGAGTTTCTTTATTTAAGCGCAATGTATTTGCTGAATGTGGCATCAGGGGCAGGGAGACAGCGTTCATTTTTCCCCCTTTTACATGCACCCAAAGGTAAGCTCTGCGCAACGGTCATCTAAGCTAAGAAGTGGGGGAGTGAGACGGTCTTCAGACGGTCTTCACTGAAACTTCAAAACCCCGTTTTAGCATCTTTGTGCCAATGGTGCTGACAAATAGAAACTGTGTTTAAGCTATGACTAACACGGACAGTAGGATATCGACAGAGGTAGGCTATACTATTTAATGAGGAACTCAACATCAGCCTTGTTTTAACCATTATTGCTAATGATGGCTGTGAAAAAAGAAGGGCCCAATAAAATTTGGCGGGGGGGGGGGGGGGATTGCAACCAGCCAGTGTACATCTACTGCATACGCACTCGCTTACCGTATTTTCATTTTGCACTACGATGTGCAGTGTTTGATGGACGAAAAATGTAGCTGCAGGGCCGTAACACACAAGCAGCCAACTTGCGCGACATTGGCGGCCGGACTGCGGCTGTGCATATTCGTATAGCCTACTTGCCTCGCTGTGCTAGGCAACATTATCCTGCTTAGGATTTCAGGTGAGGTTTTCCTCCTTAGTTGTGCAGCAATTTTGTTGGCGTGGGTAATTATTTTAAACTACAACTGAGTTGTAGTCCATACGTCGAATATACAAGCACATGCTCTGCACTGTTTACGTGCGTACATTTCACTACAGTTGAGCATGTAGGCATGACACCTATAGTTGTTTATTCATGAATAATCATAAACAAACAGACTTCCATTGGTCATACTCCTGACTGATAGGCTCATTACGAGGAGAGAACTCGAATTTCAGTTGGCAATCCGAATTCACCATCTGCATTTCAGACAAAGGTTATTCCCGAAAGAAGCTAAGACTGTTTTTATTAGTATGTTAGAACCTCTTAAACTGTTACCAACTGCAAATATCTGGCTCTCGTGCTATCACGATTTTTGGCGCTTTAAGTATTTCTTTATACAAAGTCGTATTGGGACTTTAAAAAACAACACTGTGCAGATACGCCACACTCTTAACTATATATTACATTCTCTGTAGAAATTTAAGTTCACCTCAGCTAGTCTGAAGTTAACGATCAGCGCCATCACTTTGACTGGCTTTCCGATTTTCAGTAATAATCGTAACCCCCCCCCCACCGAAGTATCCTTACAAGGTTGCTATTTCCAAAGTTTTGCATTAAAAAGAGTGAAACTCATTTAAAAGTTTACAAAAGGAACAGAAGATCTTTCTGCCTAAAGAATTTAGGATTAAACAGAGTTTCTGATAGCAGATGAATCAAATCAAAAGTTACCTTACTTTACCTCAATATTTGGCCAACAGCTTCGTCCCTAACACCGGCCTTGTACCGCCTGACGTACCCCCTGGAAAATTAGCAAAGACCTTTTTGAGACCTGCCATTAAATGTAACAGTTTCTTAAAGATGCATGGCTTTCAACAATGCAGATATTAAAGATTTTCTCATCTACGGAGTGTCGAACTGTATCGCATCAAGTCATAGAGGCTAACACAAACTAATATGGTTAGACTTAGTACGATTGCATCGTAATTCATACTGTTGTTATGAATGCTTTAAAGAAATTGTTTCCTGAGCCCTACCATTCTTTTGTCCAAGTGGGGTACGTCATGTTACAACCCTATCGCTTAAGGCCGTTGTAAATGCAAGACAATCTGGAATGCATTTCTTTGAAAATAACTGTTTCGTAAATTGTGATTTCGAGCCAACTCCATGATTTTACCTAGCTACACGCAAAGACAAAATCAAGTGAGTTACAGCTGATCATATTTATGGGAGGGGATTTGTCATGATAATTATCGGTATATATGGTAAGCTGGCCTTGGTCTCGGGGTGTTCAGTGGCATTGGCGTTGACTTCATCACTGGTCAGCAGAAGTTACAGTTTGCCTATTATCATGAGTTCGAGATGATTTTTGCCACTACTTGATGATCAAAGGAACTGTACGTTTTCTTTGCATGCCTGCATCTTTTGCCACACGCGGGGCAACAATAAACATAGAGGTTATCACAAAGAGTATTTAGTGACAATAAAAATGTTATTCGATTTTAACTTTCCATTTCGTTGTACCGAGGCCGCAGGGTGTGCGTGTACCTTCATGGCTACAGGCAGGAATTTTTGGCAAGGGAAACATGGTAGGCAGAGTTGGCAATTGTATAACGAGGAAAAATTGCCAAAAATGCTCCCCACGTTGCCAGTTCCATCCGGACCATCTTTAATTTAAAATCTCTGGAATTTACACAATTGGCTGTGATAACAAATATTCTTTGAAATGGAGGAGGGGGACTGCCTTCGCTGCCCATGGTCTTGAGTACTTTATACCCTCTGAGTTGTGACGGGCAGCAAGACAAATAAAAAACGATGTCACTTGACGAAAACCTTTACATTGAAGTGGTTAGATGTGACGTCACAACTCAAAGTTAGAATGAAAACAAAACCGGTGTTCGCCCAGAGAGACGTTCGGTTACACTCAACATTCTTAATAGCTTATTTTTGCATGTGCCTTCGTTTTCAGCCTGTGAGTTTTCAACTACGTTTTCAGTCTCAATGTAAGTTGAGACATACCAGTTCACCAGCAGCATTGCACGTATTCGTTTAGTTATGCAATACATTGTGAACGACTTGTCCCTGTGGTCAAGTTAATTGCTGTCCTTGATGGCATGTTAACAGATAATATATTTACCATTTATTTACTCTAAAAAACGTGAAAGAAAGAGCATATATGAAAGCCCACCGAAGCAAACACAAAACATGTTACATATTGACACTACCCGCTTGTACACTTGAAATGATATAGTGTAGGCAACAATTGCAGAGAGGTGGATATTTTAGATGACGGCAGAATTTTCATTTCGAGGGGCAGTCACTCTCTTTATTGCAGGTGGCAAATAATACGTGGATAGCCTCTGAGAACACTGCTGTTTTATAAGTAGGCTAGTGTTAACATCGATAGATTCCAGGGTAGGCTAGAAGTCACACCATATCATGTGTCAGTAATACGAGATTTTAGAAAATATGGAAAGAGTATCACGTTATCAAAGGTAAAGCTTTCGCTCGAACAAAAATGAGGGTACCAAAATGAGGGGTACCGAAATGGCAGCAAGGCTATTGTCGTCTGTGTATTTCTTATGATGAAACAAAATACAACACGATCTATGGACTTTTTTCGAAAATTTCCAAACCACTTGAGTAAGTCCAGACTTAACTTCACAGAAGACATTATCCTACAGTCATCTTGCTGGGCCTAAGTGCTAACGTAAGGTTTCGACACTTTGCGCTTGCAACTTTATCGTGCTTCAGTGATGCAGATCTCACAAATCAATTGCCAAGTAAATTCACTTACTCCGTTGAATATATTTGCACCCAACCGTTGATATTAAGTAAAGAAGAATTCCATTGTACTGTGTAACTGTACATATTTTAATTGCTTCTTGAAGAGCAAAGAACACAAACTAATGGATTTATTGCAAATAATACTTTGGCAGTTTACTGATAGCTAACACCTGTATCTAACTGTCTGACTTTGGTGCAAATAATAAAATAACGGCAGTGGTGTAGCCAGGTTTTTTGTCAGTGGGGGGGGGGGGGGCAAGAGCACCAAGATTTTCCCCAATTAGTGGTCTGCTTTCTAATAATCAGTGATCTCCGTAGGTCCAAATTTTGTCCGGGTATTTTCCCCTGACCTGGCTGATGTGACTGATCGCCGTCCGGGGGGTCTAGTAAGGGAAGGGGGTGTCCTCATGCTCATGTAAGGTGGGCTAGATGCAAAATGGTGCCACATTTGGTGGTAAATGTAAATTGAATACATTGCCAAGAATTCTTATTTTTAGGAAGCTTTTTTATCTTGCTTGTCTTGGTGTATTTATCTTGAGTCCTACTGGTAGTTCAGAATCACAATGGGTGAAGTACAGTAATTAAGTGAACCCTGGTGCACCTTTCCCTTCACAAGTTCACCACATTCACCACAATCAGTCCGAATTTTACGAGGACGTGCCCTAGTATCAGAGTATAGCACTTGACCACTGACCCATTCTAACAAACTGCATATACCAAAATGCTGCTCCTTTAATTGTCTGAGAAACATTGAAAGTACACATGCAGTAAAAGGACAGAGTCCCTTTCCTGAAAAAAAACAGTTGAAAATTCTCAACTGGTTCCAACTGTTTCCAGGTGGAAAAAATTCCGGTTGGTATTTTGGACCAGTTGGAATAACTTCCAACTGGTTTCAACCGTGTCCAACTGGTCGCAACTGTTTCCAACTGGTCTTAACCGTTTCTAAATGTTCATGTCCCAACTGGAAATTTCAGTTGAAATGGACCCAACTGGAATAAGCACCCTATTTATGGGCACCCTTGAAAATTAATACCACGCATGGGTGGCTTGTAGAAGGGTAATCCAGACGTAATGGTTAATTTCAAAATGCATTGTGCTTTTTAAGTGCATAGCAACGGACACTGTCAAACAGAAAGACCCAGAACCGGACCGGTAAAAACACAACCATGAACTATTTACAACTATTTACAACCAATTATCTTTCATTAAGCTTAGCAAAACAAAATTTCTGTGGCCAATACACACGAAATGGTGTACTTTAAAATGCATTTGAGGCAAATCCAAAACATCTAGCATTTTTCATATAAGTATTGTTGTAATGTATCAATACTTATGTATTTTACTAATCATGGGATTTAAATATAGTGTACAAAACAAAAATGATAAAAAACAATTCAATAAAGGGTTAATCCTGTTAAAAACTGTTAAAGTGTGTAAATTGCACATTTTGGGAATAAATTAAAAAAAAAGAAACCGTCACAAAACATTCTACAAAAAGGTATGATATGATAAAGTGCATTTTAGCTCGATTGTGCAAATTAGGTAAAACCAGTTGAGTATGACCATTTGAAAAAGGTTCAGACCAGTTGGAAATAGTTATGACCAGTTGGAAACGGTTGAAACCAGTTGGAAATTATTCCAACTGCTCCGAAATTCCATACGGAAATTTCCAACTGGAATCAGTCGGAACCAGTCAGGAATTTCCCAACTGTTTCTTCTGGTATTCAACTGTACTTTTATGGATAGGTTCAACTGGGATTAACACCAAAAATGTTAAACGAATAAATTAACATTTCCATGTATGGTTTTATATTCAATTAAATATAGGCGATACATGAAATACATGATGTCCGGACCGTTCAGTTGAAAAGGCCTCATTTAACTTCAATACAGTCTTGCACCAGTTATATTCTTTATTAACAAGATACTGGAAAAATTCACGAAAAATAGTTCAGAAAGCTCAGTTAAAACACAGGTTCCAAAAGTACGTACTGTACTGTAGTGGTTGGCGTGTAGATGTAAAAGAACAAGGTATATGTAATATAAGTAATAGGTAAAGAATATAAGTAATGAGAAAAAATTGAAATATAAAATAAAAAATATAATAAGAGTAGTATGATCACTAGTTCAACACCTTAACCACTCCAACACACCCCACTCTCGATACCTCCCAGTGGAGCCCCAAGGTTAAATATAACAATGAATATACATTGGCCATTGCCGTTTCCAACTGGTGTCAATGTTGTCTTCCACACTTCCAACTGGTCTGTGAATGAACTGTGCAAAATCCAACTGTTCCCAACTGTTTTTGGTGGAAATTTGACAATTCCAACTGGAATTAATGGATTCAATAAAATGCCAAACTTGGAACAGAATGCCCAGTTGAAAAACTAACTGAAAACAGTTACCCCCAGTTGGAAACAGTTAAGCCCAGTTGGAAACAGTTACTCCTAGTTAAAATTTCCAACTGGAATCAACTCCTTCTGGGTTGTCAGAGTCAAGAGATCCCATGCTGTATAAAGCAGACAGTAAAACATAACTAGTACAACTATAAGCATGGTGTCATCATTCCATCTCTGAAAACCTGAATGAGGACTGGTTGTGCCAGTGTGGCATATACTTTAAGTAAAGTGTACTGGTTGAGAAATTTATAATTTTACCAGATCATGCGCAAATTTCACCATATATTCACTTTCAAATTGCCCCCAAGATTTTTCCAGAGGGGGCAAGTTGCCCCCCGTCCCCCTGGCTACGCCACTGAACAACGTCATTGCTTATACTAACGAGGCAAGGGCCGCGCGACTGCGAGTTGTGGGGTTGTGTCGGGGTATGTTGAGATTGTCCTAGTATTAAAAAGAAATGACAAATTCCAAACCCAGGTGCACAGTTTAGTGAATTACTGTTTCTGTACTATTAACGAAGATGCATTCTTTAGCAAACTCAAAATATTGAGTCGTTCTAATGCCAGAAAGCTTAACTCGGACCAGGGAGTACAGCCTGTATATAACGACTCCCTACATTGTTGGTTACCTTCAAAGGGTCTCCCGGTAAGGGTTTTTTCCTGATAGTCATGAACCGAACGAAAAAATATTCGTTCAGCAAGGAAATCTCAAACTAGGGAGATGTACAGCATCTTCTCCCTATTTGAAATTGCTACGTTGTAATAAGGGGACGTCCATTTTTCACCATATTTTGACAGGTGTACAAAAGGTATTCGTTCTTTGGACTCCCTCCCCCTCTTTCCAGCTTTCAAAGAGAACATTTTATGGTATGAAAGTGATTACTTTTAAGCAAAAATACACTTTTATAAGCGTTTGTGAAAATGATGTAAAATGGGTGGTCTTTAATAGGAATATGTATAAACAAGAGAATATATATATATATATATATATATATATATATATATATATATATATATATATATATATATATATATATAGACATTTGACTTTGCAACGAGTCAACAAATAACTATCACCCCTTTGAAGAATTGTGGGTTCCGTTTGCTCTTATCACACATACGATAGACTAAAGTGTTTACTATGGCACTATGGTGAAATTAGAAAACTGTTATAAACAACATTTGGGATAGACATGTAAATGAAAAAAGAACTCACTGGATGTTAGTTTTCGTCTGATTGAAGGTAAATGTTAAACATCATGTGGCTTTGAACGTGAAACCTATACTGTGGCAAAGTTTTCATTGCTATATAGTTTGACTTTTCTGCTGAAAAGTTGTGATTTTGATGGAGCAAGGAATACTGATCGTTTTACCGTACATAGAAGGATAACCATTGTATTGGTTTGAATCCGAATCCTGGTTCATTACTATAGGACTTGAACTTCTTCCTACTCTATCTTAGTTCAGACTCGAACCTTCGTTCGTTGCGTACCTTCCTACCCCTTCTCTGTACTTTTTACACATGACGTTCCTTAAAGTAGGCCTGGGGTACAGGTTTCAGCTGTAGGTTGTTATGGTAAGCCGTCCATACAATGCCCTTTCCCAACAGAGGCTAAGCACTGTGGTCGCAGAATGGCTTGGTCCAGACTGGACTCCTTCAGACACCCGGACTTGGCTTGGGTTCGAACCCATCTGGGCTCAACATTGGTTCGGACTAAGGACTAAAGTTAGATAGCTTCGACTTAATTCCTAGTAGATTTTATGCAATAAAGTGAAAGTAAATTAATATAGTAAGTAACATAAAATAAAATCTAAAATTTAAGGACAGGAAAGATTTCAACGACGTGAAGGACAAAGTGAAATTTTAAAATTCAGTATAACTTAATAAGCGTTTCCTCCTTGATATGTCATGTCGTTTTATCCATGGAATAATTACAAAGTTAACCTCATGTTTCTAAAGGCAACGCGAAACGCCCCCTCGATGGGCAACAAACAACTGTGATGTACACGGTTAGACAAAGATGATCACTCAATCGACGTCAGGCCGTGCACGGTTCCACGTACATGGGAGTAGTGTACAAAATGTATAACAAACGTTTTCTAGGTGTAAATCCAACATGACGTCGCCTTTAAATGAGACTACAAAATACGAATAGTGAACTGAAGAAGTGTTTATATGGTCATTACGCTTTGCGACCACATATAGGTAGGCCTACTACGAAAGTCTTTACATGTGGATAGGGTAATGTGTAAATTATAACATGTACCATACGGTGCTGGCGCTGATCATATCTATATAACTTACCCCCATTACCTTAATGCTACAAAACAGAGAAGGAACTTATTAGAACAGAAAATCGGTACTAATGCCTTTCAGGCTCAGTAAATTTACACAAATATTGTTTCTTTCTACAAGTACTGACAAATGATTCCAGTTTTGACGAAACTGCTAAATTATGCCAGTCCATCATGACGTTTACACTATAATGTTCCTACGTGTTCCTCCGTTATAGCCCCTGCATTGTAGTCTTCACCAGAATTTTTTCTTTGTAAACGATAAGAAGGATATAGGCTACAAATTGCAATACGAATCCCCCTTCCCTCACCTGGAACCCCCACTTCAATTCCACACGTGATATGGGGAAGGCCATGATCCCTCCCTTAATGTCCAGAATGATTCAAGTCCAGGCTCGGAGGTTTTACTGCATTCTTAGAGAGATAGTTAATTTTCATCTCCTGTTTACACCCAAACCACATTTATATAACGCTCCTCACTTATCTGTCTGTCTCTATTAGACTGTATCAAAACTGCTCTGGGCATCAATTAACGAATACCATATTTGAAGTAGGTAAGGTACACGTTAGTATTGGTGAAAACCCTCCAACCGTTAACAGGGATTCAAAGCCTGACTTAAGACGCCCTTCTCTAGTAGCGATTCGATAATTTTTACTTCATTCTTAAACTTATCAACATTACTTTCAGGTTTTGTTGCGTTTGAATAAATAGAATGGAATCCATATAATGTAATCTTTTTACAGAGAGTCTCAGCAACAGTTAATAAAATTAACCTCGATGAAGCAGCTTTATTAGTTTTCCATCTCCTGTTGAAGAAAAAAATGAAAGAAAAAAAAGAGATATTGAGACTGATCAGTGTGACGTCACTTCCTGTAAACAACTCGAAATTGGACTGAAGAAACATGGCATGGCGATGTCGTCTTCGCTGCTATTGATGTTCGATTTCTGGTAACTCACTGAGAAATATCTGCAGCGCAGTAATAAGTTAGTCAAGCCAGCTCATGGGATTATTTTCATTCCAATTTCGATTGGGTTAGAGGAAGTGACGTCACAATTAACAGTCTCAGTAGCAGACACATAAGACAGTGTTAAATATTTGCTCTGATATCAATGTTAAGCCCAGTTGGAATCAGTGTTAGAAGATGAAATAATAATGACTGTTTGACAAAGAATGATTCTTAAAGCATATCATCCATAAAATATGACATATTTTTATTACTTAAAATGGTAGGAGAATGTTTAAACCGGTTGTTGAATTTTAATCCTGACAGTCTTTTTTATACACCAATCAGTTGTTGTTGACTGTTCAACCAGATCGTGATATTTTGATGTCAACAGTTTGTCAAAAGTACGCAGTAACAAAAAAGACACAATAAACTTACACGCTGAGAAGAAGATTGCATATTACATTTTGAAACTTGCAAATTATGTGCTGAAATCTATAAGAAACTTTGTACAGGTTACCTGCATCTACAAATAAATTTTGTCATTTGAAAGTCCGCCTTTTCGTCAGGCTACCTGAGGCAAATTGACAAACTTGTGAAGTAGACCGCACGAAATTTGACTCCAAGAAGTAAATTGGCTTTGCTTCTTTCCTTTGCAACTGTTAGAGATGTAGCTCCGCAATATACAGCCTCATATTTTACACATGTGGTCTTCAAATGCCATCTCAAAGTCACTGACATCGAGGTCACGGCAGTCTTGCTAAAGGGGGAACTCTCAAATGCCCCTGACGTTAATTTGTGGTATGAGACGCCGTGAAGTCCAAAGTTAGTCAAAACTACTTCTGCAATGACTAATAAACGTTGTTTTTATTATTCTTGATGATTCCTGTCTACAGTACAGTGTTACATGTTAAGCATGATTAAAATATGGAATGAACCAAACACCTACACCCGCATTGAACTCTAAAGGTTTTCCACATGACGTCAAAGCGTTTCCGACGGATGGGGGCCACAATATACTGGTAAGGCGAAACACATCCTTCACTCAGGTAATTTCTTTTAATTCCAGGGTGAGAAAGCTAGCTGGCTATATCAAGAACCTTAAATCAAGCTTTAAAACCACCATCCTGTTCAGATGTAGTATTTCCATGCTACCACCATGGGGGAGGGAGCATTGTCCTTTGGTACTACCTCGTAGTACTTCCATGTATCAAGCAGATGGTGGATATATGCCAGCGATATTTGTCTTGCCATTCCATCTACAGTGGTCAGAGGATATTGAGATAGGTCTGATGTAGCCTACTAATTCTCTCCTGCTACTTGGCCACCCACTTAACACCCTCATTCACCGGAAGTGGGGCAGCTCCAGCCTTCAGACACTTTCTCCAAAGCTGGAAGGGATGGAGGCCCTTGCTTTGGGCCACTGACTGACACCCTGAAACAGATGAATACTGAATCGGACAACAGTTGAGAGCAGTAATATGGCAAACTTTATACGATCATTTGAACCTAGGCGTCACTAACGCAGAAGTAGCTTTGCCGAAGGAGTTTATTTCCCACGAATTTTCTTCGGGTTTCAACCGCACGGTCAAAATTTTATTTCTCCGAGGGATATGGGGGGGGGGGGGGTAAAAAAGAAAAGTAAAAACAAAACGATTGAGAAAAATACTTTTCTCAAAACACTTAAATGGGCTATATTGAGGTCAACAATTATTTACGAGTGAAGGAGAGCAGTTCCGTAGCACTGAGCATTTTTTCGTTCTTCTTAAGGTTTGGCTGCTGTGAGGGCGTCTTAAATGACTGCAGAAATTCGGGTTTAACTGTAATTCTGTGCCCATCCTGCATTCTGCGTCTGACTTGACATTATTTGATACCGTGTTTGTGTGTGTTTGTGTGTTGGGGAGGGGTCGTGGTGGGTTATGTTTCGATTTCAAGAAAGGCCATTGCATAGGATAGTTACTATGACGAGAAAAGAACTCTTGTAGAATGGCATATCCACTAACCTTTTGGTTTGTGCACCCACGTCGGTGAAGCTAAAACCGAATCTGACGCTCATCTTTTGACTTCGGAAAAAGACAGCAATTTTTTGAAGTTTCTTTGCCGTCACACCTGCAGTACTTCCTAGATACCACAGAATACTGTCATTCAGATACCGAACAGTTTGTAAAAGTTTTGCATAATTTCGTTTTGTCTGCGAAGTTCTCGAGCTTGCAAAGAGTGTATCATATACAAAGTCTGCTGTTTGACGATTTAACATCATTATGTCAGTCCTCTTACCCGCGTCTTCGATGGATCCTTCTTCTTCGGTCAAATCGGCTCTAAAAGTGAAACCATGTGAATCTATCTCCTTCCCACATTTGCTGTTTAAGAGCATTCCGTTGTCACCAATGATTGCGCAACTCTGTTGGGTAGTTATAGTTCTAAAAGAAGGATCGATATCAGTGATTGGACAAAGTTTGGCATCGTTTGAATCTGGCTTCATGTTGCTAGATTTTTCATCTTTCTCGTCAATGGATATTTTAAAGTTCGGAAAAATTTGTTGAAAGGACATTCTTCGAGGATCCGACGAACTATCGTATACTATGATGGCTAGTGATGGATCAAAACAGGTCTGGTTTTGTCTGATTAAAAAAATAGTTATGTATCGTCGTGAGCTGATGATAAAAGAGATATTAATAATATTCATATCAATTATAGATAAAGAGCGCCGTCGTGAAAGCTCACAGAAATAAGGCTGCTGCACCTATGACTTGTGTTTTATTTTTTATGAAAGGTTTTCAACTTTAATGCACCCCTGTACTGTAAAAAGGACATGATGATCAAAAGACGATACTAATTAGGACGTAATCAACGATAAGGTTTAAAGAAAGACAAAACTATGCAAGTGAAGTGGTCATTATCATTGTACCATTTCTTACATGTTAAACGTTATCAACAACGAATATAAATTCGTTATAATGAGGCAATGAGTCCTTACAATTGTAGGCGATATTTCTGTCGACGAACATTATTATGGAACAAAAACAAAATGTAATGTGGTTTTGGAAACTGAATACTATATATATATATATATAAATATATATATATATATATATATATAAAGATGAAAAACAGAAGACACCAGACACTCGAAATATTAAAATAATCCATAAAAGTTTAATAAAACTCGAACAGAGAAAATGGATTATCAAATCTTCAAGGCAACTTGGTGATAAAACTTGTACAACGTTAAGACGGTTAAAAATGTATAATGTTTCGGAAAGGTATACTTTCCTTGATCACGTACTGGAGCAAACTGATAGAAAAATCGGAAAAGAACAGCTAAGAAGAGGGACAGCTGTAGAAAGTTTACAAGCTACTCGTCGAGTCTTTTACATTCAAGCCTACTGGTGCAAAACTATTAGGCCGATAAATCCATTTTAACTCTACTGCTTCCCGGATAGTTTACTATTGTTGTGGACCTTTTCTACACCTATAAGCTCGAAATTGCTACAACTTTGAAAATGTGTGCCCAATTTGCTATTCGAAATTTTTGCCTGTGACCACAGTGTATGATCCTAAGCTCCCCTCCTGTCTCACCCACGTACTGCTTTTAACAATCCAGGCAGTTAACTAAATACACCACGCCTTGAGTACAGCAAGTAATGGAATGGAATATATTGAACTTTTGGTTGGTAGAGAAGCTACGAACCCGTTTGGTGTCTTTAAGCGAAGCACAAGTGACACACCGAGCTAAATGTATCTTGAAACACCCCTTAATCTCACCTCCTGCTTTGACTAGCAGGGACCTCAGGTTGGGGGCTGTCTAAAATCACGGCGGGGGATTTTGGAGCTTGTCACGACACGCTTACGCAATCGTCAGGTGAGCTGACTGACCAAAGTCAAACCTATATCAGTTCGCTTATTTCTTCCCAGCACGGTTCGGTGGACACGATCGATGTTACAATGAGCTGAGCTCTTTTGTTCAAGCAGATTTCGGTTCTGCTTCTAAGGATTTCCAATCACTCATGTTGGCACAGGTTACAGGCCCCCGATCGGCCAGATACCGTATTAGATTTTCGAATAATTTGCCATGTAATTTTGTACTGGTTTTTTCCCTGCAAATCTCAGATATGTTTAGACAACTCAGTCTCCTTTGCGTATTTTTTGTTGCGGAACGATTTAGTATGATTGCTGAATCGTTCCTTGAACATTTTGGTTTATGTAACATTAATTCTACTTTCATTTGTTTGATTTCCCAGAACCTGACGAAGGCCAGAGGGCCGACAGCTTGTTATGAAATTGTTAAAGACATAAAGAGATGTCCTTCTCACCTTAACGGCGTGGGGCCCAGGGGCCCACCTGAGGGCCCCTGGCGGGGTCCAGGGGAAGAGCCCCGGTGAGGGTCCAGGGGGCGAAGCCACCGGAAGCTCTGGAGTATTTACGAAATCGTAGGCATTAAAATGATGCAGTTTAGCTTCAACTCCAAATGACGTAAGATGGGCAATTAACATCCCACAAAAATCACAGTTTGACTTTTTTCAATTATATTCTTCCTCCATGAGACTAACAGTCAGATGGGATCGATGATGCTGAGGGCTTGAGGAAGTAGGAGAAAATGGATTATTTTGAGGGTTTTCCGGGGCTTTGGAACAGTCATATTAAGAACGGGAGATCTAACATTCAGAATGGGTGCGCGCGAAGCGGGTTGAAAAAATCGCATATTTCATACTTTTTTTTGTGATATGAACAATAGAAATGCTAAGAATGAAAAGCATCCTCAAGGAGAGGGCTCTTGCCCCCTCCCTTCGCTAAGCGCCTGTCCCTTATAACGGCACCGAAAATGACACTTTCCGTGTCTTACAACCTACATCTAAACAATCTTTAAAGAGTTGGTAAATTTACACAGATCGATGATGATAAAAAATTTTGCTTTAAAAATTTCTGAGGGAGGAGATACTTCCCCCACTCTGCGTACGGCCATGGGGAAATTGGTGGTTTTAATGACAACAGAAGAGTTTCTACGAAGCTATGACAAGTAGGATGTTCTATAGGAAGTAACCCTGAAACCCCGAAGTGATATTTAAAACGAGTGCGCGCAGAAGAAAACAGCGTTGACACATTTAATTTTCGCCTATGTTTTTCTTAAGTTTTAAATGCAGTATTTTTATTGCATGAAGATTTTTCCTACGTTCCCCAGGTGCCTGTTCTTCCATAGAGCAGGATTTGGGAACATTTATCCTGCTCTATGGAGGCTTTCTTTCATGTTTCATTGTGTCGAAATCTTTTTACATCTTTTTAAATTTTACGGCTTTTGCGGCCATTCTGGACCATTTCTTGACAAAATCCTTCTTCCCCCAGGTGTAATTTGAAATGCTAATCAAACAGTTTTCATATGGTGATCGCAAATTTAAGACAGTAACCGTCAGTCAATTTGCTGAGGATGGTGGTAGCTGATGAGGAAACTGAACAGCGAGAGGTGTAGTGAGGGTTTGGAAATGGTAATTTAGTGAAGCTGTTCTACAGGAAATAATAACCAGGCAATTCCACCAAAGCGTCCCCACGCACAGCAGTACAACAGTACTAATGAGATCGATTTCTATAAGGCTCATGCGAAGCACTCCGATTTGGGGAGGTTTTCTATACATGGGTAGGGTTTAGGGCTTTGCTTGCAAGGACCATGGTGCACTTTATGCCGTACGTTAGTACTTTTAGTGACCCTTATTTCAGAGTTTTAAGTCATAATAGTGTGGCGGGTAGGAGGAAAGAAATTTTACTGTGCCAGACAAAAGTTTCAGCTGTATTAGTCAGTTTTATCTTCAGTTGCGCGCGAAGCGCGCAGAGAAAAATTTTCCTAGCAATTTTATTTTTTTTTTAAATTAATGTTTTCCTTCATTAAACATTGCAAAATTTAATCATAATCTGATAATAGGCTATTGAAAATTCTTTTATAATTTCTCATCTGGTCTCGCTTACTTTCTCTCATTTTTTTATTATTTTTAGTTTTTAAGCTCTGGAAAAAAGTGGGGGCAAGTACCCTTGCTTGTCCCCCGTAATCCCGCCTATGGCGTTAAACAATAGAACAATAAAATAGGCAACAGGAATAACAGCCGTCGTTGAAAGGAATAAAAGGCTAAACTTAAAAGGTGGCAGTTTTAAATGTTTACAGGATAGACTGAAAGGGTGGAGGGCAAGCAATTAGCGTAAATAGCTAATCCTCTTCATAGAATTGAATTCCCTTTTTTATTAAGCCAAAAAGGGTAGATGGAACAAAGTTGGGCCATCCAAAATACTTTCCGTTTGCTTAACAAATAATCGATGTTAACAGTGCTACGAATTTGCTCGATGACAAGCATACGATTTTTGCCTAGAATATGTTGTTAGAATTGAAATGAACGGCTAATTTACACTTTGCATTATTATTAACCTTGTCGGATACATTATTATTAACCTTGTCGGACACATGATTACGAAAACGAACCTTAAAAGAAGTTGAAGTAGATCCTTCATATTGTAAATGTCAATCCAGGCAAGTAGCAAGATAAATAACATTATAACTACAACAAATAAGATGGTCTCTGATGGCGTATTTTAACCCGTACTTGAGCTACACTGAAAATTTACGCATTTATCCAAAAATTCTTATACCCTCTGTTAACAAAATGCCCTGTCCGAAAAATTAATCAGTATATCAAGTGTAAATGGGGAATGGGAGCACGTTATTCTTTTCATGCCAGGGTTACTAAATACGTAATAAGCACTTTGTATAGCGGGGGCCAACTCCAGAAAATTGAGCCTTTTGGAGAAATGGGAGGGGGTGAGGAAACATTTCATGTAAGGTGTTGATCTTTCTTTTTTACTTTCAAACCTAAAAAGGCTAAGTGCATAGGGCCTACAAAGCACTTGTTCCGGCCCTGTCTCTTGCTTGTCCAAGATAAAGATAAAGTTTCCTCCACATTTCAACCAGCCATAGTATGTGAAATGATTTCGATCTCACCTGTAACATATCTGGTGACATAGTTTGGGTGGGTTAAGCTTTGGTTGAACCGTATGCTGTTCGGGGATAGGACGCAAACCGGCCGACTCGTTCCTACTGTAAAAGAACAGTAAAATTAATTAAATCTTAAAGTGGGCCATGTAGTTTGAAAAATAAAGCAAGAAAAAATACAGAAAGTAACTGTTTCTGCAATGGATTGAGAAAATTTAAATACCAAGTATATGAGTAATTTGACATAAATGTGGACATTTGTCCTCGTGGGCCTATGTTAAGAAAGATCTTAAACCAGGGATGGAGAATCTCCGGTCCTCTGGTCGAATGCGTCCGGCGAGACGCATACGGCCAGACCTATGCGTCTCGCCGGAAAAAGAATAAAGTTGGTATAGAAATACGCAGTTTTTTCGGCGCTCTTCCCGCGCACTCTTCGTATTTACTCGTTCATTAGACTATTACTTCATACAAAGATGAAAAGACAAATGGTATTGTGATACTTCTGGTCCGTTAGCCGTTCACATTCTGTCATTTAAGGATATAGTGGGTGAATCATTCTATTGCCTACAAATTTGTACAAATTTCAGAGCTATCTGGGGCTTCACTACAGTTCATGCCTGGAATTTTCCCATAAACCCCATTAGGGCCTGTTTCAGGCCCTAATGGGGCCCGTTAGAGGAAAAAGGTCCCCCACCCCTGTCTTAAACGAAGATAGTGGAGTAATCAGTCGCTTTGTATATATTGTGCGGGTGATCAATTAAACGTTAGGTGCCAAGAATTATCCCACACGTGTCTGCTGGATGTACGAAAACGATCATGAATAAACCTAGACCTTGCGTTGTTGAGAATTGAGATCATCCTGAGGAACAGGTGCAGTGGCCTCACCTGAACTTCAAAAGAGGATGGGCTGACAAAGAGGGAAGGGAACATATCTGAGGGGGCAAAATTTTGTAAGTGTGGATTGTTTCTGTAAGCTGCACACCTTTGTCACTGGCGCCGACAGGAGTTGGTCACTGACGGGGGAGAAGTGGGGCACCGCAGAAGATAATGTTGTAAAACCACCTCAGACAAACCCATGAAGTTAGTGTAAATTATGCATATGCGTACCTGTTGTAGTTCGCACACGTGGGACGATCCTTTGATCATTTGATCCTTTGTTACCTCGTGCAGGTGCCGTCCTGGGGAGAGGCCTAAGGCGAGGGGACACCCTCCCCTCTGAGGAACTTTTTCTCATTTAAGGTGGCTTAGATGATTGCGCTATGTTCAGCGAATTTTTAAACTTGTCATATGTTGAAAAATTCTCACAATTTCGTGAAGTCTCATTTTTGGTTGGGTACAACAGAAGGGTATGTTCACTAAGTGGAGGGGTGACAACCCCTTCCCTTAAGAATTTTTTGGTTTTTTAAGGGTGGCTTAGATGTAAAATGGTACTATCTTTGGGAAATCTTTGAGATACTCACATGCCTAGAAATTCTTATTATTTCGTGTGTTTTTTTTTAGTGTGGCATGGCACCCCTAAGGCTGGTACAGACCAAAATAGGACCTTCTGGAAGGTGTGTGGTGATTACAAAATGGTGATACCGATATGGGGAATGCGAATTTAGACGATCCGAGTGCAACGGGAAATGAGCGAGAGAGGGAAGTAGGAATAACCACCTTAAGGGCTGTGCTGGACTAACAAGCATGTTTAAGAATGCTTTTTCTTAGTAAGTGTATTTATATTCACCCTACGGTTCATGGATGGGGGAGGGGGGCGAAAATTCCACTATACGGTTAATGGATGGGGGGGGGGGCGAAGTGGGATGTAAAATGTTTCAACGAATGTATAAAGACAAAACCATACTTCCAGTCTTTCACATCATGCTACAAATGAAGCCGTATTGCCCCCCCCCCCCCGGATGCCAGATTACACTTGAATACCTCCTTCATATGCGCGGTCCCTACAGAGGTTGGGGATGCAATTCTATCTTTCGAAAGTGTTCTGGAATAATTCTGTGTATTATTGTTCCAATATGGTTATGAGATATGGGGTGCGATTTTGCATTTAATATCATCAGGCTGATAACGTCCTAATGACATTGCTAATGCAGCGAAGAACCGCGTCGCAAACACAACGTGCATATCATCCATGTGGACTGACTTGCTCTAGAACTTCTGTTTTGATTGCGTAGTCTTTTCGGTTTGTTCCTAGAAGTGAACTCGGCTTGCTTTTATTTACTTTTCTTACACTTCCAAACATGTCTGCAGTCGTTCCTACGATAAATATATCTTTCATTTCTACAGTAGCTATTGTCTTTTGTCCCTTGAATGTCAATGCAACCTTTGGACTTATAACATCTTTTCCTTTTCGTCTTTTGTGCATGTGTGTGGTTTTTTAACAAACGACTGATTGGTTGTAGGGTCAGACTGTTTACCAGTATATATGAATATAATTGGTTTTGTTTGCATAGCCATACCCGACGACATACACATAGGAAGTGGGGGATTGGAAGGGTATAGGGGCTATAGCCTCTGGTCAAAATTAAAGGGACTGGAGTATGCTTCCTCCTCCACGAAATAAAGACGAAAACCAATATACCTTCTTCCCTTTGCAGAAAATGTCAAACATTTCGGTAATTTTCCTTAGACATTTGCACAGTATGTCGAGGCAAATTGCATCTAACTGACTTAGGACCATCATACATTACAAAAGTTTCGATGGATATTTCATTCCCTTGGCCCCTTCCCAGGACAGCCATCCAAAACGTCCCCCACCCCCGCTCCTACATCTATGCCCGACTTGTGCAGCGCTCTATCCTACAGGACCAAGATATTGAAATATCGATATGTGTAATGTACCCTACCGTCTATGGCACATAGACACACGTACCATTGAACCTCCTCTGTGACCATTAGCGACTCGCCATAGGGGCACTGGGGGGAATGTGCCCCCCCCCCCCCCCCAAGGTTTGTCAAGCATCGTCTTCAATCTTGACAAAATTACATGTTATTCGAGATGGTATAAAAAGTATTTCTACATTTGGAAGAAAGCATCCCTTTCATCTCACAAATGTCATGTTATTTATTAAGTTGTATTTATGAACTATTTCAAAATTTTCTACAGTTTTCAAGTACAGTGTATATTTCGTAATAACATCAAGATTCAACCCGGGTTTGCTAGGTCACTCGATCACTAGTCATGTGAATTGGTAGAATTCCAATCGTCCTGGTTTCAATTTATTTTTAGGCTCGAATTCAGTTCCTTCAATGCAGAAGGTTGTGGTTTAGATAAAAAATTAATGATGAAATGCCACACTTTCCTATATGGTAGCCATCATTAGCTGGCGCTTATAGTACTAAGGAATTTGTTTTGCTAAAAGTTTCTCCTAAGTATATTGCTGGAAAAATAAGTTGTGAGTTGCTCCAGACATTTATTTTACTTTGTGTTTGCATGTGTCGAGAATTTTAACATCCCAAAAATAAAATTACTGAAGACTGAACAAGCGACGATCGCGTTAAGTCATTTACTGCATGCAATGCTTAATCCTAATGCTACGTGCCCAGCGTGTGTGAGGATTAAAGTACCATATGCAATATTTTTTATTCAAAGCTGTATCAGTGTCTGACAAAACTTGAATTGGCTGGGGTTTTGAAGGCTTACCAAGTGATTGATTAAGTTAATACAGCAGCGCATATACATGAAAGCGGAGAGGCAAAAGTGATGTGTTGCCCGAATTTTAAATGAAGTTGCAAGAATGTTTAGACTACCTTTCATTTTTTAAATGAACATGGAATAGTTGATCAAAGCTAATGTGCAACTTCTGTCTGTAGGAGTAAGGCATTGCCATTCTGAGTTACAGGCATTCCCCTTTCCCAATGGAAAAAGTTGTTTTCGAAATGCTGAGATCCAAACAGTGCCATCATTCCATGCTTTTCAAGTGTCCTTGTGTTCCAAATTTTCGATGTTTTAAGAAACAATCCACAGAACCAACATTTTTATGGCTCCTTGGCAAAGGCGAAACGTATTGTGACACAATGAAAGAAGCAACCAAATTTAAAGGGTTGAGCTGACATGTCAGTTGAGTGTACTGTTTTGCATTCGAAAGGTCTTCCGATCAAATCCCGGTGGTAACTCCTGGAAATTTTTTTTTTTGGGGGGGGGGGGCTCAAAAACGGTTTGTTGGGCATAGCTGTTCGCAGTGATGCGGTTTCAGGTTGTGGGACACATGCAGTAAGTTATCCAATTCAGGCCTTCACTTAGTTGGTTCAACCTGTCAAGCAGTGGTGTTGAGCAAGGATTCTCCATAGAGCCTTTGAGAAAGTAGCTCACTATTGGCCATGCACTCCTTCCCTTGAACGGGGACGCTGAAAGGAGGTTGCGGCATCAGGACTGGGAAAGATTAGTTCACTCTTGCCTCGTTATCCTCTGACTTTTGTCGAGTTTTTCTGGTGTTCATTCATGATCGAATTGGTATAGGGTCCTCTTCCAGCTCAAAGTGTCCTGACCATGAAATGTTAAACATTAGCTTTGGTAATGTGTATAATTTAGGTTGTTTCATTTTATCCGAATGGATCAAGCCGCTTTGCCTGTTTCCCCTGCCTCTTACGCCTTTGGAGTAGGGATTGCCTGTTAGGATTGCATTTATTTTAAAGACAGAAAAGCGTATGAGTACTGTCTGAGATGGTTTCTGAAAAGCTTTTAAAAGCTATACTGGCCATCACTAAAATAAAAAAATAATTATACTGCCATTGAACCTATCCGAATCGGACCATGGATATTGATAGGGAAGGAGGGGGGTTGTTCTGAACCTCTCTGAATACGGACCTGATTGTGCCACCCCAAACAAAAGTTCTTAGTCCGCCCATGTCTGCGATTAATTTGTGACTAGATGTAGGCTTATGTCAAATGTACGCCGGGTTCACCATGCACTTAGATCGTATACACAGAACGCACACCAGAATGCAACATTTCCTGTTGGAAAACACCGATGTATTCCGTGCTATTGGTATCCACTGAACGGTATGCCGAATTTCAGGGCTGTATCCGAGACCTTATATCCTAATTCCGACCGATTCCAATTCCATTCGCAACCATTCTCTGTAAAATCTGAACCTAGTAAGCCTATTCTCTAACTCTAATGTAATCCTGATACTAGTGTCCTCATTCCTATGCCTTCCCCCTCCCATTAGCATATCATACATATGGTTCTTATACTATCATAACATAACTATGGAACCCAGCTCGATGGTAGAGCATCCGCCTTTTACGCGGGAGGCCCGGCTTCCATTCCCAGGTCGAGTCATACCAAAGCCTTTAAAAATGGAACCTTCTGCCGTAGTGCGTGATGCTCCGCATAAGCAATTGAGTAAGGGAAAACAAGCCAGTGAGCCACAACTGGAAAAAAGGCCGTGGCCGGCTCGACTTGAACCAATTGGTTGGAAACTGGGCCGTTAAACCTCATCTAACTAACTAATTAACTCGATGCAATGAAAAGTTCTGAGAAAACTCAGTCCGCGGGGAAGCTCTCATAGCAAGCATGTTTTAATGCAACAACCCTCAGAATGCTGAATGCAAATTGCTGGAACCTGGCACTCAAGAAACGTACACAGAAAAGCTGCTTTGACAGGATCTGGACCATTCTGGAATGGAAAAGCGATTATTGATCATTTATCGTCAAAATATTCAAGAAACTGGTCCTCCTCTCAGAAATATTTGATATTACACACTGTTAGATGCGATATCTTGACATCACGGCAATCAAAAGAAGTATACAAACTTTGTGGCCCAGCTCAGGGATTGTCTCAAAAATAAAGAAGTATCGAAAAAGGGACACAATTTCAAACGGTTATTTTAATAAATCCCTGGAATCTGTGATTTCATACCAAATAATGCACCTTACGTCGGCCGTATGTTTTATCCCCCTCTCAGTCTGCGTCCTATGGGGAAGGTCGTAGTGCTCTCGCTCTCTGTGGCCAGCGAGTGGATTATGACTATCAAAACGGCTAGTCTGAGGAAAAAGGTTCCCCACCCCTGATGAGATAGGCTATAGGTGGGGTCTAGAGGAAAAGCACAGGTACAAATCTGGGGCGAAGCCCCCAGAACCTCTGGAGTTTTTAGAAAATTGTAGGCAATAGAATGTCCATCCACTATCATAAAATGACAATGAAAGTGCAAGGCTACACATACCAGAAGTATTACACTATAATGACTACTTGTGTTTTTATTTATGTATGGAGTAATAATGAATGACCACACATAAAAAACACGCATATTTTGAAACCACCTTTCTTTTAATCTTCACTTTACATTGCAAAATTATGCACTTTAAACATTAATTCGTTCGTTGGAGGAATAATTCTACCCCCATCCCACCCCTCCCCGAATCTACGGCTATAAATACAGTGCCTTCTGCGTATCGCACTGTAATAGACAGACCTATACACGTGACAGCGAAATTTGGTTTGATGCTTTTAACCCTCCCAGCAAATCTACAAGGATTCGGCTCCGGGGTTTTTCGCTTATGAAACGGTGGCATGATACATTGTGCATAGGGTTTCAGTGATATGTTAGTAGTGTTTCGCAGCACTTCAAGTTGAAGTACCCAGAAAGTTGCATAACCAGGAAAAATGGTGGATCCGGTGGGCTAAAACATTATTATCAATTACTTTTCAAGTGATTCTGAATTTTAATTTATGAGTTGCTTCGAGGGTCGGATACAATGGTCTCGCAGGCCGCATACGGCTCCTGGGCCGGAGGTTCCCCACCTCTGGACTACATCAACCACTAACAGTCAAATATCATTTCAATTTGTCATGAGTTACATAAGTCATGCACACTGTGACAACAACTGAGTAAAATTTCACCAACACAAGGTACGAAGGTGAAAATACTGCAACTGGGAAAAATTGTTGGAGCATTTTAAGCCCAACTTTTTAGAGTGCAGGCAGTTGGTGCTGAGGCGTATAGGCCTATTGTTAAAGGTTCCACACCACTAATTATTTCTCTACCGACAGTACACACTAATTTTGGTCCGTTTCGTAGCCTCTGGGCCCTTGTAGAAGTTTTCAACGGGCAAAACCCACCTCATATGAAAGCTTACTAGGAGGCCGTCACAGCTTTTTCAAATGTCTTTAAGTTGAACAAGGAGAGCTTGCATAATAGGGTGGTTGATCCTGCTTTTTTACTTCATTTAAATGCGATTTTGCATCGCAGAAGGATATATTGCAAAAAAGTGCCTGACTTCCTTGATTTTTGCAGGATGAGTATTTCAATTCCTTTCCCACCGCATACACATCACAAATTGTTAATGGTCTAATCCCTCGACGGGGAATTTTATCTACGAAACATTTGTTGGATTATTAGTAAGTGTCTCAAGTATCCGTAACAGAGGTGGCGCCAAGATTTACCCGACAGGGGGCTCAAGCTCCCCGACGGGGGCAGCAACCCGAATCCTCGACGAGGGTGATAAAGTGTCGAAAGGATGTTTGAAGCAAAATTTTGGCGGGAGAGGCGCACCAAAAATTTCGGGCTCTTATTGGGGAAAATTTGAAAAAAAGTTTGGCTTTTGCCATGGAAAATTTGAAAAAAAATGGGTTTTTAACGAAGAAAATTGGAAAATTTGGGTTTTTTGTTGAAAAATTTGCCCTAATTTAGACCAAAATTAAGTAATCGTCGGGAGGACTTGACCGTTGACGGGGACAACATATTTTATCGTAAACATAACAGCCCCCCGAGGAAACCGGAAAATTTGCCCGACAGGGGTGCAGTCTTCCCCGACGGGGAGCATGGCCCGCCCTGTCCCCACCACTGATTCAAAATTTTGCAAATTTCATCGTGAGCTGGCTCAGCCATAATCTCTCGTTACTCTCAATCCAGGATACACCACTATGGAACGCAAATTACGCAAAGTTCGTTAATAACGGCGTAATCGTTAGTAACAGTGGCGTACATTGAGTTAATAACGGCGTGATTTTCAACAACAGCGTGGTAAATGTTGGTAATAACGGCCTGATTTTAAGAAACAACGTGGTTAATATCGGCAACAATGGTGTAACTTTAAGTAACAAGGCGGTGAAAGTAGTTAACAGCGGCGTGTTACGAAGTGGCCTCGTACAGCAAGAGGTTAACAACGGCGTAATCCAGTCAATAGCGAGTAAATGTCTTTAACGACCTTTCTGCGTTCAACGGGCTGATTGTAAGTAACCATGTAATATGAGTTAACAACGTGAAAGCAGTCAATGGCGCTGATTCAGTCAACGCAAATGCGATTAACGACGATGTAAATGGGAGCAACAGCACGATTGGTAGTAGGTTAAGCCAATGAGCCTATGCAGGGAGCTGGAAGACAGCTCCATGCTCAATGTTCATGGAGCTGGAAGACAGCTACATGCTCAATGTTTCATGGCGCTTGTACTTAAGCTGCTGGAGGAGTGGATGTTTTTTTATCGCTGTGCATTTGAGGATTTTATTGAAGCTTGTACAAAGTCATGTACAGATAGAAGGCTTATCAGACTCAGAGCTAGAGGTGTGCACGAAAAATTTTGCTTGAAGAACAAATACAGCATGACCTAACGAGATCCGTCTGGGATCGGGTAAAGGATCAAAATAATGCCCCCCTCCGATCAGTGGCGTCACCAGACTTTTTTATTCTGGGGGAGCACAAGGTGGCACAACAGTTCGACGAGGGGGCACAACTAGATAGTGGCCGGATGCAGTATGTTGTGTGATCGCCGGCCTGGGGGAGGGGTGTAAGGGGAGGGTGTGTCCCCCTCCCCTTTAAATTTTTTTTTTGGCTTTTTTAAAGAGCCTAGATGAAAAATGGTGCGAGATTGTAGACTTTTTTTAATTAACCTTGGAGGTTTAGTTATGGTGGTTTATTGGGGAAATTTTTTATCCTTCAGTGGAGATACCTTTTCATTGGAAATGTTTTTTTTTGGGGGGGGGCTTGATGAGAGGGAGTGGTTAAAGGGTGTTCTCTTCCCCCTTGATACATTTGCATGCACGTAAGATTGCTAAGAACAAAAGTAAAATGGTGATACTGTACAGTACTATAACTTTTAAGAAAACTTTTTCATGTTTTGTGTGTGCGTGTGTGTGTGTGGGGGGGGGGGGGTAAATTGGAATAAAATTACTTACTTGCATTTTCTATGAACTAATTTCACGTGCGGAAAATCCGTATGCAACTGATTGTTGAAGCTACATTTTCATTTTTTTGCCTGATACTTTGGCCATGTTTTTAATCGAATTACCCTAACCTTGGCAGGGCCTTTTTTAAGAATTTTTTAGTGGGGGAGGGGGGGATTCCGCAAAAGGGACCAACTCAGGCGCGTGTCCAGGATTTTCAGCAGCTGACAGGGGTCTGGCCTGAGGGGAAAGCCCTTTCGCCCGAAGGTGCCCGCGCACGGCGGGGGGTCCAGGCACTGGCGTAGGCAGGATTTTTGCATGGGGGATAACTGCAGGACCTGATCGCCGGCCTAGCTGGGGAAGGGGTATAGGGGAGTGGGCTCTCTGAGAAATTTTTGTTAATTCAAGGTAGCTTAGATGCAAAATGGTGATGTTTCTGAACTGATCATATGTGACTGGAAATGTTCATAATTTACTGGATACTAATTTTTGGTTAAAATGGCCATATTGTGAAAGGTGTCTAGAGGAGGAGACAGTGTCCCCCTCCCCCTGAGAAATTTTTGAATACTTTAAGCACCCTCAGATGCAGTCTGGTGCACTATTTAGCATCATTTGAAGTCTTCTTTTTCATTACAAAAAATAAAGTTAAAAAAATTCGGCGCGAGCAGGAGGGTCTGGACTCCCTCTGGACACACGCCTGCAACTTAAACAGAACGCGACCATTAGTCGGCGCATACATAACAAAGAAGAAAAAAGATTGCCAGAAACGGGACTTCCAATGGCTTATGAGAAAATTCATACATTATTTATAGCCTATTTTATTTAGTCACTGAGTGAGGTCATTTTATAGTCCCCCCTTCCCTCCCCGTCTGCTTAACATTAGGCAGTGACTTCCACCAGTGATGCACCCAGGATTTTGGTCTGGGGAGCTAAGGATTGTAGGAAGAATATCTAAGCGGAGCGCCACCATTGGTTGGCGCGGAGCGTTCCAGAAAATTAGTTTGGATAAATTCCCCCCAGATTACCGGAAATCACCCTCCTCAGGCTCTGCTATTAAGCTCCTGGGAACGGTATTTTCAGTATTTTCTAGGATGGAAAACCAATCTTCGTAAAACTGTTGGCAGATTGTCAAAATATGGTGATGTCTGCCCCTCAATATACAAAGTATGGTAAAATTTTTACAATTTTCTGACTGTTATGTGTTACCAGTACGTTATAGTAAAGAGCAATTTGCCACACTTCCTTACCTCTGGTGGCTTAAATATAAGCCTACAATATTTTCAGCTTACTAAAAAACAAGAGCTGGTTGGAACCCCCTCCCCTCCTTCCTTTGGTACGCTACTGGTTTCAAGAATTCCAGAAAAAGGGACCAAAGGGGGTGGGGCAAATGAGCTGACTAGGGGGCAGTGCAGGGGACTGGGGGCCATGGCCCTCCAGTATGCAGGGGCGGATCTAAGGGGCCGACCCGGCCCCCCCCCCCTTTTTGAAAATGCAAAAAAAAAAAAAAAAATGAAAGGAAAAAGGAGAAAAAAAAAACGGAAAGGAGAAGAGATAGAGAGAAGGACAGAGAGGAGTGATAGAGAATGAAGCTGCAATTAGCAACCTCGAAGCATGGGAGTCATAGCGCACAGCAGACCAGTTTGAACGTCGATTGGGACAGTTCACACGCATGCTATCTTACTACACATGATTGGATACAATCAATACGATACAATACCGATACAATACCATCCGCCAATCGAAAAATACCTTACGAGACAGTGCACATCAGGTGAGATGAGCTGCTATCAAGCCTGGGAAGTGCCATTTCCGGCCATCTGGGATGTATTAAAACCTCAAGTTTTCTTGGAACTCTCCGCGCCAACCTATGGTGGCGCTCAGGTTAGATAGTAAACGCAGTGGCGTACACAGGGGGGAGGCCATTGGGCCATGCCCCCCCCCCACTGATGCCGATTTTTTTTTTTAGTTCCTAAAAATAAGTAAATTTTTTAACACAAATTTTACTTCAAAAAGTAGCATATGTGGCACCAAATTGCATGTAAGGACACCTAATTTTTCACCCCCTCCCCTTAGACCCCTCCCCCAGGCCGGCGATCACACAACATACTGCATGCCCCCCGTGAGATAAATCCTGGGTACGCCACTGAGTAAAACGGGGTTCAGACTTGGACAAAAAAGTCCCACCAGCTGAGCTAATCCGTCCTTAAATAAAATCAAACTTTACATTTTGTTCACAAAAATTGCACTCCTTGATGGCTGCTGTCAAGCCTGGCAAGTGCCATTTCCGGCCATCTGGGATGTATTAAAATCTCAAATTTTCTTGGTACCCTCCGCGCCAACTCATGGTGGCGCTCCGGTTAGATAGTAAACGGGAGCCCCACAAAAATCTCCAGCCCCAGAGCCCCCAAACAAAAAAAAAAAATCCTAGCTACGCCACTGCAGAAAGAGAATTAAGATGGAAAATCATGTGATTTAGAAGGGCTAAGAAGTGTCTTTTCCGGCTATCTAGGATGTGTTTTTACCCAAATTTTCTGGTATGCTACGCATAGGCGGCGGAAGCAGGGAAACGGGGAAGGAGGACACGGTTGGCCTACAGCGCAGTTTTGATAGTATGTAAGGCCTACAATGATACCATGATTAAACTGCCTGGACGTACCCCCAAGACAATGACACGGCTGCCAAGTCTCGTGCATTTTGGGTCATTTTCACTTTCTCACTGAGTCCACGCAAAACAAGAAATTAGGCAGAGGGGAACATGCACGTGATAAAACGTACATTTACGCCCACATGTCAATGCAAGGTTCCTGGGTCCTGGAATCTAGTCTAACTAAGATATGGGTCACAAATTTCTCAAGGAAGTCCTTCAATATTCACCAAATTAGAACATGACTACTAAAGATCTGATTAGAAGCCATGAACAGGATGCATTGTAGTAAGGTACTGTACCTATGATAACTGTCTTCTGTTAATAACTTATGGAAAAATTAATGTGTTGAGAGTTGAGACATGAAATTATATGAAGCAGAAAATGCAAAAATAAGACATGGGAAGTGCTATTTCCGGCGATCTGGGAGGTCTATTTTGTCCAAAATTTTCTTGTACGCTCCGCGCCAACTGATGGTGGCGCTCCGCTTAGATGGTATAGTGCCATCAATCGCAGGTCGAACAACTTCGGACCCCCTTTTCAGAAATCCTGGATCCACCCCTGGTATGTATGTTAAACAAGGCCCTGTATGAAACCACTGCTACCGCACTTCGTTACTGTTCAATTGGCTACAGTGCATGTGTGATCACAGCAGCAAAAAAGTCATTGGTGCTCTTGACTTGAAATTTCTGTGATTGCAGGTAACTGTTTGCCTACGTACGTCGTGCATGGGCGTTACGGACCATTATCTCAGCCCAGTGTTGTAACTAGTCACTCAATTTTGCAGTCGAGTCGAGTCATTTACTACTTTCAATGTGACTCGAGTCATTGTATTATTTCAATGAGTAAAATTATGATACAATTGCTCGAGTCATTTCCCTTTTGAAAATTAGTGACTCGAGTCATGACTCGTTACAACACTGTCTCAGCCTCCATCTGAAGTTTGCGAAAGGTATAGTAGGCTTACACATTTAACAAAATATTAATTTTGCAACATTGATTTTTAATGTTTTGGAAAATTTCAAAATTAGGGACATTTTAATAAATCGGGGACACTTTTTAATCGGGCACGGAACGCTGGAATCGGGGACTGTCCCCGAAAATCGGGGACGTCTGGTCACCTTACCGTAGCTGCGCCAATGCCACTAACTAAAATTATATGAAGTTCATTGCGACTGAGAGAAACGAGATCTTAAAAATCCCACTTATTATTGTATTAGGCCTATTCTTCTATAGCCTATGCTACCATATGTAGGGCGTAGCCCCTGCTCTCCGACGGACCGCTCAACTCCCAAATGGCTCCCGTCGGCGGCCTTAAATTTTAGGCTTTTACCGTATTGAGGCATAGGTATCTATACCCACCCTTCGAAGAGCCCCGAATTATTGCATGCTTTGACCAAATTCTCAGGCTCTTCTTATTATGAAGCGCCCCTACGGGTCATTCTCGCCAGGGGTCTGAAACGTAGCCTACGTCCCCTGGCACCCAGCTAAGAAAAGCTTCTTACTCCCGCGAATGAACAGTATAGTTTACTTCAGCCTTTCATTTGAGACCACACCATGCGCTAAACGTTTTGCCGCCATATGGCATATGCTTCTTTGTTCTTTACCGTGGACTTTGAGTTTCGCAATTTCCCTAGGAACATATTCGGAACCTTCCTCATCTATATCAGGTTCTTTCATTGCTTGGACTCACTATCTCTGGATTGAAGAAAAATCGTTCACTAGGATTCCAGCATTTCGAATTTAATTTACGCGCCTTTTTATTTTTCATCCTGTCAAGCATTGGTCCGGCCGATACGGAGTCATTCCGCCTCGCTTCCACATCAGCCCTGTGCTTTAAATATCGCCAATACGGTAAGTAACAGCGCCATTGAAGTTTGCGTTGTTGATGCGAATCGTGTTGTTGCTTCCGTTTACATCGCCGTTGATTGAATTTGCCTTGACTGCAACAGCGCCATTGACTGCTTTCACTTTGTTAACTGCTTTCACGTGTTTACTTACAATCAGCCTGTTCAACGCGAAAAGGTCGTTAACGACATTTAGCTCGTTATTGAAAAGGATTACGCCGTTGCTACTTCGTATCACGCCACTGTTAACCACTCGTACCGCGTTTTGCTTAAAGGTGATCAGTCGTCTTGAAATATTCTTTGTGACGTCAGCCTTTTCTTGACATGTTTCTGCAGTCGTCACTGTTCAAGGATACACCGTACAAGCGTGGTATAGCTAATCGGTAAGCAAGAAGAGACGGCTTGTAGCTGTATACCTACTAGCTATACCGATGTCATCATAGCTACTTGTACGGTGTATCCTTGAACAGTGACGACTGCAGAAACATGTCAAGAAAAGGCTGACGTCACAAAGAATATTTCAAGACGACTGATCACCTTTAAAGTTACGCCGTTATTACCAATACATACCACGTTGTTTCTTAAAATCAGGCCGTTATTACCAACATTTAACAAACTGTTGTTGATAATCACGCCGTTTTTAACTCAATGTATGCCGCTGTTACTAACGATTACGTAGTTATTGACGAACTTGCGTAATTCGCGTTTCATACAGGAGAGCTGATTCCAAACAACAACTCCCTGGCCGTTAGCCAGATCCTTTAGTCAGGCTGTTGTAGCAATGGCTACGCAGTTTTTTCCCCAAGAAATTGTAGCTTTGCCATTTAATTAATTTAAGGTTGGGGAAATGTTTTTGTATGGCCTGCTCAGGATAGAAGGAAGAGAGAATGCCTACAGCAGTTGGACCGGTTGAAAACCGTACATTGTTTTTGATAATAATATTTGTTAAAAGAGTTATTTCTGGTTAGTTTTTTGTTTCCAAAAATGGGTGCAAAATTTGTGTTATTTTCTTGAAAAGTGTTACTACTGAAAAAAAGATAATATATATTTTATGAGATAGTAGAACTATTACAAAATTCAAGTTGTATGCCGTGTTCAGAGTTAAATTGAAAGAAAGCAAAATGGTATTTGTTGATGCTATATGTTGTGTTAATGTTTAATTCAATGAAACCAAAGATATTATTTTCCTTTTATTTTCCAGGTTTTCATTATTACTGTGAAATGTAAAAGTAACTTTATTCTTTTTATATAACTTCGTAACAGGTTTTTTATGTTGTAGTAAAATTCCAGAGCTTGCACTTCGGTGTATTTTTGTCTTTTCGTCTTGTCCGGTGACCCCAGAGGAGGCAATACCGGTGACAGTAAGTACATGAGTTACGAATTCTGCATCACTTGAAAAGTTGATGGTTTGGGTGAACAAATATGCATAGCCTACAAGTCTGTCATAAAAAGTTCGTACTCTGAAAGTATTTCTTGAAATAAAAGTTACAGAGGATATTTGGGGCTGTCAATCATTCTGTACCGATTTAACATAGTACCAATTAAGGTATAAAATTTTGTGTAAAATAAACTGACATAAACGGCCATTTAAAGGGGCTATTTCATCACCCTAAGCATATTTAAGAATATCCATATCCCTAAGTACAATTAAAGACCAAACTTCGACTGCCATTAACTCAAACAATAGCATTACTCTGATTGATTACTAGTGTCTTTGTAGAGTAGCGAATGTGGCAGACAGCTCTCACATAGTCAATCTCAAATATTCAATAGCCAGACAATTGGGTACTGAAGGGGGTGAGATTAGTTCAGGAATAAATTTAAAGTAAAGAGAGCGAGGTATGTTAAAATGTATTACCGTACGGTAAATAAACTAGTACTTTGATTTTCTAGTGGCAAAAATGAGCCAGTACACAGTAGTGTGTCCAAATGGCCATGAACAATTTGAACTCGGCGCAGTAGACTTTTTCAATGGTTTTGCTGGATATTTATTTGTTTTAAACTGTGGAAGGGTCTAAAAATCAACTTACTGGGTAGAATTTCTTCTCTCTGGGGACGCCTATGTTGCTTTGTACTGTACATTTGGCGTACTTACTTTTTGCAACTTCCAATGACAAGTTTTAATATATGCTGATCGTGCAGACTTCTAAGCAGCCGATGTTCTCTATCAAAGTTGTGAGTTCTTGTATGAAAGTCAATAAGGTTTGGCTCATAGTAATGATAAAGTACTGGAACGCCAAATTCGTCACGCTGGTATGGATAAAACCCATACAAGGTGACGTTCTTGCAGAAAGTCTGAGCCCTAGTGAATGTTATTAATCCAGAGGAGGCTACTCTCGGAGTCCTCCACTTCCTGAAACAAAAGAAGAACAGGAAAAACCTTTTCGCTTACAGTTTATCATTTTGATTTATGTAGTCCTAATATTTCACTTCAAATTGTGTAGACGTTTAGGCGTTTTACCACCATCGTCATCGTCATCGTCAAAAAAAATCAATTCTGGTTTAAGTTATTCCAAAGTGAATGGGCAATAACCTTACAGAATATCGAGTGTACTCCGACGATTTTATCGTCATCAACGAACCATATCTCTCCTCGGGAATTTCTTGTGATTTGCTAAGTATTAAAACCAAATAATTTTACAAATAAAATCAAGCTGTGTGTTTTAAGAGACTGTTGCACACCCAAACACGTGTCACTACTAACAATGTTAGACGTCACTTTAAGTTCAAGTAATAGCATCACCCTGGTTGGTCAATAATGACTTGTGCTGTCCGTGGTGTTTTTACGGCATATATAAGGGACAGCTCGTGGAGAATATGACATTGTGCAATTGAAAAACAGAGCAGGTCATCGTATCTAGAATTATCGTGAAATATAACAGTTGTTTTCGTGTGAGTTGGACGGGGACTAGAACTAAACGTGGAGGGCAAAATATTGCTTCCGTAGGCCAGAGCGGTTTGTTGCCTTTTAAGTATTTTTGATTAAACGTAACTTACTGTTTGGTTACTAAGGAAGCACTCATAAGGTTATATGCGAATTTAAAGTGCATATTTTCCTCCAAAAATAAGGTAGCTATTTGTTGAAGTCTGCTACTTTGTCTTCCACCAATCACTTTCGGGTACCATAGTATCGTTCCGTTTAAGAGTTCGAAGTACCGCAACATATCATCTTTGGCTTTTGACTGTTTCCTAAGTGTAAGGTATATTCTGCATAAAGCTGAAAAATTAATCATCATCATGTTAGTTTTATTACCGACATCTTTCGTATACCCTTCCAATAAGGCTAAATTAGTTCTCAGTACGAAGCCGTGAGAATCTATTTCCTCTCCGCATTTACTGCCTAAGAGAATACCGCTGTTTCCAACGATTGCGCAAGACTCTTGTTTTGTCATGGTGTGAAACGTTTCATCCAATTCGTTGACCGGGCATTTGGATCTGTAATGTTTCCATTTATTTTCTGCCTCCTCTGTATCAATCTTTGGCGAGAATTTCTTAAATTTTTGTTCAAACCTCATTTTCTCCGGCGAGGTGCCGTCGTATACGACCACTGAAAGTGTTGGATCAAAGCAGGTTCTCATCTCTCTGCAAAATAATAACAGTTTTGTTAATTAGTTCTCAACTCTACTGCTATGAAAACGTCCGCTTCAAATTGAAGTGGACGCACATCAAATGGACAACTCAAATTGACTAGTTTCTCAGGGGCTTTTGTAGTTAGTAAGTTAGATGCGGTTTTACTGCTCACATCTTAACCAATTGGTTTGAGTCGGACCAGCCACCGCCTTTTTCCAGTTGTGGCCCACTGGCTTGTCAGGGGCTTTTGTAAGGAACTTTGGTTAACACATTCTCCATCGTGCAGCTACATTTCCGGCACAGAGCATCATGCAGCTGAGGCCAATCACCTCCATTCTGAAAATTTACACATTTACACACATAGTGTTTACATCGCGTTACTGCCGATGAATAGAAATTTCACTTCCCTTTTCTTTCCCCTTTGTTATGTTTCTTTTGTAAGTTGTTCACTGAGTCCATGTTTTTCCGTAGAATGCAATAAAAAAGGATTTTTTCGTTCAATATCTACAAATTTATCTTTCCTTTGTTAATTGGGTAGTTTATCGGCAAAGAACTGTGTCGAGGTGGTTTTGTTACTTGAAAGTACACAAGTCCAATACGGAAGAAAGCACGAATTTAAAATCACTAGGAACTGGGACGTAGAATGGAGAATTGTGCTCGATTATCCAAATAGTTAGATTCATGATTAAATTTGTTAAACTTGGGATCGTCTTTTATAAAATGTTGTGTTTCTGTGGAAATATAGTGGTTCTGTTAATTAATATAACTGAGAGAAACAGAATAGTTTGCCAAAAATAATGGCCTTTGGCCATATCCAGATATCACAAATTATTTCCAGGCCCGTTATAACTTATCAAGAGGAAAATAGTTTTTATCGTTGTAAACATCAGGCAGATTACACCTTCAGGTCCTCAATAACCGTGACCTCTAAACGGCGGTTGAATAAAAAAACGAATATTCAAATAACTGTTACGTGGTTGACCACACTTTCCTGGACTTCAGAAAACAGTTTTGAGTACAAAACATAAACGTCCAGATTTTTCTAATTAGAGACACCCCGCAGGACCAACTTTGGCCATCTTCTCAAACAGATTTGTTGATTTTCCTGATCTTTCATAAAGTAAACAACAGGACGATGCTACTTTAGCGGAAGGAATGTATAAGAAACTCAATAAAAAATGTAAGAGTGCTTGCTAACGATGACGTCCGAATTTCTAAATATTTCTAATTTTGTCATTTTTCGTTTTGTTTGAGGTATTTATTTTCACATTCAGTGACACAGAAATAGCATACTTAACATAATGTTAATAATGCAAATATGAATGTGGGGGAGGCTTGACAGAAGCAGAGCTTTTTGAGGTTAGGACACCATATATGAAAAATACAAATGTAAAATTACCATAACACATAATTAACTTCATATTTTAAGCCCAAAAAGTAAGAAGAAAGATCAGAAGGGAGTGGGTGGTGAGCTTATTGGAAGGGGCGTTCGAATTGTACGGGTCCTTTATTCTACCCTTACAGCATATTTGATGAGCAGATTGGTATATGGTCACTCCTACATCATCCATCTATCCATTGAAGTCCTATTATAGCTGTGCAGACCGGTCCTGATGTATGCTCTATTTTACCCACTCTGACACTGCTATTTCATGTTTTCATTCATCTTTCACTACTATACATAATAAAAGTACTACCTCTGACAGTCTGAGGTAGAAAGGGAAATATCCTTCTGCAAATCATAAAACATATGTTAAACGACAGATTTTTTTTACATGGTGGGTCCCAAGTTCCCTTTTCGCAATCGCTTGTGCTTTACGGTTAGTACAAATAGAAGATAATGATATGTTAAAAGCTTTTACAGTATCTGTACTGTGAAAATAGTTCGTGTATAGGTAGCAAGGCTAAATAGACTGAAGACCACAAGTATTCATTCCAGGGAGGTGATATTAGCACCTCCCAGTTTGGTGATATTAGCACTTCCCAGGGAAGTGATAGAAACAGTTCCCTGGTCATTCTAACCATAGTTTGCAGTATCAGCTATATCTTTAAAATTTCTCTAATTTCCCTTACAAATATGTTGTCTGGTGTTGTAAATTAACATCCATTATAGAGAAGGTAAGCCAACGAATTATCTTATATGAGTGTGAAAATTCAGTTAACCCACCAAAAAACAGAAGCGGGCATTAAGAGGATGGTATACTAGTTCAAATGTTGGATTTGCATTTGCCAATCAGAGGGAATTTGAAATTAGTATTCTGAGTAAGTATTGTCTGGCATCTCATCAAAGGTTCTTTCTCATTATGTCCGTGTGACAAAATTTTTGTATCTAAATTTTAACATTCATGCAGTGTAACCCCATGTTTCAGCTTCAATATGAAACAGTATTTTTGGAAAAGTCAGGAAAACTGTTTATGAGGGAAATAAGAGGAGATTTGTAAGATTTAGCTGATGTTTTGACATAAGTATGGGACGACTGTACGTTTCCATCATGTCTAAGACTTGAAGTAAAAGCTTTTAACATATTTATGTTCTAGCACAACACATAAAGTGCCATGTAAAGACTTACCTGTCACATATTTTGTCACACATTTTAGTCACATCAACTTCAATCGGAGTAGGTACAAACTTCCTTAAAGGTCTTTGTATTCCATTGTTCTCCTGGTTCATAAATAGAGCTCGAGGACTTTAAGTTAACTCAGCGTTATAAAATATCAAAGATACCAAACATAAAATACAACAAGCTATAAATATGGTGATTTTACTATTCATCCTGAAGGTTTATGTAGATGTTACTTGGCTAGAAACAGATGGTCAAAAACCAAAGATTTAGCGTACACACTGTCTGACTGTGTAAAATCGAAACGTCGATCACACTCTGGAACGGTGTTTTATCTTAGTACACGCACTTCACAGGTTCTATAAAACTTGCTATACTGGGACCACACTGGAGGGCAACCGTGCAAGTTTCACGTGGAAAATTACTCCCATAGCTGTTGATCAAAACCAGGAAAGAAAGAACGCGAGAGTGAAAAATTACCCACTTTGCTTTTGATACGCTATCTAAACTGACAAACTAATCACTTTTGAAAATTATGATCGATCATTGAATGGAACAGACATTGTCGAATAAACATGCCTATATAAATATTAGCGCCGTAATCACTGCGGACGTACAGTGCATACTTGCATAACAACCTTCAATATTGACACCAATCGTGGCTCAAAGTGATTGGCTTTGAAAATTGTTATCTTAATATCTCTGAGACTTGGAGTGAAAAGTCTGAATGGGACAGCATTTACTTCTAAAATGGCAAGGAAGTAGTTACTCACGAATATTGTGAACAAAAAATCAAGGAACGGGATTTTTGGTAAATGAAAAATTTCAAGTATTCATTCCTAGCATTGCAAGTTGTTAATATCGAACTCACTCATTTAATAGGATGAGGTAAAAGTGTTGTTACATGAAACAGGCAAATATGTTATACTACCCTATGTTTGTTCGTAGGGATAATATCTTTTGTTGTTCCTGGTCTTTTTACACTGAAAACCATTTATTCAGCAGGAGTTCAAACTGACCAAAACCTGTCCAATGATTCGCTTTTACAGTTTATGATACATGTAACGTAAATATTGTCTTACGTTTATTGAAATTGACGTTGTTATTCCATCACCTGATCCAGCTGTCACAGATTGCGTTAGCTCATGGTTTTTTCCATATCAGCAAATTTTGGTTACCGGCATTCTTTTGCTTTTAATTTACAGTTTTCGTACTTGTATTACTGCTTGTTCACGGAGCAAATAAAATCAGGAGTGTAGGCAAATATGAGCCATGCCTTGTACGATTGATTTGTTAGCACACTAGATACTTTTGAAAAGATGTTGTCATTGTATCATTGTATCAACATGGTACAGACAAAACTGAAGCATGCAAATACACTAACAAACTTAAACACCGTTCCGAATTTACTACACATTAAATGAGTCATGAATATTGTATGATTTGCAAAAGACAAATTTGAGGTGAACGCTTTATAAATAAACTACTGTCATAGAAATTAAAGTGAGGGAGAATGACGTCTAGCGAGTCTGGACTAAAGCCAATGATTTGGCTCTCTGTAAGGCAACAAAGCAACCGCGCGTAATGCAAATATCACGTTTCTTGTGCCCTAGTTTCTGGCGGAGAAAACACAAGTTTTTAAGTAAGGAGTACAAAACAAAACACTACCGTGACGTATCCCTGTTGTGAAAATTACTCAAAATCTTTCGAAAGACGGATAAAATGGCATTTGGTTTCTAAAGGTGAATGCACAATAAACATAGGGAGACATGCCAAACAACCAACTTTTTGTCATAAAGCGGAACAGCCCTCACATTTTTCGTGGCTTCACTTATTAAACACGCAGCGATACACGGTGCCCTTAGTTTAATTTTTACGGCTCTAGTGCAATAAAGGTTTTCTTGTGAGTACCTTATCCCTTAAGACTTTAACTCAGGGGTGTATGCATAATATTTCTTCCCTTTGCTCGACTTGGAGAGTTCAGGGTGAGATTTTGACAAAAAGTAACCCTCCAGTACCAGATGGCGTGCAGCAAACGTTTATGCCAAAAATGCATCTCAGGTCACCAGGGATGTGACCTTTTCCGTTGGGAATTCATAGTTTTGTCTTTTTAAGGTAGCTTAAATGCAGAATGGTGCACTTTGGCACTGATTATAACTGGTTATAATGTGTTAGTAACAATTCTCAACATTTATTGTATTGTTCTCACTGTTGGCTTAGTGTAATAAAAGGGGTTTCGCCTAATGGAAGGGGTTTATTTAACGTACATGAGATCAACTGTTAAAATACAAGAAAACAACCACAAAAGTTGAAGAGGGGGTTTCCCTAGACTTTTCAAGGGCCATGCACTTCTATCACAGGTTTCATCAGACAGAAATCAACTTATGAAATTAGAATGATTAGGATAGTCGTTTGCTTAGCAAATCTAAAGTTGTTTATATAGTGTTGCTTAGCAGTCTAAAATTGTTTTTTGTATGTTAGTTTATTTACAATGCGTTCACTCCGGATTTGTCTTTTGCAAATAATTCAACATTCAGGACTCATTCAATGTGTAGTACATTCGGAGCCGTGTTTAAGTTTGTAAGTGCCTTTGTATGCTTTAAAATAATATTTGTTGTCTGTGCCATGTTTACGTGATGTCAACACCTGTTATATCTCGGGGTAAGACACCAGTTGTCAATACAACGGATACTTTAACTTATCATGTTACTTATTAATCTATTGTATTGATTCTGTAAGCATGCTTGTATTACGTTCTATTGTTGCAATCTTTGAGTTGATTAAGCTGTGAATAGATTTCGTAATTACTCTCCGTTCTGTCTGTTTCTCTTTCTTGATTTCGTGTTCCTTAACCACACCCTACCGGACTTCATACATTATAACAACACCCTTTCTTAAGGTATCCAGTCTAATGTGCTCACAAATTCAATCGTACAAGGCATGGTTCATGTTTGCCTAACCTCCTAATTTTATTTGATCCGCCCTTAAATATGCAGTACGAAAACTGTAAATGAAACGCAGGGTGATCTCAAGGTCTAGGCTTGTTGAAAATCATTTTCGTACACCCAACAAACACGTGTGGGATAATTCTTGGCAGCTAACTTTGAATTGATTGCGTGGACAATATAGGAAGCGACTGTCCGAAGACTATTCCAAAATCTTCGTTTAAAAGCTTCATAAATATTGGGCCACGAAAACAAACGTCAGCATTCTTGTCAAATTACTCATTACCTTGGTATAGAAAGTTTACTAAATCCATAGCAAAAGTAAGTTACTTCCCTTTTTCGTTTTTTTTTTCAACTTAATGGCCCAAGGCAACTTTTTCTCAATCAGATTTAATTAATTTTACCAACTATTTACAGTCGGAACGAGTCGGTCGGTTTGTCTAATATTCTGGAGCAGCATAAGATTCAACCTTAGCCTGTCGCACCCAAACTATGTCACCTGATATGTAACAGGAAAGACTGAAATCATTTCACACATAATCTCTGGTGGAAATGTGGAGGAAAGTTTATCATCTTTAGGTCGGACAAGAGAAGAGACAGGCCTGGACCAAGTGCTTCGTAGGCCCTATGTACTTTTAGCCTTCTATGGTTTGAAATAACAATATCTACACTGTACATGAGATGTTTCCTTACCCTCACATTTCTCCAACCGCCCCCATTTTCTTGGGTTGGCAACGGCTATACTTAGTGCTTATTGTATTACGTTACCGTGGCCTGAAAAAAGAATAAAGCCCTTCCCCATTTGCACGTGATACTCTAATTACTTATTTGGGGTCGGGCATTTTGTTGACAGGATCTAAATTGTTTGAAAAGTGTGCAAACAAAGGTGTACATTTATGAGAAGATTTGAATCAAGAAATTACTGATATGTATATCACAGATTCATTTTATAGTGAGATACACATATACAGCCTTCACGTATTCAAGCATATGAAAGCTCCAAACATTTTGTATTGCCAGTTTACTCTCTTGATTTAAACAAAGGGTTTAAGAAAAAGATATAGTTTTGAACTTGTGAAATTAATTCACTATGGTGAAATTTTCATTCGATTCCTTTTTGTGGCTCTCGAGGTATTATAGCAGATGACGTCACAACAATTACAACTTGAAGTGAACGTTTAGCAAAAGGGAGTGACGCCATTTTCTCACATTGATGACCTTTTTTCTTTTGACCTTGAGATTTATAAGAATATCGCCTTTTCAAACGGAATGAAAAGCTTTCAAAATTCTCATACCTGTCATGCACTTAGAGCTACGAAAGTTTGTAATTATGGTAGAAGAGAAAATTTGACATTTGTCAAATTTAAAGAAAAACAAAACAGTACTGATTAATGTGAAGTTATGATTACAGGTGTGTTTGATTTAAGTCCATCGAGGGTTGAAAATGTGATAACTTCATCTGTTAATGTGGTAATATTTCGAGTACCACCAGACCACACAAAGAGCAATTTCTTCAGACTGCTAAATCAAGTACCCTTTCAACATTCAAAACAAGGTCCGAAGCAAAAGGGGGAGGGGAAGGAAGTGCAGGAAATTATCTTAACCTGTTCAGTAATGCCTGGCTCCGAGTCTGACCAAAACTTAATTTAAGTTTATGCCTGAAAATTCATATCACTTGTTTAAGATCTTTAGAAGATTCAGTCTCAAAGTATCTACTTTACGGCAATTTGAAACCCCTGAAAATATAGCAGTTTCCAAAACTGCATTACAATTTGATTATGGTCGATATTAATGTTTCCCCGCAATTGTGAGGACAAATTGGTGTATGATAATATAACTTATCTGTGTTTTGACGTTTCAAATGTAAGAAATAATACATTAATAATGACAACTATACCGTATGCATAATTTCGTCTTCTTTAAAACCTAATCATTGATATACACTGTAAACACAAATTAGTCAAACATTGTCTGATACGCCTAACCCATTTTAGTCACTCATTTTGACCAATTTCTAATGATATTTGACTAATTGCACAATGATGGACCAATAATTATTGGTAAAAAATTGGTCAAAGAGGTTGAAAATTGGTCAGAAATCTAGTCAATTGGTACAAAATTAGTCAAACGCCTTTGACTAACTTGGGTTAGGCGTATCAGACAATGTTTGACTAATTTGTGCTAACAGTGTAGTCTTCATGACGTCCTGTTTACACTAGAGACATGCATTTAAGTTAAAAACATCATGCAGAATAAAACACAAGCCATTGGTCAAGCTGTCTTATTTCTGTAAGCTGTCTTAGATGGCGTTCTTTATCTATTATCAATATCGATGCCGGGGTGTCGATATTACCATATCTCCTCCCAGAAAAGTCACTTAAATGGTTTCCTTCCAGGATGTGATGTAATCCCATAATCCATTTCTGTCGGGTGGATTTGTAAGGAGTTGTGCACATTTTCTCATTCTTTTCTTTAGTTAGCCGTAGGACATGTATCTCTCTGACCTAGCCCAGGTATATAAGAGCAGTTGTCCAGAAGTGTATTCACCTAGGTTCACATATTGTCCCCTGTCAAGATTTTACTCTGACCCCTTAGGACATAATTTGGACGGATGTGTTGTGTTTACCCCTTTTGGGTCATGATCAGTTCAAGAAATATGCAACATCTTGTCGGCTCAGGTCATGGGCAGTGTAGGCTCCAAAGATACATGTTTAACTGGATAAGACTGCGGTAGGCTACATCGTATTTACTACTTAGTGCGCAAGTAATCTGTCAGACGGAAAACTTCTAGATTTCGGTGGCGCTCTTTGTGTTTTCTTAGACGGGTGACTCGAAAGATTAAGAGCGCTGTGGTTTGTTTACATTTTGCAGGGGCTATGCTCGATATTATTATTGTAGCTCCGCACTACAATCTTGGCATTACTGGCCGACTGTTGAATTCTTTTTTATGCATTGTATGGCTTATAACGCCTTCATGTCTCCATGATGCACGTACCGCTACTTGGTTCGTACAAATATTCTTGCTCGACCTTCTATCAACAGCAGTAAGTCGATCTGTGGCCGTCATTAAATGAATATCCATGTAAAAAAAAGCAAATATCATGACTTCATGAAAGGTTAACAAGTTAACTCGATGAAAGAGCTCTGCGGACAAAAAAAAAAAAAAAAACGCAATGAAACGTGATTAGGCCTTTTTACCATTAAAGTGTAAATTTTGGAGTATATATCAATTACAGCAATCCTGCTTCTTAGTTGACACGCAGCAACACATAAATTTATATCATGAACTGTTTAAATGTGAATTGGCTTCATTGCACTGGATTGAGACCGTTGTGCTGTATTCCTTTCACATTTTAGTTCAATGGTGAGAACAGAGAGCTATACATGATAAAACGGCAATCTGGAAGGAACTGTACAAGTGCGATATAGTGGCCACAGCGTGTACGTAGTTATACACAGAGTCGATCGCAATACGAGTGCCTACAGAATTATAATGTGACTATGTAGGTCAATGCTTTGTATTGGTTGAATATGAACAGAGAACAGCAATCTGGACGGAAATGTACAACTGCCCTGTGATGAATATGGTGGCCACAACGTTAGTTAGTTACACAGAGTTGATCTCACGTGGGTACCTACAAACTGAAGATGTCACTGTCCTGGCAGGTCAATGCGTTGGTTGAATATTAGCTTAATTGGTCCGTCAAAAAAAAAAGATTTTTCCAAACCTCTTTGAAGGTAGTGAAAAATATTTGGTGTCAGTGAACTTAGGGACTAAATAAACGCCGTACCAAAATCCACATCAAAACTGGCTTACTTCAAAACTGCAAGGACTTGCATAACATGCACTACAATTCTGCGTATTTGCGAGCAAATGCAGTTCTAGTAAGCTTATACCCCAGTCACAATGGAGTCCCGATGGGTTTACGATTAGTTTCCGGCGTATTTTTAGGCACTATCGGCCGGGCGCCGGCAGGTCACCTGCCGGTTGCCGGGTAATTTTTGTGCATCGGGCGGGCGTCGGATTCATTTTAATTCGCAGTTAAAACCAGTCCCGACGTCCGTCGGGCATCGGAATGCCATCGCCTACGAATCGGCCGATGTCCCGCCGATACCCGGCCGGGCATCTGACACATCGTCCCGGCGCCGGGTAATTTTCGGTTTAAATCAATCAGTCCATATATCTGCCGGGTGCTGATCTGGCGCCGTGGAGACCACGGCCGGGCCCCGCACGGCGATTAGCCGACTACCCGGCGCCCGGCCGGAAATCGGCCAGACATCGGCAGGAGCCCGGTCGATGTCTGGTCTGCCGCCGGTGAGAGTATGTCGATGTAAAAGCCGGTGCAACACGTGGTTGATCAGATTACAACTACTCACGCACATAGTGCTGTCCTGTGATTGTAAACACTAACGCCTTTTAAATGTGACCATGTGAGCGTTATCGGTCGATTTTTCTCCGATTTGTAAACGCCGGCCGATGTCTAAAAATCGGACACATCGGCCGGGCGCCGGGTTAATTGTGACCTAGGCATAATTAGGCATACGAACTGATTGTTGTTTAGGCTACTCAAGGAAAAACATTGTTGCTATATAGGCATCTGGGCTTTACAAATGTGTTCAGTGGTGAGCCGTTGGTTGTTTTTACTGGGTAGAGATGTGACCTAACAGAGGTTTAAGTATTTGATTGTACCTTTTATGTAAGTGTTTTATTGTTTTTTTTTGTTTTTTTTTTGTCTTTGTCTCCTTGGGAGTATATCTGTCATTATCTGACTGGTAATATAACATGTTTTCTATTGCCTTCCAGCTGTGGAGTTGCCCCCAGAGATACTCTGATCTATACTCTGTTCTATTCTATAGTCTATTATACACTACTCCAGCTTACTGTGCTTTAGACTTGGGCCCTAACTTTACTTTGTTCTTCACTATTACACACACATACACACACACACACATATATATATATATATATATATATATATATATATATATATATATATATATATATATATATATATATATATATATATATATATATAACGCTAATTCCCACCTTAAGGGGAAATTGTTATATCTGCTTGTACATAGGGCGAAAAAATGATAATAAAATACATAAGAAATAAATTCGCCCTAACGTCTAAAAATATAATTAACGTTATTTCAATGGGCAGCCATCCGTTCGTGTTAACAGCTAGGTGTCCGTAAATTTGACAACTTTGAAGTAATGACATCTAGTTTGTAAATCTAAGAGGGCGCCCTTGTAAGTTTACGTATTCCTATAGAAAAAGTGTGTGGAAACGTTAAGGAGAAACTTATATTTCACCCGAATTTTTTTTTCCCCTTAAGGTCGACTTTTCAACAACAACTTTCCCCCTAAGTGCCGAATTAGAGAAATATATATATATATATATATATATATATATATATATATATATATATATATATATATATATACATATATATATATATATATATATATATATAAGTCGAGGTTGGTAGATCGAAGTTAGAATGTGTAGGTCGAAAGGTAGATAGTAGTACATTCGATCTTGAATTTTTATACCAATCCTAGATAGAGCATAGCCCTTATCAAAGCAGGAAAGGTTCAGAGAAAATACCAGAGAGAAAAATTGAGCCGTATCGAATGTACTACTATTTACCTTTCGACCTACACATTCTAACTTCGATCTACCAACCTCGACCTACTGATTATTCATCCCGCTTGGGACTACCATGGTAACAAGGAGAGAAAATTGAATCACACGAGGTATTTGTAGCCTGTTTGTCACTTCTGTGAATCACAAGCCGAACTGGTCACAGACTCTGCCCGGAAAGCGGAGGATGGCGGGTTCAAACCCTCGGTACGGCTCAATTTTTCTCTCTGGTATTTTATCTGAACCTTTCCTGCTTTGATAAGGGCTATGCTCTATCTAGGATTGGTATAAAAATTCAAGATCGAATGTACTACTATTTGCCTTTCGACCTATATATATATATATACATATATATACATATATATACATATATATATATATATGTATATATGTATATATATATATATATATATATATAAATATATATATATTGCTAATTCGGGATTTACGCGAAAAACCATATGCAAAAACGCGACTGTTGGGAGAACTCGACCCTTAGGCGAAAAATTGTTTCGCCTTAACGTTTTACACACTGTTTTATATAGGAATGCGTAACTCTATACCCAAGTCTGATTTACCACATAATGTTTATGCAATTACTTAGTTCCACGCCAATTTACGTGCATGTATCCGTTAACACTAAGGACTTACGGGCCATTGAAATAACGTGCATATATATCTCAGAACCAAAAGGGGAAATATAATCTTATGTATTTTATTGTTTTTTCTTCGCCGGTTGTATTGGCGGTATACCGATTTCGCCTAACAGGTCGATCTAGCGTTATATATATATATATATATATATATATATATATATATATATATATATATATATATATATATATATATATATATATATATATATATATATATATCTCTATTTCGGCACTTAGTGGGATATTTTTTGTTTAAAAGTCGACCTTATGGGGAAAAAAAAATTAGGGTGAAATATAAGTTTCGCCTTAACGTTTCCACACACTTTTTCTATAGAAATACGTAAACTTACAAGGGCGCCCTCTTAGATTTACAAACTAGATGCGATTACTTCAAAGTTGTCAAATTTACGGACACCTAGCTGTTAACACGAACGGATGGCTGCCCATTGAAATAACGTTAATTATATTTTTAGACGTTAGGGCGAATTTATTTCTTATGTATTTTATTATCCTTTTTTCGCCCTATGTACAAGCAGATATAACAATTTCCCCTTAAGGTGGGAATTAGCGTTATATATATATATATATATATATATATATATATATATATATATATATATATATATATATAAATATATATATATATATATATATATATATATATATATATATATATATTTCTCTAATTCGGCACTTAGGGGGAAAGTTGTTGTTGAAAAGTCGACCTTAAGGGGAAAAAAATATTCGGGTGAAATATAAGTTTCGCCTTAACGTTTCCACACACTTTTTCTATAGGAATACGTAAACTTTCAAGGGCGCCCTCTTAGAATTACAAACTAGATGCCATTACTTCAAAGTTGTCAAATTTACGGACACCTAGCTGTCAACACGAACGGATGGCTGGCCATTGAAATAACGTTAATTATAATTTTAGACGTTAGGGGGAATTTATTTCTTATGTATTTTATTATCTTTTTTTCGCCCTATGTACAAGCAGATATAACAATTTCCCCTTAAGGTGGGAATTAGCGTTATATATATATATACATATATATATATATATATATGTATATATTTGCCTTCCTCCAGGGCTAACGTAGTATTATTGAACTTTAGAATGGGCATGATGACACTGCAATTTTGTTTATTTGGACATTTCGTTTCCGGCTCGTACAGAGTGTTTTATAAAGACTCATGGAAGATGTGCCATGAGTTTCCCGTGTTGTTGTTCACTGGCTATTCATGATTATTCGCCTCTAACTTTCTTTAAGATTTTTCAGAGACCAAGTACACATTTAGCAGCGTTGAGTCGTGGTGATATGTTGTCCTAGTAGATTTGGTCCCAAACGATTTAAATGACAAAGACCACGGTTTACCCCAGGTAACTTCTAAATATGTCTGGTCAGTTAATATTAAGCCTAGGTGTATACAGTTTTATATTTTTATCTGTGATCCAACAAAGCAATATTTCGATACCATGGTTAGGTAAAGGTGGCAAAAATTAATCATAGAGTTACAAGGTATAACTCTCTACTAGCAACAAGGTTAGAGTCCATGTTTCCCAAGGTTCAATTATTGCCACAGAGGAAAATCAATTTTCCAAAGTATATTTTGGATGGCTGTCACTTGACAGAGGAAGAGTTACAGAAGTATGTATCCAACGTTATTCACATTTGCCCAAGAGTGAGAGGGTGAATTGATAAAGAGACTTTGTCAGTGTTGTAATGACTCGAGTCAGTGACTCGACTCGAGACAGTTGGGTCAAAAGACTCGACTCGAGTCAGAAGTTTGACAAAGTGCAAAAGATTCGACTCGACTCGAGTCAGTATGTGGGAAAGACTCGACTGGAGTCACTATGCTGGATGACTCGAATCGACTGGAGTTTTTTCTCACAATGACTCGAGTCAAACATATCGGCAATAATGTTGGAAACAAAAATAAAAAAATATCCGTCAGGTGAGAGCTACAATCCTGCTGTTATACTGAACACTACTTGAAAAGTGACCGGAGCCACTTGGGGTCTTCCACCATCACGTCTGGCATCAGTTCTCCCATGGGATTCTAATGGCTTCTATAACCCATAATTTGAAGTGGCAAGTTGACCAAGTGCCTTACTAGACAAATTTCAGACATTCGTTCAGAATTGTGTAAATGAAGGTTAATTAGAATCGATTCTAATTGAAGCTGTATCTGTCTAAGGTTTGCTTCATGAATACTTGTAGTTTGAAACCTAGTGGTGTGGCATCAACTCGAGCTTCTGATAGATTCCTGGATGCAAAAATAGAAACGACCTATGATCCTTAAAAAGGAAAGAAAGAAAGTAGATGACTAATTTAACTGAAATGGAGAGTGAAAGTGAGCTGTACAAAGTAAAAGAGTAAACAAATCTGCAATGATAGAATTCATCATACCTTGATACTCGTTGACATATAGATGAAAGGAGAGGCACAATTGTCACCTCCAAAACGGGTTTTCAGAATCCGGAGTGACCAAGTCAGCATGTATAACACAGGGGCGTGGCTAGGATGAAATTTTTAGGGGGGCCTAGGTAACAAATGGGGGGGGGCCGGCACCGCCGAGGGTCAGGCTTGTGAAGACTATGTAAGCGGAGCGCCACCATCAGTTGGCGCGGAGCGAGCAAGAAAATTTTTGGCTTTACAAACCCTCCAGATGGCCGGAAACGGCACTTCCCAAGTGTTTTAAGCTGCATGAACCCAGCCTTGAAATTCGAATCTCATGTCTGCCATTTCTCAAATAATGGGAAAAACTCAATCCATGAAAGATGGTAATACACAAGGCCGCACATACATTTTTTGCTAGAGGGCAAAAAGTATGGGCATTACTGATCTGTGGCCTGGGGGAGGGGACTTAAGGAAACGAGTATCTCCCTCCCCCTTGGCGAAAATTTGTAATTTCAGGCGGACGTGTAGATAGCAAATGGTGCAATATTTCAGCTTTAAGAGGAAAACGAAAAGTAGTTGTGACTAAGTGCGACAAAAGTCATTTTTGAGGGCGTGGTGGATACGATGTGAAGTATGACCTCAGCCACACTGTTAGCACAAATTAGTCAAACATTGTCTGATACGCCTAACCCAAGTTAGTCAAAGGCGTTTGACTAATTTTGTACCAATTGACTAGATTTCTGACCAATTTTCAACCTCTTTGACCAATTTTTTACTAATAATTATTGGTCCATCATTGTGCAATTAGTCAAATATCATTAGAAATTGGTTAAAATGAGTGACTAAAATAGGTTAGGCGTGTCAGACAATGTTTGACTAATTTGTGTTTACAGTGCATTGAACTCCGTTGTGGGAAGGGTTTAAGGAAGGGAGGACGTGTTATTGGGTATAAAACGTTTTATGACTAAACTGGCACGGTTTAAAAACGTTTTAAGTCATTGATGATTGAAGCTACCTATAGCAACAACAACATTGTAGCTATGCATAATCGCGCGTAGCGCTAGAATTTTAGAAAAGTAGGCTAGAAGTACATCCTAATAGAGCTGTAAATGATTGGTGATGTGTACAGATATAGGCATGAAAATACTGATATGCCTATTTGAAATTGTTTAAGTTCTATCATTACGATCACAGATATTTCTTATATTTTTACTGCGTTTTCTCTGTGTATTCTCAGAGTTGGAAACAGTGCACTTTGAAAATTTCTGGGGGGTAAATACCCGTCGCCCCCCCCCTCCCGCTGTGTACGGCCGTACGTGGATATCATATTGAGCTGAGATAATATAAGAATCACACTGAATTATGAATCCCTTTTCATTTATTCTGCCTGCAATTCTCCCATATTAACCTTCTAGTATATCTCTGTTACATTTTTCCATCACCCTATGGTGGTATTAAAGGTCTGACCAAGTAATATACCGATGACTTGAGTCCGTGAACAAATACAGCACCATTTTGCAACTAGACACCATTGAAAACCGGAAAAATTTCCAAAGGGAAGGGGACACCCTTAGACCCCTACATCAGGACATAGGCTACATGTCCGCAAGGAGGACATAGATCACTGTCCTGATGTAGGGATCTAAGAGTGTCCCCTTCCCTTTGGAAGTTTTTCCGGTTTTCAATCGTGTCTAGATGCAAAATGGTGCTGTATTTGTTCACGGACTCAAGTCATCGGTATATTACTTGGTCAAACCTTTAATACCACCAGTAAATCTTTCAAACTATTTAACCCTCAAAGCAGATGTAGGAATCATGTGGGAAACACATGAAATCCGGACCTTGTTGGCAATTTTACAAATCCGTTCTGACCGTGACGCCAGTGCGAACAACTAAAAAAAGGACTTGTCGAAAACAATAGTTCTACAGTGCACTTGTCATGGGCAAGGAGAGAGACACGACATACTTGTTAAGGATAGAAGAATTATTGGAACGCAGTACCTTACCGTACGACATATTTTGTGTATGATACAGTATAGGAATGGCCGTGTAAGAATCAGGGTCTTCAGTGTATGGTTGCCATGTTTTCAGTAAATCAACCAGCCATCCGAAAGGCAGAAAGGGTCTAAACCTGACAATGCCACATCCGAAGTAGTTGTCGGGACGTTCGTTTCATCGTCCAAGTGAATTCGATGAGTATTAAACGACAGTGCAGATTATATACGTCATTAAGTGAAAGTAGGCATTTTAAAGCTTACACATTTTTATTTATTTATTTTTTGAAGGAAATACTTCAAAGTTTATTTCCGTTCAAACATTTATTTTTTCTTTATTCTTACACATTTTATTAGGACACAAAAATCTGGGGGGGGGGGCAGGCGGATATCTGGGGGCCTAGGCCCCCAGGCCCCCCGTAGCTATGCCGCTGACCTAACTTAAGTATTTGGCAAACCTTCACTATCTTGCTAAGCAACAAGCCAATACTTAGTAGCTAGGCTACCTTTTTTAACTAATTTTGCTGCACTAACGTAGTTCTAGGCTACTTACAAAGTTCCGTCGTTCCTTGTGTTAATTTTGCACTTCCTGTACATTGTTAGGCAAGCTTAATTGCAACATGCACGCGCATACTATGCTTAGTTGAGGCGATCACCGCCTGGAACCATTCACAAGCTTTCCTTTGATTGATTCATGCAATCACCCCACGAAGAATTCGATTTTCAGGGAATAACTGTGCTTTCAACTTTGTCAATAAAAATGCACGCACCTCGCAATGCACCAAATAAATGCCACCGTGTACAAAACATGATTGTCAGCAACATAGCACAATAACAGAATTCCTATTCCTGGTAAGATACTGAAGGAATATACTGTAAAGCCTGCTACGTATACAACCTTGCACCATTTCAGGAGAACCAAGCATTGACTAGAACGTGCATAATTTAAAATACATATCAACATGGATTAGTCATTCTATTCCATCTTTGCTACTTTTCTTTTTGTCTAAGATGATTTCCTCAAAACGTTAAATCAATTCAGGGGCCTCACCGACTGGGCCCTGGGGGAGGGTTACATGCCAGAATTTCTTTGTTAAGGCCGGTTCATACTCCATTATAGCGCTATAAAGCTGTGTTTAAGGATGTTAGCTGGGTCTCGATATGCCGATGTAAAACTGATTCATACTTCAGTTTTCTCGCATAGCTCAACTTTCGCAGTACTGCCATGCAATACACAGTCTCCCAATACCTGCCTACGCAAAGGCCAAGTACAGTACATATGTGTATGCGGTTTGATCGGCTCAACGACAAAGTACAGTATTGATTACCGTGATAATTTTAGGGAATACAAGAAAATCCTGCCTTACTAACCTTTGTCTTAATTCGTGGGAAGCAATAACTGTTTCCCTTCATTCCTACAACTCTCACTGTCACAATCAGGCCGCCGATAGTCGCACGGAACCCGAATACATGTAATGAGCCGGTATCTGGAACGGTCCGCCATTGTTGTCGAGTAGGATCGTGAGCTCGTTTCAAAAGGTCGTTCACCTACCAAGCAGCCAATCAGAAGCCGTTTCCTTTGCGATATCTCGAGAGCTTGCGAGAAAAGTTGAACAATGTTCAACTCCAAGCGATGACCGTGAATCGAACTGGCGGCAAAGATATTTTGACCATATATGTTTATTGATCGCTTTATCGCGCGAGAAATTTGGAAGTATGAACCGGCCTTAAGGAGGGCAAGACTGTTCTCAAGGAGGACCAATATAAGCTTTTGCACTTAATGTACTGAAACCTGCATGAGAAGTCGCCCTAAATGAACTCGCTGATCTAGTCCTAACTGTTCATCCGTGAGCGCTTACATGGTATTAATTACCACAGAGACCTCACCACGCTCACTCCTTGTGAAGTCACTTGCTGCTTTTGTGGTTTTGGGAGCCTAAAACGCAATGAAATCTATAGCTAATTTTGTCATTTCTGCATCAAATTCATTTAATCTTATACTTTTGTGAAGGTAAATTGTCTGTCTAGAACTTTGGTTATTAAATCTAAGGCATTGCTTCTTAGGCCTCAGAAAACTTTCTTTCCTCTTATGACTCATTTGCGGTTTTAACAGAAAAGTGTAATATCAGATCCCGGAATGAGGCCCATTAGTCCCGAAAAGAGGACGGAAAGTGATCAGTGATTTCTGTTAGAACGACCTGGCATGTGGTGCAGCTTGCAGCAGCATGTACAATGTACATTGTACATGACTATGGTGTTACGGCTTGTGGTCGCAAGTCAAACCAATAACAGCGACAGATCACAGAAGAACGAGATTAAAATTCAACAACTTAATGATTATTTACAATCTCCTTATCTTACTTAAATTTACAATAATTAATTAGACTTACTCACAATCCTTTACTTAATATTTGCCTGGTCTGGTCCAAGGGCTGGTAGTGCATGCACGTTGACGATGGTATAGTAGTAGACCTGCAGCGTGCTGTAGCGTAGGAACTGGTTCCACGAGCGAATAACGACAAGGCTAGGCGATGATGGATGATAACAATTTCAATACACAGCGTAGAAACGGCGCAAGGCAATTTGTCAGAAGTGTTCAGTGTCAGTGGCTGGCTTATGATATCTCAGCAGTGTGACAGTCTGGTCTCGTTGAAATCTCTCCTCTATAACAGTTGTTGAACTGCCTTTTATATGCTAGGCTTTTAATTATAGAACTCTCCAGAATTTAACAGAAACTTCTAGTGTACACAGTCCAGCAATTAGGAGAACGTTCCTTAATAGAAACTTCTAGAACACACAGTAGTTGTAAAAAATTGCAGCTTCTTAGAAGTGTTGCCAGGTCGCTGCTATAATTGGGACATAACGTAAACAGTTCTCACTTCTAGACAGTTCTAGAAAGGCTGCGTTGAAGTTGAATTCTCTGGAACTTTCCATTCGCTCGTCGATGGATTCAATCCGGTGTTCCTGACGGGTCGTCTTGTAACACTCCCCCCCCCCCCTTGAAAAAGTTTTGGACGTCTCGGACAAAACTTAAGTTACAATATTTACAATGTATAACTCTACAGTAATAACTACAGTATGTATATTATGTAGTCCAATATTCAATGGAAGGTATAATCATAACATACAACTTGTCTTGCTAGGTGATGATACATGAATACAGTAACATCATCAATACACATTGTGCCATAGTTAACACAAAATTTCAAAACTTACAGTGAGATTTTCAACATACTGCATCAGATCAAATTCTTGACAAAGAGTCTGGTACAACATTGTCTTTCCCTTTAATGTGCTTAATATCTACATTATACGATTGCAGAAATAAACTCCACCTCATCAATCTTTGATTCTTATTCTTCATCTTAGATAAAAATGTCAAAGGGTTATGACCAGTGTATACAGTGACAGGGAAACTAGTAGTTCCCAAATAAACATCAAAGTGTTGAAGACCAAGTATTAAAGCTAAAGTCTCCTTTTCAATTGTTGAATAATTTTTCTGGTGTTTGTCAAATTTCTTAGAATAATAACAAACAGGGTGATCAACACCCATGCTCATCAGCTTGAAGCAAAACTGCTCCTATGCCATTGTCACTGGCATCTACTGCCAACTTAAATTGTTTTTCAAAATCTGGAGCAATCAACACTGGTGAACTCATTAGTGCCTTTTTCAATGATTCAAATGCTGCTTGGCAATCATCTGTCCAATCAAACTTTTCATTTTTCTTTAACAATTTTGTCAGTGGTGCAGCAATGTCAGAGAAATTCGGACAAAAACGTCTGTAGTAACCAGCCATGCCTAGGAAGCGCATGAGCTGCCTTTTATCAGTTGGGGAAGGGAATTTGTCAATGCCCTCAACTTTGGCCTTAATTGGTCTAACTTTACCCTGACCAACCACATGCTAAGTACATCACCTGGGCACAAGCAATCTCACTTTTGACCAAATTGACAGTCAAATTAGCTTCGGCAAGCTTGTCAAATAATGCCTTAACATGTTGTACATGTTCATCCCATGAGTTGCTGTACACAATAAGGTCATCAACATATACTTCACAATTTTCTAAATCTGACGTAAGGTTATTTACTAAGCGTTGAAACGTCATCGGTGAGTTTTTCATACCAAACGGCATAACCTTATACTGAAATAACCCATCTGGCGTCACAAATGCCGAGATTTTCCGAGCCCTCTCAGTGAGCGGTATCTCCCAGTACCCCTTTAGTAAGTCAAACTTTGATACATACGTAGCTTTCCCAATCCTATCAATACAATCATCGATACGGGGTATCGGATAGGAATCCGTTCTTGTGACCGCATTCACCTTTCGGTAATCAGTACAAAATCTGTACCCACCGTCTGGCTTGGGGACCAATATACAAGGGGAAGACCATTCACTATTACTAGGTTCTATAATGTCATGGTCTAACATGTACCGAACCTCATCCCTGAGATGTTGTCGTTTTCGAGGGTTAACTCGGTAAGGATGCTGCTTGATTGGTGTGGCATCCACCACATCAACATCATGTTCAATCAAATTTGTCCTAGTAGGATCATCTGAGAACAAGCATGCATATTCATAGATTAATGATTTCATTTCTGACTTTTCTTTGTGATCCAGGTGACTTAATTTCTTGTTAAGATTTTTCAACACATCAGAATTTTGTAACTTAATACACATGTCAGGAACATTATTAGCTTTGATCTCATCATTACTAAGTTCATGATCAGCATTGATAATACACACTTGATCACCTGTATCATTAGTGTTACTATTTACATCATGTACACTTTCATCCTTAGAAATGTCACAATCTTCTCTTTCATAATATCTCTTCATCATATTAATATGACATACTCTTCTAGATTTACGCTTGTCAGGTGTCAAAGTGACATAATCTGTGTCACTGACCTTTCTCTCAATGACATAAGGTCCTTGAAAGCGAGCTTGAAGTGGCTGACCAGGAACAGGCAAAAACACTAGCACCTTATCACCAGGCTTAAACTCTCTTTTCACAATGGTCTTGTCGTACCACGCTTTCATTTTCTTCTGAGAGTGCCTCAGATTTTCCTGAGCAAGTTCACATGCTCCATGAAGACGATCTTTAAAGCGGGATACATAATCAAGTAGGTGTATGTCTTCACCTGGATCTGATAACCACTTCTCCTTCAACAATTTCAATGGTCCACGAACTGTGTGTCCAAAGACAAGTTCAAATGGACTGAACCCAAGTGACTCTTGTATAGACTCCCTGGCAGCAAACATTACAAATGGAATGCCTTCATCCCAATCTCTCTCATTACCATGACAATATGTCTTTAACATATTCTTCAATGTTTGGTGAAACCTTTCTAAAGATCCTTGGCTTTCAGGATGATAAGCCGAAGACTTAATTTGGTCTATGCCTAACTCATACAACATCTGTTGGAATACAGTTGGCATGAAATTAGACCCTTGATCTGACTGGATCTCTTTTGGCAACCCAAACAATGTGAAAAATTTAAGTAAAGCTTGTAAGACTGTCCGAGCCTTAATATTCCTCAGAGGTATTGCCTCTGGAAACCTTGTAGAAGCACACATAATGGTTAATATATACTGATGCCCTGCCCTACTCTTAGGTAGGGGACCTTCACAATCAATGATGACTCTACTAAACGGCTCTTCAAAAGCAGGAATTGGCTTTAAGGGTGCAGCCGGAATATTCTGATTCGGCTTCCCAACCATTTGACATGAGTGACAGGTCTTACAAAATTTGGCCACATCACTTTTAAGTTTTGGCCAATAAAAGTGATTTAGAATTCTGTGGTAAGTCTTATTGACTCCTAGGTGCCCTGCAAATGACATTTCATGAGCAATACTCAGTATTTCCCTTCTTTAAGTCCTAGGTACCACAATTTGATGGTAAATTCTCCACTCTTCATCTAATGGTGCATCAGGTGGTCGCCATTTACGCATCAAAATATTGTTTTTAATATAAAAACAGACTGGGACGTCTTTCGATTCATCCTCAGTGAGTGCACCAGCTTTTAATGGCTGAAGCTCTTCATCATGTTGTTGTTGCACTGACAACTGGTCTCTTTGGAGTGTGTCAGACATTTTTGATTTTTCCTGTTCTACCCCCTCACTATGTGTGGGGCCAGGAGACTCACAATCCTGACTATCATTAAGATTAGTCATAAAAGATTGGCTGAGATCATACCAAGAATCTTCACTTTCATGAATATTTTTACTAGAATCTTTTTCAGACTCTGACTCCTCCTTTGGGAGTGTTGTTCCATTTTTAGGAACTAATTCCTCAATTTTAAAGGGCGGATGATTAAGTTTATCATCCTTATTTTCAGAAATCATACCCTCATCTTTAGAGAGTGGATGTTTAAGATTATCATCCTTACATGATTCCCTACTTGTTCCACTTTTGGGAACTGTATCCTCACTTTTGGAGGGTGGATGTTTAAGATTATCATCCATGGCGAGCTTTTGTGACATAGCTCTTACTAGTGACAGCACAGGCAGGGAATAAATTTGGAAATTCCTTTTCTAATTGCTCTGTGTTGTTATAATCACATGGTTTATCTGTCAAAATTGCATTGGCTACTACCTTTCCACCAGCTAGGTTATTGCCTAGCAACAGAGATACCCCCTTTACAGGTAGAGTAGGTCTGACCCCTACCATGACCGACCCAGAAACTAAATCTGACTTCAAATTAATTTTGTGGAGAGGGACAGAAATAAATCCACACTCAACCCCCTGAATTAGTACATTTGCCCCTGTGGAAGTAGAGTCCGATAATGGCAAAACTCCATCAAGAAGCAACGACTGAGTTGCGCCTGTGTCACGCAAAATTTTAATTTTGACGGGTGGATGAGCTGAATTCCCATCTAGGGAAATAAACCCCTCAGACACGAATGGAAGGTACTCTTCCTTAATTTGGTCGTTAGAATTAGGCCGTAAAGTCACGACTACCTCAGAAGAATTCTCTGCATTGGCTAAGGCATTGGAGGCTGCTTCAGTCTCCTTTAATTTTGCCAATGTGAAGCAATTTGCCATTGTATGGCCCTTTTTGTGACAGAAACCACAACTTATGTCTTTAAAGGCAGCTTTGTTTGAGCTGACTTGGTCGTTCTTTTGACGACTTGAATCTGGTTGTTTTTTACCAGAATTTGTTGGAGAGATAGAACCAGACTGAGATCCACTGTTACCTGTTGTGCCACTACTACTGCCATATTTCTTATTTGGCTTACTAAACTGACCCTTGTTTTGAGTCTGACCCACTTTACTGAATTTATGGGTAAGTGCATACTGATCAGCCAAATTTGCAACTTCACTCAACTTGTCAGCCTTATTTTCCTCAAGGTGAGTCTTAATGTCATCATTCACACACCGTTTGAATTCCTCGACCAGCATCAGTTGTCTTAAAGTGTCAAATGTGGAGACCTTTTTGGAAGCACACCATCTATCGAAATGTCTTTCTTTTTGATAAGCAAACTCTACGTATGTTTGTGTATCCGCCTTACGATACTTTCTAAATTTTTGGCGATAAGCTTCAGGCACCAATTCATAGGCTTGTAATATGGCCTTTTTAACCTTATCATAATCCATGCTGTCCTCTATTGACAGAGCGGAATACGCTCCTTGAGCCTTGCCAGTGAAATTACTCTGGATGAGTATGGACCATTTATCTCTTGGCCACTTTAGTTGCTCACCCAGCTTTTCGAAGTGGTTAAAGAATTTCTCCACACTATCTTCCTGAAATTTGGGGACAAATTTTACGTGCTTAGAAACATCGAATACCCCAGTATCCAAGCCTATTTTAGGGTCTGAGCCTTTTATGACCCCTAACTCTAGTTGCTTCAACCTAAATTCATGTTCTCTTGCCTTTTCCTCCCTTCTTTCTCTTTCTTCTCTTTCCTCCCTTCTTTCTCTTTCTTCTCTTTCCATTTCTTTTAATCTAACCTCATTCATTTCCATTTCAAGCCTTTTAAATTCAAATGTGTTGTCAGTAGGCACAGTGATAACTGTCTCCAGTACTGCACTGGGCAGGATACTTTCATCTACAAGATATTCTAGAACATATCTTTTAATCTCGTCTTTCCGCATTAAAGGCTGAAATTCAATGCCATAATGTTTTGCGACCTTTACAATCTCAGACTTTTTTAATGAATCTAGTTCCTCGACTGAGGGACTAGCCACGAATGTATCTAAGTTGAATGGCATTTTGAAATTGTATCAAGCCTTCAACAAACAAATAAGTAGTCTGAGCAAACACAGTTGCTTACGATTCACAACAGAATTTCTCGAATTTTCTAGTATTTTCGTTCCCGGATGTTAGGCCACCAATTCTGTTACGGCTTGTGGTCGCAAGTCAAACCAATAACAGCGAAAGATCACAGAAGAACGAGATTAAAATTCAACAACTTAATGATTATTTACAATCTCCTTATCTTACTTAAATTTACAATAACTAATTAGACTTACTCACAATCCTTTACTTAATATTTGCCTGGTCTGGTCCAAGGGCTGGTAGTGCATGCACGTTGACGATGGTATAGTAGTAGACCTGCAGCGTGCTGTAGCGGCATAGGAACTGGTTCCACGAGCGAATAACGACAAGGCTAGGCGATGATGGATGATAACAATTTCAATACACAGCGTAGAAACGGCGCAAGGCAATTTGTCAGAAGTGTTCAGTGTCAGTGGCTGGCTTATGATATCTCAGCAGTGTGACAGTCTGGTCTCGTTGAAATCTCTCCTCTATAACAGTTGTTGAACTGCCTTTTATATGCTAGGCTTTTAATCGAGAACTCTCCAGAATTTAACAGAAACTTCTAGTGTACACAGTCCAGCAATTACGAGAACGTTCCTTAATAGAAACTTCTAGAACACACAGTAGTTGTAAACAATTGCAGCTTCTTAGAAGTGTTGCCAGGTCGCTGCTATAATTGGGACATAACGTAAACAGTTCTCACTTCTAGACAGTTCTAGAAAGGCTGCGTTGAAGTTGAATTCTCTGGAACTTTCCATTCGCTCGTCGATGGATTCAATCCGGTGTTCCTGACGGGTCGTCTTGTAACAATGGTATGATTAAGCTATGCTTTGACAAATAAGACCAGAGCGCCATCATTTTTTGTTATTGTTTTCAGTTAAGATCATACCTGCCAACTGGCCGAATTGATGAATTGCTAAGCTGATCATATTTATCAAAGTTTGAATATAACATTAGAGGGAATTCCCATTAGCCAGGAATGAGAAAACCTCCAACCGCAACTAATCCTCTTAGCAAATAAACTGTGCATCTCAACTTCCTGACAGGTATGGACCTCATCTTGACTCCTGAGAACTTGTATTGTTGCAAACAAATCAATAAGGTGGCCTGATCCTTCTTCCCAGAATTGCCATTGGCAGATAGGGTTAGAGTAGGTAATGGAAAATACCTGTCATGAATGTAAATACCGTATTCTCGTCTGTAAAAGAAAACTCTTTGCGTTTTTTCTTTTAAACACATCGCTTGGAATTATTTGGGGGCAAGAATGTGTTACAAAATAATTTTAGGGGGGCAGTGCCCCCCTTGCCCTCCATGGCTACGCCACTGGGACATGCAGCCCTAAGGACCATGTTAACTTTGTGAATAATTAGTATACAAGAATAGGCTGTACAATTGTCTCATTATTATGACTTTCTGTTCAACTTGAGTGGAATTGTCTCATTACTTTCTACACGATAGCGTGAGTGAAATTATTTTTTCGAAAAACATTGCAACCCCTTTCATTACCCACTATCCGAGCAAACCACCGTACCAACCCGTCCAGATCTCATGGTTTTCAAATTAACAGCGGATGCATTGCTACCCCTACACCAGAAGGGCTTGCGGTCCAGACCAAATTCCCGTTGGGGCCTGGCACGAAGCTCCCAGAACTCTGCAGGAGTGTTTACAAAATTGTGGGCATTACAATGAAGGTTAGGTTAGGTTAGGTTAGGTTAGGTTAGGTTAGGTTAGGTTAGGTTAGGTTAGGTTAGGTTAGATGAGGTATAACGTCCCAGTTTCCAACCAATTGGTTCAAGTCGAGACGACCACGGCCTTTTTTCCAGTTGTGGCTCACTGGCTTGTTTTCCCTACTCCATTGTTTATGCTGAGCACCAAGCACAAAGGCAGTAGGTTCCATTTGTAAAGTCTTTGGTATGACCCGGCCAGGATTTGAACCCTAGACCTTCCGGCTGCAAGTCGGATGCATTACAATGAAACATTTAAGAGTCTAAAATAGCCTGGTATGTGAACTTAACAGGTCACAAGAACTATAATTTTAAGTCCTTTTTATCGCAGTCTAACTCAGACTTGAGACCGGTCGATTTGTACTAGTGGGGTACTAGAGAGGATCCAGGATTTTTACAGAGGGGCCTTCAGGGCCTTTCCTTAAAATGACCGCCATGCCACAGTATTATCGGAACAAGATTTAATGGGGTACGATGAACGATGGGTGTCGGTGGGCAGGATGTATGGATGAGTAAACCTGGGAACCAGTATTGTATCCTTAGACATGGCCCCGGGTGGTCAGCCTGAGAATCCGAGAGCTTCAGGGCCGGCTTCCAGATCTGGCTCCGAGGCTTCTGCCCCGGATACGGAACAACCGGCAGGATCGAGACTACTCGTGGTCCCCGGATAGACGCCGCCGTCGCTCCGTGATCCTCCGGGAGCCAAGAGTCATGAAGGGATTCTAGGGATCACCGGTCCCGGAATCCCTCTGGCTGGTGAGGCATTCCCGAGGCGTCTGACTCTTCGGACTCCGACTCCTGTGCAGGGCATTCCTCTTCCCGTTGCCCTGGAGCTTCTGGCCGCCGACGAGTTCGAGAAGAAGAAAAGGGAAGTGGAGGGGCTTGAAACCTCCCTGCATTTGTCTCTTTTCTTTGAAAAGCTCCCCCACGCCATTGCCGGCCGCTAAGCAAGTAACTGTCGATTTGAAAAGTTAGCCGGTCTCAAAATCGGTCAGTATGAAAAATTGTATGTACACCTCTGTATGCAGAGTGAGCCCTTAGTGTCCTTCGTCATCATCATTTTTTTCACAACCCGCATGGCAGAATCTTTTTAAGGGAAAATTTGTTCATCGCGAACAGTTCCAATTCTCCCAGCTAGGCTACTTCAGCCCCCACCCACCCCCACCCACCCCCCACCCAAAACGAAACTGCCTTAGGTGTCTTCTCAAGCTGTGCAAGCAGACAGTGCCAGACACATGTCTAGTCCACTGCTAAACTCATATCCTTGTGAGCATACAAGGTCTAATCAGAACACTCTCTGTACATGGCTGTGTAATTTTGCACAGCCATGCATTTTGTTAATATTTTGACTCTGATGTCAATCAGAGAGCAGTCACCAATTGAGAACTTTGGTTTCCTACAACTGAAAATGTACTTGGAAAGTAAGGGTGATGAGCGCCTTTCTTTAAGTAACAAAAGTACTATTGTTTTATTCCTAGACTGAAAGGCATATTGCAACATGCAGCTTTTCAAATTTGCCCCTGAATCCCATTTAATAGATGTTTCTTTTGCGTATGGCCTATCTGATAATGTAATTTGATATATCATACTTCTATATATCCTCTTCTATATCCTCCATATACCGTCTGCTTCAGTGATGTTTTCTGTTTAGGAGGAAATCATGCATAGCATGCCTCCGAATAAACTTGAATATGTTACATATGGCGTTCCATAGTATACTTTTCAACTCGCCTAGAAATCGATCCGTCTTATGTCCAGTACGACCAACCGTATGGTGTACGAATCATAGAAATTAAAGAAAGGATAAGAAATTGAAGTAAGAGAGAATCCTGCCACAGTGCATGGTTGCGTGTTTAACTAGTGGAGCCACGGAAGTTGTGAGGGCGCTTCCGCTGTTCGGCAAAAAACTGGTTGACTGGCGTGTTTCCGTTACGTAGAGTAGACATTTACCTTCAAAAGTGAAACTAGTGTCATTTGATTCATTTTTAATAAGATTAGCAGTATTTTCACAACAGGGATAAGTCAGGATGCCTTAACATTTTTGTTTTATACTTGAAAACTTGTAGTTTCTCGGCCAATAAGTGAGGCAAGAGCAAATGACGTGATTGTATTACGCGCCGTTGCTTTGTTCCCATACAGAGAGACAAACCTATGACATCAGTCCAGATCGCCAGACGTCATTCTCCCACACTTAAATTTCTATGGTACGAATTCCATGTGCATCTTGTACCACACTGTTAAAACACTGTTTAAAATTTTTAAACAGCCACATATTAACCAGTGAATCGCTCAATGTTGTTTAAATTTCACACAACCTTGTTTGAAATTTGAACAACATTGTTTGAATTTGAAACAACCTTGTTTGAAATTTAAACAACATTGAGCGATTCACTGGTTAATATGTGGTTGTTTAAAAAATTTAAACAGTGTTTTAACAGTGCAGATAACGCAATACTTTTTTTGAACAGGAAATCAGGGACGGATATCTCAGCGCTAGTATAGTACATGTTCCGCGTTTAATGGTGTGATCTTCGATGTACTTCCCGCAAGACTTGAAGACCTACCTACACACTTAAGCGATTGGTTTTCTCACGTGATCGAGTAATTTGCATATGGTTAGTTACAATAACCCTTTCTTCCATTGTATTACACGGTTTTGTTATCAAACCTTTTCAACCGTAAACACTGAACCACCAGTCCATGTGCTACGGAAATCATCCCGTGTGAACATGGCGGACAATACTGGGTGTATCACTTTGCACAGTCTACTAATCCTACAAACATAGCACGTACCTTGTATTCCTTTGCTCGTTATTCCCTTGTATCAAATTTCAATTTGCCTTTTTAGAGTTCCGTTCTCGTCTTCAGTTAGTACAATCTCTCATAAGCTGTTGTGTGTTTTACTTCTCCGGGGAGCGGACTCTCTTTGCTTAGCCCCACTTTAAGGCTATTCAATGATAGCCAATGACTGAATAAGGCATATGCCGTACAGCCTGCTACGTAGGCAAGCATTCTACAGGTTTTGGAATTTTCAAAGAAACTTTAGATTTCAAAAAAGTCGATCGCCATCACCTCGCATTTCATCCGTCCTGCCACTCCCTGATCAGGCGGGTAGGCCCGCTCTGTACTGTAGTGCAATTGCTTCGTTTGTGCTACAATATTTTTCTGGAAATTACAAATCTGTATTCAAGGTGGGTATACCTTACACATTTTGTTTCACAGGTCAACAGTATCCTGGTTAAATTTATAAGTAGTTGAAGTCATGGATATAATTCAAACATTTGCTAGTTAAAAGGAAGAAAATTTCCTCAAACGTGAACACTTTCTTGGTTAAAGAGAATAAGCAGTCGCCCCACTAACTTTGACACATGTAAACTGAATGTTACAAATCTCTTATTTCTATTGCAAGTATCTTTCCTAATGTTTCCGAACATAAATGTGGCATTCTCGTGGTGCAGAAAGGGGTTATTTAGATAAATTTAAAAATTCAGTCTCAAAACTGTTGTCACATAATTTAAGTGAGCCGTTCAAGAAATCGGATGCCCGGGATTACTAACTCAATTTGGGGTGACTGCATTTTTTCCCTTTAAATTAACAACTGGCAAAAATCCTGTTCCAAAATCAATGTTAGATTAGGTAGAACATGGAACTACTACCTGGAGCATTAGCTCTATGGGTAGAGCTGTTGACACAGTTGGAAATACAGCATTTGCAGAAACACGGTGAAGTGATTTTTTTTTTTTGAGTTACAACTTTCAAACATTACAGAAAGGCCACAGTGGCAGGTTTTGGGGTGTAACTGGGGGAAACTGAGGGAATTTATTATAATTAAGAGGAGTGAAGGAGAGGTGCAAAGGGTTGCATTATGACGAAAGATCAGTTGGCAGGTAGCTTAAGGAAATGACCCCCACATACCCCCAACTTATTTGGGGAGGAGTTATGGGGAAGGGGTAAAAGGAAGGGGGCGAGACGCCTCCCCCCGGTAGAAGGCGCCACTGTAGACTGAAACGAAAAAATTTAACTTTTGTTCAGCACAAATTGAACCATCTATATGAAACATATTTATCAAGATTGGTGCAAAACTGAAAGACAAGTAGGGAATTTTACGTTTTCAAACAAAACCTCCTCCCGAGGTCAAATAGCGGCCAAATTAATCAAAAAGAGTCGCAGCATACAGATACTACTTTTGCTAGCATCTCTACTGAATTTCAGCCAAATCTAACGAAAAACAGCGAAATGTCAGGCACTTCAAGGGATCGAGCAGTCCCCCCAAGAAGTCCAAAAGGGTATACTGCCACCACTAAAAAGTTTGTCATAACTCCACCTACTTTTAACAGAGGTACAGAGGTAATAGAGATACCAAAATATAAACAAAGCGCATTACTATAGCCTTATATCTCGAGTGTCCTTGGTTGTCCAGCTCCAGACAGTGACCAATTACAACAGTTCTCCTTCCACAACAGAATGAGAGCTTGCAATCCACACACCAGCTCCCCAGTGTAACCTAACACCAAAATCAAAACAAGCTCTGCCTGCATACACAGAACAGTTGTATTGATACTGACCCCCTAGAGAGTTTTCAGCACTGTGCTTTATGGTGGTCTGTGTAGAGTGAACAGTACTCTCTATATAGTGTTCTGTAAATGTAATCAGCACAGGTCTCCTGAACTGTGCATGGACAGCACAGTACTTACCAAAATGGATTTCTGTTCCTTTGTTTTGGCTATGGAATAACGTGCTTCAGATTTGTATTGGTTGTACCGCAAAGAAAAGCTTGTGACGCCCCATCCCTGTAGAAACTATATAATGCATGTAAAAGTTACTTGAAGTACAAGCGGTCAGCACGTATCTCTTATCACATCATCTACCGTTTGTAAAGAAATATGTGTTACTACTACAATGCTGGGCGCTCCAAAGGGAAACAGGGTTTTCATAAACAATTGCAAGAAATGTCTATAAAGAAGGTGTCACCTCTGTAATGTTATGGTGACAGGCGTTTGCCGTGACGTAGAAGTTTTGCTGTTCACGACAGCAATAGCTCAGCTGAAAGCTTTCATCTGAGCTAAAAAGCAAAACACACGTACTGCACAGGTAGTAGACCTTACAGTGAGTAGCACGCAGACGGGCCAGGCTAAATCCAGGCTAGGCTTATGCAATAACAACTGGGAGTGTTCGGCTGTATATGAGTGCTGTAATTTTAGTACTAGAATGGGTTAATTCTTAAAAATTCGCCAGCATATGTCCAAGTGATGTGTACTTGCGTCACGTTGTTTCAACCGTAACATCAAGGCTTGCTTGCTCGGTGAGTAAACATGGTTCGCGATTCTTTTGTTTCCTTTCCTGTTTTTGTTCATATTAGTTTTATAACGGTTAGAATTTCTCCTCTACTCAACATTATTAAGAAGCTTCTTTCTGCCTGCCTCATTGTGTCCAACTCCTACTGGTTCTGGTGTTTTACTTTTTGGATTAATTTTGGGTTGTTTATTAAAGCCGGACTAAATTTACTACGTCATAGACTGTACCCTTACTCAAAATCCATATATGGCCCAGATATGGGATTTCATATCTGGCCCATATCTGGGCCAGATATGGAATTCATATCTGGCTTGTACAAGAATTGGGATATAACTTGATATAATATAAAGGCCATATATGGCCATATATGGCCCAGGTAAAGTTTCACTTTTATATGGCCCAGATATGCCCCATGTATGGCTACTCCGTTTCTGGCCCATATATGGAAAATCCATATATGCCACATATAAAGAGATTTATATCTGGCCCATATCTGTGCCATATATGACCCATATAAAACTTTATATGGCTCACTCTTTATATGGCCCGTATCTGGCCCATATATGGAAATTTATATGTGGCCCATATCTGCACCAGATATGGAATTTATATCAGATCGGATAAAAAGTTAGGCAGATATAACACAGATCTAAACCAGAACCAGATCTAAACCATATATGGCCAGATAAAGTTCTATCTGGATCAAGCCTTTATATGGCACAGATCTGCTCTAGTTATGAATCATAGTTAGGACTTATAGTCCACACTCCTCATGGAGACTTTGAACACCAGAAAACAATGTTTAAGTGCTCCATGAATTAGAGTTTAATGTAAGTATTAGGTTGAATTGACTTAAGTACATAAATTCAACTTATTTATAACAGTGAACAGAAAAATGCCTTGAAATTTCCTATTTTATGTAATCACAGTGATATGGGCTTCTTATTTTAAACTTAATTACGTATTTGACTCTAAATTTTGTTTACTGCGTGGTGCATATTTTACTTTCAACTTCCTAAATCATGAAAAATGTAGGTTTAGATACAAGCTCCGCCCAAATATGCAAATTATTTGCCTAAGTTCACTCAGTACACTGCGGTATTAACAGAAGTGTAGCCACTAAATAACTGCAATGTCTGGGAAGGTGATGCTGTATCCAAAACATGTCTTAGTTTGTAACAAGCATAATCCAAGAATCAAATCAAATAAATAATAAAACAAACTAACAAAATGCTCGTTTGAATATCTAGCATATCAAGTTATATCTGGCTTGATATGGCCATATCAAACTTTATATACATAGCTGGATCACGATTATATCAAGTTATATCTGGCTTTATATGGCCATATCAAACTTTATATACATATCTGGATCATGATTATATCAAGTTATATCTGGCTTTATATGGCCATATCAAACTTAATATACATATCTGGATCACAGCTTTATCAAGTTATATCTGGCTTTATATGGCCATATCAAACTTTATATACATATCTGGATCATGATTATATCAAGTTATATCTGGCTTTATATGGCCATATCAAACTTTATAATATCTGGCTTTATATTGACATATCAAACATTATATACATATCTGGATCATGATTATATCAAGTTATATCTGGCTTTATATGGCCATATCAAACTTAATATACATATCTGGATCACGGTTATATCAAGTTATATCTGGCTTTATATGGCCATATCAAACTTAATATGCATATCTGGGTTATGTTTTAATCAAGTTATATCTGGCTTTATATGGCCATATCAAACTTTATATACATATCTGGATCACCATTTTATCAAGTTATATCTGGCTTTATATGGCCATATCAAACTTTATATGCATATCTGGGTTGTGTTTTAATCAAGTTATATATGGCTTTATATGGCCATATAAAGTCTTTAATAAACCAGATATTTCCAGATATAAAGCCAGATATGGATTTTGAGTAAGGGTACAGTTCAATGTTAGCCTTCATGTCTCACCAAGTGTACATTTTTAGTGTGAACCCCGTTGGAATTCCTATTTGCCTTTACTCCATTGTACCTTCCACTACGACGGTGGCACAGAATGTAAGGTGCAACATACGTATAAGGTTCAGTGAACCTTAACATCGTCACACCTCACTGAATCCCAAAGTTGGTGTACCTAATATTCTGTGCCATCCTCAACCAGGGAGTTGTCAGGGAAGGAGATCCAACGCTAAAAATCGTCAGACAATATGTGCTTCAAAATAATTTAATCCCTTTTCAGGTAAAAAAATTGATTGACAGGTCCCTTTTTTCCCACTGTTAAGTCTTTTCTGACTTACACTTTTTAATGATAGTCTGCTCCTTTCAAACCCAGGTAATCCAGGAAGAAAGGTCATTGTAAAGAGGTTACTTTGAAGTGCAGCCTCTTTGCCGACAAGGTGTAAGCTTTAATAAAGATTTTAAGTTAAACGACTGTCAATAAACATTTAACTACTATGAGTTCGTTGAGTTCCTATGACCTTGATGGGTCGCCTACTTGACACATTGTTCAAGCCTACAAAAATAATCAATTTTCGCAACTTTTCGCATAAGTATCAAGCATTGTCAACAAAGGAGGTTTCAAAAAGTTCTTGATTGAAGTTAATTGAAATGACTTTAACTGCGACGACAAACCACGAAAGCTTAAAATTTTTAAATTTTTCCTTGACGACTGGCAATATTATGCCAATTGGTGAATTCATCATGATGAGTGTTTGAGATGTAGCAGACGACACAAACCATTGTCTTCAGTACTAAAATCTCTTTCACGTCTCATAGAGGTTTCAAGAGCAAGACAATAGGCAGCTTATGGTCGGCAATTACCTTGTCTCAAAGGACATTAAAATGTTGGATCTCCTTCCCTGACAACTCCCTGCCTCAACCTTTTAGCCCTTGGATAGTGCGGTGGATTAATCGCATTGATCGTCTTAAAATTAATCAGTGGCGTGCGCAGAATTTCGAAGACGGGGGTACACAACTTATAATTCCCTTGATTGATGTCGAGAAGTGGTATAACGGGACTGGGTGTCACAAGTGCAACGAAGGTGCACGTCGAGCGCGAAGTGCGAGTGCACCCGCGAAGTGCACCCGTGGTTTCCAGGGGCCTACCTTACGTCCCTGGAAGGTTCCAGGGACGGAACCCTGGTGAGAGTACAGGGGAAGCCCCCTGAAGCTGCCTGCAATCAGGGAGTTACAAACAGTCTGTTTGCAACTCCCTGCTGCAATAAAAGATAATGAGATTGCCGAAAATCGGTTCCAGGGGCTCTATTGATCAGGGTAATTTCGTTTCACATTTTGAGAAATCGCTGTTTATGACTGAGAGCACGTACAGGTTAATTAGAAGCCAGCAAATGAACTTCGAAAACGTATTCACGAAATTGCAAATTGTTGATATATTTTGTTTTGCCCCAATGAGGAGATGGTTTTCCGTCATAGGTGGAAATAAAAGGTAGGGTCATTCACAAGCTTATTTCTTTCAACAGGCTACACTGCTTAGCAGAGACTTATTTCGGGTGGACAAGGAAAACCCTTCAGTGTTGGGGGTAATGACGACGTTTGGGGTTCAGTTCAAAGACTCCAAGGGCATTGATGAAGAGCAAGCCCAGAAAAAAATTCCCATTGAGTCCCATTAGATTTTTTATGGGATTCAACTGGACCCATTTGGGATGTCCCAATTTCCATGTTGAATCAATGGGACGATGGATTTCCCCATTGACTTAATGATATTTTATGTTGTGACTGTCCAAAATCCATATTAAATCCCACTGAATTCAATTAGAATTTATGGGAATTTAATAGGAGTTCAATAGGAATATATGGGATTCCTTAAGGTCGCATTCAACTGGATTCAAAGGGAATTTTCTCCTGGCAGGTACTCTACAACTTAATCTCGTTGCACCTCATAGTCCATAGTCCATAGTGCGCTACTGTATTCTTATCCCTTGGAAGTATGTAGTGTGGTGGATTATTAAGTTTTGTTGTTTTCTTTTTATTGAATGTAGCCTCCCTTTCTACCACGATAATTACAGTTGAAGCCTCTTTAATGATTACGAGAGGTATCTGCAATGTAAGCCTCCAGGTTCTCCCACTTTCTACGTAGCCCCTGGTAATTATCAGTGCTCTAGTACTCGAGACCGGTCTCGAGTCATATTTTTATAAATCGGGCTCCTGACTTGGACTCGGACTCGGTCTCGTACAGTCCGGACTCGTGATTCGGCTATAAATTTTCCGAGACCGGGCCAGAGACCGGCATAATTTGGGAAAATCATGACTTTCATGCAATTAGTCAGTCGTCATATAGCTTTATCTTGTCCTTTGCAGTTTCAATACAACTCCACACGGTCTCTACGTCTTTGCAATATGCGCTGTATAGTGCAGACCACATTCATGAAAGTCCTACCGTAAAAACGTACATGGAGGTACTTAATTATTTTCACCTGTGGCCCACATGTGTAATTAATCGAGAAGATCTCACTGCCACAGCCTGTCGCGTATCCATGATTTTGCCTTTAGGCCTCATTTTGAAAAGGTTAGCGTTCCACCTGAATGTGTGGTGTCTAGGGGTCCGTCGAAAGGCCCTGAAATCCGAGCAGCACAAATGTAATAAAAAGGGCATAGTTCCGGAAGGTCTGAGGGTATTAACAAAATAATGGAAATAAACCTGAACAGGCATCTACGCTATCTGTAAATGGAATTGAATGCGCAGGCAATTGATGATCAAAAGTATCACAATTTGAACATTATTAGGCCCAATCCAGGCATGACAGAGTGGGTAACAAATAAAATCATGTCAGATTATTAAGTGGTGCAAACCTTTTTTTGAAAAGTGTATTGCTGTGGAAAAGGTGGTTTGGCGTGACTTTATCTGAGCGGAATGTCACTAACTGTTGTAGCGTAACAAAAATACTTTTTGCCAAAACAACTTAGCCTCTTAGATTGCCTTGAGTGGCAAGTTACTAAGCTGCAAAAGTTGTATCTTGATACCGTATTCTTTATTCTGAAATACTATTATTTAGAAATTCACAGTTCAAATAAGAGAGGGTAAATAAGAGGAGAGCAATAATATTCGGCCTATATATATTGCTATCAAAGGGCATATGATCTCCTAAGATTTCGTAAGTTCATCTCAATTGGCCTGCCTAGCTGCCTCTCACCACCACCTGATTACATACGTGAAAATATATGGACCGTCGGTTTGACTGCAGTGTGAATGTGAGTGGGTGGGTGGGGGATTATTAGATTATGGTACGGTTTGCACGAAGTGATGTAGCAGAGGGATTGGTGATGGAATGTAGGAGCTGAAAATCATGGTGGGTTTGAAGCCAGAGAATATGAAATGCCATGTAGCCAGACACCTTCCATCCAGCTTGTCCCTTTTGCTTCCAAACTGATGTGTTGTCAGGTTGTCGGCGCAACTGTTTTGATCACAAATTGTATCGCAAACAAAAGCGCCCTCTTAACAAATGTTCGGTACTAGTCACCCTTAGGAACGGAAACGGCTGCAGAAATGAGGCACATTAGGAAGGAAAACGCTCTTACCGAAAGAGTACCAATTTTGGTAATCCTGCAGGACCTGTTGGGTCCGGAACATTTACAAATAGGCATCGATATATTCCGATTCAAATTTAATGAGCAAAGCAATGAACGCAATGAAATTCTGACCGTTTGCGGAAATTTTTAAAAGAAAATATTAAAAGATCGATCGTTTAAAAATTATAACCACCCTGTCTCCAGTCACAGCTTTCCCTCCTTCACCAATTTTCCCAACAGACCTATTCGTCAATTCCTGCCTTTTCACCAATACGAAGTAAGAAAGGAAACAAAAGCAGTACCATGTTCGGCATACATACAGTAACATCACATGACCGATAAAAGAAGAACAAAAGCGCACTGCCATTCAGATCCCGAGCCTAATTTTTTATCACACAACAGCATTGTAAAAAAAGACATGCAGTGTAAAAATTGATCATTTGTAAATTCCTGTTCTTAGTGTACACTTTTCCATGGGGGGGGGGGGGAGGGGGGACTCGGACTCGGAGCTTGTGACTCGAATTCGGCCTAATTGGACTCGAATGCCAGTGACTCGGACTCGGAAGGTGGGGACTCGACTATTGCACTGGTATTTATGCTAGATATTTACCGAGCCTTGCTAGCTTATTGAACTCTTACAAAGTTAACATAAATCGGGAACCGAACTCAGTTAACTGTATGATACCTGTCCATCTTGATAGTCATGTTTTCCCGTGACCTGCATCTAAAGCCCGGCCTCTTATACCCCAAAGTACCCATGCGTCCTGTGCGGGAAAGCCAGTAACTGGGGTCAGCTTGCTTTACGCTTTGGCCAGTGCCAAGGGTGGTATGATTTTGGCTGTATGAACATGAACAGAGTATAGCTGGTAACAGTGGTGCGATGCGATATACCGATCTTTTCAAGCGCGCTCTTTAGCAACTCTGCGACGGAGTTGTCAAATCAGGCCTGTGTGCAAGGGGTGGGGTTTCGAGTGGTTCGTCACTGGGTTTTTTTAAATCGAACCTCCCTTTGATATCGAAACCCCTTTGTGAACTATAGGGGTGGTTCAATCTATTGCAATGCAGTTACTGAGGTTGTCGCAAATTAAACCAATTCCATATGAATATTGGGATAACAAAATAAGCATGACTACGTCATTACCCCAACACCTCCTTTTTGTTCTGGCGCTTCGCGAGCAGTATTTTTGATTCCAAAAGGAGGTTACGCTATTATGAATCTTTGCTTTCTTTTGCACGCCTGTTCTCAAGTAATGACAGAGCTGGTTCTGTCCGATGAAAATTCGTATGAACGTTGTAGTGTACCAAGTGCTGTAGTGTAGTACAGCAAAGTATTGTACACATGCATGTACCCTCAACATGGTCGCGTATGCAAAACATGACGTCATGTGACAAGGTCTATTCGAACCCCACTCTTGGAAAATCCTGCGTACGGGCCTGCAAATAGCTTTGCTTACTTTTCTCCGGACGCTCACAGTATCAATGAATTCCCAAGCTCGCCGGTGCTACCTTTTTCCCCAACCACCAAGAAAACTTCCTCTAGGCCCACCTTCACCTGTCAGGAATGGTTTGAAAATCCTAGTTATACATGTTCAAGGTTTTTCAACAAGATTGCTGATCTGAATGTTTGTATTGAGGATAATAACCTGACATTATATTTGGAACTGAAACCCATATTTACAGTTCTATTGCTAGTAGTGAACTGTTTACAAGTAATTTTACCGCATTCGGGAATGATAGAAATTGTGGCCTTTCTAGAGGGGGCGCTCTAGTTACTACTAGCAGTGATCTCCTTGCCACGCATAGTATCGACCGTGATACGGATTGTGAAGTTGTCTGGATCTCTCTTGAAATCCAGGGTGCTAAACAAATATAATAATTCGATCGGTCCCACAAGCAGAGACAGCGGAGCCAATTTCGAAGTGGGGGCTAACTCATCGAAACGGTCCAACATGTTCAAGAAAATAAAAGCCTATCATCCCAGTTTAAGACGGCCTAAAATGCCCACGGCAGAAAAAGTGCGGGGCTAAAGCCCCCGTAGACCCCTCCCGTCTACGCAGTCCCTGACAAGTATGGTGACTCAATTGATTATCTTGAGTGACTTCGTGATTCCTTAAGAAAGGCTAGGAGGAATAAGAATGGCCAGATTTACCTGATGACTTTAGTTTATACCCAGTGTTAACTGGGTACGCGCCAGCGAGTGCTGTACTACTTGGTTTGCAGTATACTGATCTATCCATCTGTATACTTGATACCTGTAATGAGTTTGATCTGGACCAAAATTTGAATAACTTACTAGGGTAAATAATATCTTAGCTTTTTATATTTCAACAAATCCTTCTTCAGTTGATAGATCTATCCTTATTCCAGGAGTTTATGACCGTGATGGTATCCCCATGATTGCTTTGAACACTAGACTTAACATTATCAAACGGGTGTTTACAGCTTTCGCAAAGCGTATATAAAATCTATTAAAACTGAGCTTTGGAACTTCAGTGTCAGTTGTTGGTCATAATACCTTCCAGTGCTCTTTACATTCATAGTTTGTATTCTACGCTTGACAACAATAGACAGGAGGTCCTGGATAAGTATATTCCAGCTCGTGTCAGCAGGAAGGTGTTAACAACTCCCTGGTGTCGGTAAGAAAAGCCTTGGACATTGGGGCTCGAGCTCCCCAATAGATTTTCCAAAATTTCCGATTTTTTTAGATGAACCCAAAAGGCTTTTAATATTTCTGCAGGGGGCAAGGTAAGTGTGTGACTGAGTGATGGATATATTTTAATCATTTTCTATCACAAATCTTAACTTTGCAAAACTATTATAATTGTCGCAATTCCTTCTTAATCTATCAAAATTTTCGCGCGCTCCGCGCGCTTTTAGCATAATTGCTGTGGTTATTATCGTTAAAACGTATTTGTATTATTCATCGGTGAGAGTTCTACAGTTAAGGCAATTGTTCGTGTGCTTAGATGTGATAACAGAGGAGCACAACATTGTAGCATGCGGGAAAGGAACTTTCTTCGCCTTCCTCTACTTTTCAGGAGACATATTTTACGTAGCCAAAATATCATTTAATAATGAGAGGGCCTAATCTTATCAGTCCAAAGCTTGACCAAAGAGGGCACCATTTTTCATCTAAGCCACCTTATATAAACAAAATGTTCTCAAGAGGAGCGGGGAGTTGCCAATTCTTCCACTTAGACCACATTCCAACCTTGGACCTTGCACCAACCCAAAATAAGAACTATTCACTAAATTATGAGACTTTATAACCATATGACCAATTTGAAACTTTGCCAAGGACAGCACCTTTTTTGCATCTAAGTCAAATTAAAAGAACAGAAATCTCTCAACAAGGAGGGAAGCCCCTCTCCACAGACCTTCCCCCATAACTGCATCTTTGCCTGCAGTGGCAAAGGAAGGTCCAGGGGAAGTCTTTCCCCCTTCTACCTTTCTTGACAAGATAAACATATTTGAAGTAAACTAGTGTTCCCTAGAGGATTACAAAGTATTGATAAATCCGACTTATATTACCGACAAATACATTTTGGTTAGGGAATTAAAGTGTCTCAAGGTACTGCCTGAATGCAAATTTTAAGTTGAAAAAAATGCTTTAAATGGAAAAATTCGGAGCACTTCGCGCCCAGTTGTCGCATCTCACGCCTCATACCCGACTTACCTTATAAAGAAATTGAAGCACTCATTATGACAAAAATCGTTTCTGAGAACTAGATGTTGAAATCGCGCTTAATGCTAGCGTTCAAATTTTGAAATAACCTCGGAGCCGCCCTGGACTTCTCTTGATGCCCTTATGTTGCTCCTGTCCATATACAGAAAATGGCTGTAGAGAAGGTTGTAATTGCTTAGCTGTGTCTTATTTTACAGAAATCCATAAAGACTGGTGTTTTACCATCTTCTTGGCTGTTCGCCAGAGTTTCCTTGATCTTCAAAAAGGGAATAGCACCATTCTGTCTATAGGCCTGTTTCACTTACGTCGATACGCTACAAAATCCTACAGCATATTATGCATTTGTGTATTGTGCACCATTTTGATAAGTACTGTGGCTACTGTCATCACGAATAGGCAACATGGTCGTAAACAACAGCAAGTTTGTGATCCCAGTTGATTTGAAGAACTTTTAATGATCTTATACGGTTATGGTGACATGCCACCATAAAAAATCTTTTCACTTGGCAGTTACAGAATAAAATCCCCCAATGTTAATGATCTTGTACGATTATTGTGACATGTCATCAAAAACTTTAAAAATGGAACCTTCTGCCGTTGTGCGTGATGCTCCGCATAAGCAATGGAGTAAGGGAAGAAAAGCCAGTGAGCCACAACTGGAAAAAAGGCCGTGGCCGGCTCGACTTGAACCAATTGGTTGGAAACTGGGCCGTTAAACCTCATCTAAATAACTAATTAACATAGCCATCCAAAAAGCTGTTTTCACTTGGCAGTTACAGAATAAAATCCCCCAATGTTAAAGATCTTGTACGGTTATTGTGACATGCCACCACAAAAGCTGTTTTCACTTGACAGTTACAGAATGAAATCCCCCGAATGATAATGATGTTATACGGTTATGGTGACATACCACCAGAAAAGCTGTTTTTACTTGGCAGTTACAGAATGAAATCTCCCAATGTTAATGATCTTACATAGCTACGGTGAAATGCCACCAAAAAAGCTGTTTTCACTAGGCAGTTACAGAACAAAATCCCCAATGTTAATGATCTTATACAGCTACGGTGAAATACCACCAAAAAAGCTGTTTTCACTTGGCAGTTACTGAATAAAATGTTCCAGTGTTAATGATCTTGTATGGTTATGGTGACATGGCACCAAAAAGCTGTTTTCCTTTGGCACTTACAGAATAAAATCACCAATGAAAGATCCATTGGAATTATTTCAATATCTTTTACCGTTCTCAAGATATATATCTTCAAAGTTTGATGGTTTCTGAAGTAACTTATTGACTATGTAAAAATAATGACGTGGAGTGCTGTACAGTGTTATGATTTGTTTGGCTAACGTTATATAAATTATCTCTGAATTACTGACCATATAGTTTACAGTTTTGTAAAATGATATCAATATTTTTCAAGACACAATTTTAACGTCCATAAAAAATCCCTCAGGAGATAACAATGCTACGAGTGCCCTTGAAAGGAAGTTTGAAAATACAAACTGAGGCTAACATTAGGCATATTTGGCTGGTATGTCAATCTTTCGATGTTACAAATTTGCATATTTAGCTCATGTTTATTAATGATACAAGTGTGAAATAGAAAAGATCCTGTAAAATGGTCAATATTTGATGGATGTGGATGGAAATTGCGGATTTTTCTGGATTTGCTTTTTACATCAAATATCCAGCTATGTAATTTTCATGTCACCAGACCTACAATCGGCTTTTAAAGGGGAATTTTCATGATCCCAGACAGTTCCAATTCTCCCAACTATGCATCTCCAAGCTCCTCCCATAACTGTATGAAGCTCTTTCTTGTGCAGGAATAAACCTGTTTTATTGCTTAAGGCCATGTCCTGGTGAGCATACAAGGCTACAAAATGTAATAAAAGCACTCTCTCTGCCTTGTGTGGAATGTGAGGTACTCTGTATCTTTCAAATTTTCAAACTTTGATATCAATCAAAGAGCAGTCACCAACTGAGAATTTTGATATACCCACACTAAAAATATACTTTGGGGTGATGACTGTCTGTCTTTAAATAAATTACAACAGTGTTGTGTTACGAATAAAACCATAGCCTACTTGGATTGCCAACTGTCAGGACTAAATACCGAAAATAAAAGAGCTGTTGCTAGGGATGAATTCCGGACTGGGCCGATGTCAACCCTGGTGTACCACAGGGCACGGAATGGGTCCTTAATTTTTTTTATTCTACATAAATGAAATGTACGACTGCATATTTCTGAGGTCAGACTAGTTGCTAATGACTGAATGATTTACTGACAAACACGGAACAGGATCAGCCCCAGAACGATTTAAATACTTATGTGAAATGACAGGCCGATTGACAAATGCATTTCAACATGAAGAAATGCTTCCTTATGAGATCAAGTTTACTTACTCCAGGAATCCTCAAATCCATAAATGAACGCTTGGTTATGAAATCGTAGGGTTCACTGACTATCGTGCTTACCTTGGAGTTGACATTTCTAATACTCTAACTTGAGATAAGCATATTAAACCTTATCACGTTTTCTGCATATAGGTCCCTAGATTTCATTAAAATGAACCTCCACTCTTGCCCCACCTTAAACATCATATCCAATGCCTATCTTACATTGGCCAGGCGTACCTTACTATTTGTCAAGTGTCATTGGTCGGTTAAACCACGGCAGTACTAAACCTTGGATTAAATACGAGTGACTGAGACCATGGAAGTGCTTCCTCGGTAGTGATTCCATGATTATGGAATGGTGCTGCATTCTACACAGTACGACCTTTGCCATTTCCGAATAGGTTAGACAGGATCATAACGAACTAGGTTTCAGAGGTGGACAAGTGGTCCACTAGCTCCGACCTGTGAAGACAAAACAAATCACGGTTTAGAGCTGCAAGGTCCCCAAGAGAAGGACTCATACAGAACACCAGGGGATTAACAACAAGCTTTGGGAAGGCGTACCCACGACACTGTACGGGCTTCGAAAGGCTGCCAAATCTCGTGAAAGGCCTTGGTATGGGATGTCCCATCATGAGCATGCATGCTCACTGTTCATGTCGTATTATTGTTGCTGGAGCTAAGCCTGTTCGATTCCCCAAACGGTTTATAGGAATTGTGCTCCTCTCTAACTTCGTAAGTGCTCGGGAAATATTCATATCAATTCTTTGCGCACTTCCTTTTGCAGCACGAACGCGACTCTGAAATTCAAACGTTTCACACCTATTGCTTCACTCGAGGACCCCCTTTTCCTCTCGCGATTACAACCTCTAAAGAGCCCGATCTATTTCGTTCAAACGTCTTTAGAATTGTTACTGTAATATCTTTCTAAAAAACAAACTTTCAATACGAATAATTCTTCCGTTCAACCGGACCTGTAGGTACGTTAAAAAGCAATACCCTCCGCCTAAAGTCCGTGCTCCTCCTATTCAAATTACACACTGTAAACTTCCTGAACGGTCCTCAAGATTTCCCTCTTTTCAATTTTATGTCTATCTTCTCAATATCATTCTCTTTCGTTCAAACGTTATTGGAAAGGGGGAGACTCTTGTCTTTAGTCAATCTAAAGATATTTCTAATTGATTCATGTCTTCAACCGGACTATGGGGTATGTAAATTGTGACTTAAGGTGCGTTGACACCAAAACCGCGTGATTCCTGCTGAGGGAAACGCGGCGTTTCCAGTACCGCAGAGGGTTCACATAGCAGCGGGAAAACGCGACGGTTCCCGCTGCTGTTTTTCCCTAACAACTGGCAAAATAGCCGACACCGAAGATGATGTGGGAGTTTGTTGGCTCTTGTTGCAAATGGACTTGCCAACAGTAAAGATAATAATAAAAATTTGGAAACGTAGACAACATTTTTTTTAGTGTAGAATAGGGGGTGCATTCGGTTTCTTACAGAATAAACACTTACCGGCTGTACTCTGTACTTATCGACAAAAATACAGACAATTACTTCCTACTTCTCTGGAATTGCATTACACAAATCTTTAGGTGTCCTTACATGAAACTGTATCATAAAATGTCCAAGCATTACCTAAGAAATTTAGGTGTTTATACCACACAAGGCTGTGAAAACCGGCTTAGAAGATTGACCGTACTGTACAGCTTGTTTCTACACCCCTTAACGTTACATTCCACTTTTTGCCCTTAAATGTAGGTTGAACATATCACTAAGGAACCTTAAATGTACAGTATAAACAGGGCAGCACACATTTATCTTAGATGCGTTAATGACTCAGTACGATCGTCTGCCTAGAACATGTCATTACTGTGAAACGGCCGTATATACCGGCATTGATCTTTCACTCACCACACTGCACCGCTGGATCCTAGTACAGTAAAGAAGTTTGCTTCCTTCGTATGCAGATACCAGGCCCGTAGCCAGGAATTCTAATAGAGGGGCACAGACACCGCATGAATGGGCACCGAAGAATTTATGTTTGTAATCAGTAGTGCCACCATATGATAACAGTTTGCGTTAACCACAGGGGACGATACCTCAAGCCTATCACAGATAGCTTAAAGTGTGCACATACGCCCTCGAAGAGCCCCAAATTTCGCTATTCTGGTAGAAATTTCCCCTTCTCTTGCAATACCGAGACGTGGAAAGTCACCACAAATGAAGGGAACAAGCTAGCTATGATCACAATGATGCTTCTCCAGGTCCGCAAGTGCAGGTGAAGAGTTGAGTGCTTTGCGAACGGAGAGGACCTAGGGAGTGTCATGCTTGGTGTGGTCCAGCATGATTTTGTTAGAATTCATAGTGAAATTCCCCGAAAGTCCTAGGAATTAACAAAATGGGAACGCTAGCATAGAGCTTTCAGCAAGAATTTGAATGACAGAGCTAGCTAACACACCAAGCTCTTCACAGTTTACAATTCAGATTGCCATTATCGTATTTTTACTTTGAACAAAATTTGTATGATGGGTCTGTATTTCGGCACCAGATTAACAAGGTTATGGTCAGCTTTGCCAAGCTTGGGTAATTGAATAGAAAGATATGCGTCTTTAACATTGGTGTAAAGTAAATCCAGGGTAGCGGTATCCCGAGTAGCACACTTGACATGTTGATAGTAATAAACACTGCTTTTCCTGAGGTTATACAGTGGTTAAAGTCTCCATTGATTATGGTTAAAGCATCAGGGGCAGCGGCCTCAACTTCATGAATGATGTCAGCAAGTTCCAGTCCCGCCGGTCTGGAAACGCTGCGATTAGGGACATAAACAGTGTGTACGATCACATGAGAAAACTCCCGCTTCAAATAATAAGGTCGTAAACTAACAGTTAAAGTCTCAATATTTTCAGTACATGAGTGCCATTTCATAACTGCATTGTTAGGGTGACACCACTTCTCATTTACGTAGATGCAAACACATTCCCCTTTTCCTTTCCCAGACTGGACAGTCCGATCTCCTCGTAATAAGTTGAAACCATCAATAGAAATATGGGCGTCACTATGAAGATCAGTGAGCCAGGTCTCAGTAAAAGACAGTTTGGTTGCATTACGGAATTCATGTAGAAATTTACAGTTAGCACAGATTTCATCAATTTTATTACTCAACGACTGTACATTACCCGTTATGATGGAATGTAAATAGGGTTTGCACTTCCTTCTCCGCATCCTTTTCTTCACTCCTCCTGGTTTGCCACGTTTTCTCCTGCGGATTTCGTTTGGTAAATGCGTGTTGCTGAATAGGTACACATTGTGTATAGGCTGACTACGTAGCGCATGGAGTTCAGCAGAAGAATAAGAAGTCCTAACCGATGACAGAAATTCGTCGCTTTCTCCAAGACATAGACGAATTGATAAAAATAATATTGAAAATCCTAACGCCCAAATGGCAACATTCATTTTGTTAACAAGGAAATCCCAGAAAACAGTCCAAGGAACACTAAAAAGACAAAAAGGAGGAAACAAGTGCGAAATGTGTCGCCATTAGGGTAGCGCCACCAAGTAGAAGTTTGTTCAGTAATGTTCATTGGTGATGCAAGTTGGATTAGGAGAACTGAACGCGAAGCGCCAAAATTTTGCTAGAAAATTATTTACCATGGCAAAGCCTGCAAGCAGATTCAGCACGGGGTGGTAAAAAGGATACGCCACAAGGGGTCCTGCAACCAAAATCCCCGCCAGTAACGACGGGTAGCCCAAAGTATGCCGTATGCAAATTTTGAGCGCGAGAAGGGCGCCAAAAATTTAGGGTTTTAGTGAAAAAAATGAAAAATAATTGGTTCTAATTAAGCAAAGTTAGGAAATTTGGGTTGCACCCCTCCTTATCCAAGACAGTTACATTTCTCCCACCTAATTACTCCTAGCCTCTCCCAAAACTGCCATGCATGAACCCCTCCCAAAACTGTCATGCATGAGTCCCTCCCAAAACTGTCATACATGAACCCCTCCCCTTGTGCAGACAAAGACCTACTTAATTACTTAATCTTATATTCATGGTGGGCATATAATTCCATAATATGTAATTAGAACACATTCTTTGTATGTTGTGTAAATGTGAGCTGCTCTGCATTGTTTGGCTTTGATGATGTCAATCAAAGAGCATTCACCAATTGCGGATTTTGCTTTCTCCCAACCGACCAAAAATGTACTTGGGGTGAGTAGTGCCAACACGCCGGGGGGCACGGGGGATTCCCCCTTCCACCACCCTGGACTCAGTATTGAGACACTTATGTTTCTTAAAAAGTATGTTTACCATGATTGTGAGTCTGATCTTCCAAATGCTAAGAAAACGAGGATAGAACTTTACATCGATTCAATATTGTGTTTCCCCAGAATCACGTCAACACGGAAAAAGATAGCATAATTGTGCAGCCTTTACCATTATAAAGCCAGCATATCATCTGAAAAGCGTATGAAAGCAAATGTGAATGAAGAAGAAAGCGAGCATAGCGCGCGAAAATTATGTAATTAAAAAAATGTTACAGAAAAAAGGTGGTTGCAACAATAAAAGAAAATTGCAAGCATGCTGATTTTGTTTTTTCAGTGAAAAGATCAGAAATTCACAGAATTACCATTTTTGGCTTGAAATCTCACAGGACTACGAGCACAACGAAAACACTGTGATTTTATAAAGCAAAGAATAACCTATCAAAGGAAGGCTTTTTTCACCTCTGTAAAAAAAAAGAATTTTGTGTACACTATTTGCCGGTAAGGAATGAATTTAATTTTATTCTGAAATCGGCTAACAAAGAATGGAAGAGTGTTTATTCCACTATCTTCTGGGCGATTAAGAATACTCAAAAAGACACCAAAAGTCTCAATTTTTATGCTCATTTAAATTTTGGCTTCACTAATGGTAAGTGCTTTGACATAAATTAGTTTTATTAACAACTATCACCCCATCAATGACAGTATAAGGAAAAGAATCCCTGGGCAAGTCATAATACAAACGTAAATCAGTTTTACATTTCTTCTAAATGAAAGTGCACAATTCTTACATGACATCATGTATCAGTAGGCTGGCCAACCCGAATACATATTAAGATCATGTTTACATTTGTCCAACAGGAAAGTGCAAAATGTTATGATGAAATCTTGTTGTCTCAGAACGAATGGGGTGATTTTCTAAATTTTCATTAAAGTAAAATTGCCCCTATTTGTCTTTGGAAAAAATTTCCGCTTCCCACCCGCAAAAAGCAGCACATTTCGCTTTTGGTGTGAACGCACCTTTACACGGTGCATCGCTGCGTGTAAACATAGGCGTACGGGGGTCAACGTTTCTGGGGGTCAAGGATAACTTTTGCCCAAACTGGGAATTTTGGACCTAGTTGCCCGAATTTTGATACCACTGTGTCGGTTGCAAAAGGGCATAATTTATTTTCTTCGTTGCCTAATTTGCCCAAATGGATCCACTATTTTTGCCCGTATCTGGGAGGGCATATGCCTCCCCCCACCCTCCTCGCACGCTTATGCGTGTAAAGTCATGAAAATGAATTAAGGTCGCTTCCGCTATATGACAAAAAGTTAGTTGTTTGGCATGTCTCCATACGTACAGTGTGCATTCAACTTCAGAATATTAATTTTTTGTTTGTGCTATGTTGATGTGATATCTTTTTGTTTGTGCCACACTGTTAAAAATGGGGACAAATTTGACCATCTTTTTACCCAATATTGGGCGTGTATATAACAACCTCAAAAAGGTAGTAAAAAGTGACCAACTAAGTTGGGTAATCAATTGCCTCAATTATTGGTCAAAACTTAGACCATTTGTTGGTCAAATCACTAGTGAATAACTGCTGGGCATTTCTCTTCCAAGAGCTTGGGTAAACTTCTCCCAAACTTTTGTTGAAACTTTATCAGTTTATTGGGCAGTTTATCTTACGATGTTTTTTATGCAAAAAAAAAAGGTTTTTGCGCACTATATCTTTCTTATGTAGCTTTTTCCTGTTACAGCATAATGTGGTTTTAATAATTTCTTCAAACTGTTTTATATTTTCCATGTAAATTAAAATATGACACTGGCCGTTGAAAAACACATTTCAACGTGCACTCACACTGAGAGACACATTTCAGATCATGGCAATGCACTATAAACCCAAAAGCCATGTCATCTTTATCCATAGGCTGAGGAAGCGGGGGGGGGAGGGGGGCTTTAGCCCCAGTCAAAAATGTGGGAGGCTGAAGTATGCTTCCGCCCCCAAGATCCAACACCCAAAACCCCTTATTTGTCTCTTCTGTAAGAAATTTTCCTTAATTTTCCTTAAAATTTGTCCAAAATGTTACACCAAATTGCATCTGAGGACCCTAAAATACCCGAAAATTTTCCAAAGGGAGGGGGACAACCCCTCCCCTTAGACCTCCTCCCCCAGGCCGGCGATTCGAAACAAGGTTCGGCACCCCCCCACCACCACCACCACCAAGTCTCGAAAAGCTTCCTACGCCTATGTCTTTATCCGTTATATCCAAAACAATCAGGTTTTAAAGGAATTGTCAAATGATGCTTCGATGTTTTGTACTTCCATCACCACATAATTAGTAACATCAGTCGTAACTGAAAGCTGCAGTTTCTGATTCATAACAAAGCACTTAATCTTATACATCTATAATTATTATTTAAATGCTCTTTCGGACGTGATAGAGAATACCCAAGATACTGGACTCTCATTGGATATCTTTCAGCGCTCTTTTTGAGATGTCGAATCTCACCCAAACGAGTGCTAGTTCGTAGTACTATTTTTACACTTTGGGGAAATAGACCCCGATTTTGTGACCAAACAGAATGTGGGAGAATGCCTCTTATTGCAAACGTCAAACATTCTAGAAGGGTTTTTCACTGCATCCAATCTATGTCCCTTTATCAGAGGAAATACGAGGCCAAATCAGGTCAAGTCTGTGGTTCCTCCCCCCAAAACCTGTAACAAAAACTTGTCGCCAGTTTGACCAATAATTGGATAATATAGTAAACATGTATCAAAGGGAAGTTTTTACTATTACATGAGCAAGGTTTGACCACCATGTACCTTAGGATACCTTAGGAACCTCAGTGGACGCAGGTCTGTTGACCTCTATGTCCGCATCTTCTTGATCTTCACCCAAGATCTGCGGGTGACTGCCATACTAAACTAAACTTGCGCAAAATCTGCCTTGAAGTTACACAACATCTCATGGCCAGCCCAGAACCTATCCACAGCTTTCGCAAACTGAAAAACAGCGGTGGCTGAAATTACACTCTCAGGGAGGCCATTCCACACATCAACAACCCTACGGATTTAAATTTTCTTATGTTGAGTCTACAAACTCTTTGAGTAACTTCCGACTATGTCCACGGGTATGAGTAATTGTACTAAACTTTAGAAAACCTTCAGTAACATCTCTATCATATACACCTGAAACAATTTTAAAAACCTCAATCATATCACCTCTTAATCTACGATACTTTAGAGTTGGCAGCTTAAGTTTCTTTAACCTTTCTGTGTAAGTTAAATCCTTTAAATATGGAATCAACCTAGTTGCTCTCCTCTGAACTTTTTCAAAAGCTTCAATGTCACGTTGAAAATGAGGCGACCAAACAGCAGCAGCATATTCCAAATGTGGCCTTAACAAGGGAGTGAAATAGAATCTTGAAGCTTTGGTCATCCAAAAAAAGTATACGTACGTCGAATGAGGCCCATAATACTATTGGCCTTGCTTATTTGGTACTGAATGTGCTCCGAAAAGCCAAGACCACTGTCCACAAGGACGCCTATATCCTTCTCACAATCTGACTTATCCAAAGCACTTCATCCCCACGATCATTATATAAATGAGAACTCCGAAGAAGATAACCATGGTACCTATTGAAAGAGACAGTTAAGACTTTGCAATTATCAGGATGAAACCTCAAAAGCCACTTGTCTGACCAGCTCTGGAGTTGATAAAGATCTTTCTGCAAATTCTCAATATCATCCATACTTTTAATTTCTTTAAACATTTTTGTATCATCCGCAAATAAATAAGCCATACCATTCACACACTTAGGTAAAACATTTATATATATATATATATATATATATATATATATATATATATATATATATATATATATATATATATATATATCTATATATATATATATATATATATATATAACAAAAGCGTTAACATATAACCAAAGCGTTTCACTCAACCAACAAATAGTCCAGTGTTTCACAGTGCATGTTGATGTAATGTCAACACCCTTTAATAAGGTATGCAGTCTTATGCTCACAAATTCAACCGTACATGTTTGCCTACACTCCTAATTATTTTGCTCGGCAATTAATTATGCAGTAAAACGAGTACGAAAACTGTAAATTAAATGCAAAAGGACACCGGTAGCAAAAGTAACTGATTTGGAGAAAACCAACCAACGCAATCTGTGACAGGTGGATGAGGTGATGGAATAACAACGTCAATTTACATAAACGTAGAGAATATTTACCTTACACGTATCATAATCTGTACAAGAGAATCATGGGGCAGGTTTGGTCAGTTTCAAATTCTACTGAACAGTGGTTTTAGTGTTAAAATACCGGGGAAATACGAGCGATTTCATCCCCAAACCCAAGGATAGGGTATGACATGTTCTCTTTTTTCTCGAAGCTTCACTATTTACCCTTCCCTACTTGAATGAGCGAGTTCAAAGGTGCGTTCATACCTAAACCAAAATCTTTTTTTTTTTTTTTTTTTTTTATACCTCCATTTATTCATATGTTTCTTTCGTCCATTTCACATACAATTAACCTACACCAATTTTATCTTATATACAACTATTACACAATAACATTAAATCACAACATAATATAATTGATGGTGAGACGGTGCCTGAGTGAAATGTGGAAATATTTTGAATACAACAGTATAACCTGGGCTTGACAAACCTTTGGAATTTAATATATGCATAGCTATCGGTTTCAACTAACTGAACAAACCATGGCATGAAGCGAAGGTGTGAAATAATTGTTCAAAATTTACTTTATTCTTATTTGTTTTAAAAACCCGATTATTGTTAAACCTTTCTATCTTAAGAATCGCTTTAAACTTACAGAAGAAATCATTTGCTGATGGTTTACGGTCATTCCGTTTTGAATCAAAAATAAAATACTTCATGTGCAATATTAAAAAGTTGTACGGATGACTCACACCTGTTTCAAATCCTAACAAAAAATCTTTTTTGGAAAAGAAAAATTGTTTGCTTAAAAAAAATCCGTTCTACGTCTAAAATGAAATTCGAAGTAATGCTACAGTCCCAAAACAAGTGTTGAAGATCTTCTACCTCAGTGCCGCAAAATGAACAAAGATTAGAATCAGCTTTCCCCATTCGGAACAAAAGACTATTTGTAGGAATAATGCGGTGGAGGAACTTAAACTGAAAGTACTGCATCTTGGCTTCAGAGGTTGTACAGAATGGCATGTTAAATATTTGAAGCCAGTCTTCATCTCTAAGTTCTCTGAAGGTTGAATTCCACTTCTCTAGGCATGTGGGTTTAGTTCTAAAGCGGCTTACATGGAGATTGTATGTAAACTTAGATGCAGAATTCGATTTCAAAAAATTATTGTTAAGGACCCTATTATCATTAAAAGTTTCAGTTTTTCCACATCCTACCATTTTCCACCTATGCGGGATACTGCTTACCAAAACCAAAGTAAAGAGTAAATGGAAAGTTATTCACATGATACTTTTGTCTAAAGTTTACAAAAGATAAAACCTTGCCGGTGTCATCGAAAAGATCACTAACATACATTACATTTTTTGAAAGAAGCTGTTCATATAATACAATCTTGTTGTCAATTCGAATGAAGGAATTATTCCAAATACACTGGTTACCAAAATTTTCATGAGGATCATAGAAAGAGATATCACACCAAGCCTGTACAACTTGTTTAATAAAGATATTTTTAATATTGGATACGTCTTTAACAGAGCAATTGCTCTGAAAAATCAAATGCTTCCCCAACGACTTTAAGTAAAAATGATAAAAAAATTTCCACGGTCTTTCTGTAGTGGTGCAGTAACGTTTGACTCATGAACATTTTAAACCGTTGATAAAGCTTGGGATATGGGGGACTTTTAATCCACCCTCGCTATAAGAATTGACCATAACCGACCGCTTAACTTTGTCTGGGTTACCGGACCAAATAAAGTCGAAAATTATTATTTCTAGTTGTTTCATAAATTCCTTGGGTGGATTAGGTAAAACCTGGAAAAGATATACTAAATGTGAAAGTGCAAAAGTTTTAATAATTACTTTCCGTCCTATTGGGGTCATGTCCCTCGATGACCAGACCCGGAGGCAATCAAAACCAAAATCTGCTGCGTTTTGCGGGCGGGACTCAAAATTTTTTATATCAGAAAGAATGGGGCGATTTTCTAAATTTTCATTCAAATAAAATTGCCCCATTAGTCTTATGAAAAAATTTCCGCATCTCGCCCTCAAAACGCAATAGATTTCGGTTTTGGTGTGAACGCACCTTTATACGAATAATCGAGTTCGATATTTAGATTTACAATGGATGTAAGGAAGGATTCCATCTTTGCTGTTTCTAACGACAAGTGCATTGAGTTCTTGTATTTGTACTCAGACAGAACGCTTTTCATTGGACTCAGGGCAGGTTTCACCATTGCATAAAGGATTCCAGTACCGGTGTGGTATGTTTTCACCAGCGAGTTCTCCAGTGGCAGCGACTGAGAGTGCAAAACACTTGTGAAAGGGGGCGGGCTTGTGTCCCTAAGAACCCCTCAGCCACAACACAGACCTTACGAATTTTAATCATATCTTTGAGCTAAGTTAGCGAAACTATTTTAGAATCTCCAGGAGTATGTGTTCTTTCAGACGTCACCTAGTGAGCTTAAAATATTAAAAAGGATGCCCGTCTGATCACTATTTTCCCCTTGTCCGTTTTTCTACGATCCAACCAATATAATTGTCCAATATCTAATTCCAGTATCGGGTTAACCACCGAAGCACTCAATTACAGATTTGGAGCCAAACTTTTTAGCAACAGTTATCAATATTTTTGGATCAATCATCCAAAGTCCCTGGACAGGGCCTACTCTGCCTATTAAGTAAGCTCGAATCCGGCACTCCCTACATCACCCCTACGGTTCAAACTTCTTGAAGGCCTGTTACTTCACGTTTGTTGCAATCATTTACTTCAAGGAATTGCATCTATACAGGGTCTGCTTTGTGGCGCTTTCCGCTAACTCTTCGGACAGAATTTTGCTGCCACCAGTGAGGTAAACAGATCGACATAGGTTCGTTTTCAGTGAAGTCAAAGAAGTTAGGCCTACACTTACATACCTGTGACGCATTATTGTGTAAAGACATAAAATAATTTGTAAAGACGGAATAAATTAACAATAGGCGGATTCGACTAAAATATCTGTGGGGGATTAAAGACCGTTACATTATGTATACTAGAATATATGCGTATAGTTTACGTCAGTTTGTCTCCACTATATCCACGATAATTACAGGCTTATATTTACATACGCATGTTTATTCAAAAATCTCTGTTCCATTCACAGATCGATTATAAATTTCAAGAGTGTTTTGTTTGCCAGCAGTGTGGATAGCCTATCAAAAGCAAACCCAGGATTTTCCCTCTCATATTTTTCTTTCTCCTGGTTTTGATCAACAGTTATGAGTTCTTAGAGGGAGTAACTTTTGAACGTGAAGCTTGCAGGACTGCCCTCCAGTGTCGTCCCAGTATATAGCATGTTCTATAGAAGCTGTGATGTGTGTGGACTAAGACAAAAACACTGTTCCAGTGTGCGATCGACGACTCGGTTTTAAACAGTGTGTGCGCTAAATGTTGGATTTTGGATCATCTATCTGTAGTCAAGCAGGGTCTACATAAATCTTCACGATGAGTAGAAATATCAGCATATTTATAGCTTGTTGTATTTTATGTTTGGTGTCGTTGATGTTTTATAATTCTGAGATAACTGAGGGCCCTCGAGCTCTATTTGTGAACACGGAGAATAATGGAATACCAAGACCTTTAAGGAAATTTGTACCTACTCCGATTGAAGTTGACGTGACTAAAATGTGTGACAAAATATGTGATAGGTAAGTCTTTGTATGGCACTTCATGCGTTGTGCAAGAAGATTAAAATATGTTACAAGCTTTTACTTAGAGTTTTAGACATAATGGGAACACTCTTAAAACACCGGGGTTAAATTTAACCAGGATCGGTGTTCTATTTACTCCAACACAATCCTGGTTAAATTTTCCATGAAATCCTGGTTAAACTAACTCAAATTTTGGTTAAAGTTACTAGGATTTGAGTTACTTAAACCAGGATTTGCGTTAGTTTAACCAGGATTTCATGGAAAATTTAACCAGGATTGTGTTGGAGTAAATTGAACACCGATCCTGGCTAAATTTAACCCCGGTGTTTTAAGAGTGAACAAGCAATAGCTTCATATTCATTTTAAAACATCAGCTAAATCTTACCAATCTAGTATTATTTCCCTCACAAATGTCTTTCCTGTTTTTTCAAAACATAAATATTTAATACAAAAAGAAGAAGTTACATGCATGAATTTAAAAACTTAGAGACAAAATATCGTCATATAATGAGAAAGAAACATTAATGACATACTCAGGAATACTAACTCAAAATACTATATTCAAATTTCCTCTAACTGGCATACGAACCGTCCACAATTTTAACTAGCATACCATCCTATATAATGCACCTTTTTAATATTTCGTGGATCTATTGAATTGACACATTCATGTAAGGCAATTTGTTGGCTTACCTTCTCTATATTGATATTAATTTACAACACCAGACAACATATTTGTGAGGGAAATAACAAAAGATTTAAAGATATAGCTGATACTGCAAACTTGATACTGCAGACTATGGTTAGAATGACAAGGGAACTGCTTTTATCACCTCCCTGGGAAGTGCTAATATCACCACACTGGGAGGTGCTAATATCATCAAACTGGGAGGTGCTAATATCACCACACATGAACACTCCGCCTATCACCATGTCAGCCACGCCTTTTTCGTACTGATTGTTGGAGCAACCTAAGCATAATTCTCCAGTCATAAAATATATTTCTAAACTATACACACACACACATATATATATATATATATATCTATATATATATATATATATATATATATATTCTTAACAAAGTAAACCAGTCAATGGTAGAGTGCTCAACCTATGAAGGGAGCTAAAATGTTGAAAAAATCAATGTCTTCAATATATATATATATATACATAATAATTTAACACAATTATGTTTGATTTTCATCCTATATATATATATATATATATATATATATATATATATACATGTATTTGATTTTCATTCTAATGTTTTGTCATAAGCGACACCCCATATTATGAATGCCGCACAGTGTTTTGACTATGCAAAGCATAAAAGGCCATACAACAAAGGACGTGTCTATCGTGGCTATAGACCTTATGCATTGACATCACACTGAAGTCAATTTGGAGGAAAACAATGAAGCACACGTGCACTCACGGCTTAGATTTCGCACGCGCGAGTAGTAGACTTAACGCGCGTATCCCCCAGTGCACAAAGTAGCTGTCTGCATTTGCTGGTGTAAGTTGCAATAATACGCCATATTCCTCCAAACGAGGGAGCACTTTCTGCTCTGCGACATAACTTATGCATAAGGTCTATATATGCTTCGTCATTGCACTACCAATATCATTGTGTCTTTGATCTCTGTATAGTATGAACAGTGCTACTCTAACTTCAAGTGCACTTATCTTGTGCAAGACTTCAACTAAAGTATAGCAACGTCCTGATGTTTACTTTCAGAAAGATAAGGAAAATCAACAAATCTGTTTGAAAAGATGGCTAAATTTGGTCTTTGGTCTTTGGTCGTTGGCCTTTGGTCTTGTAATCAAATATTTTTAGGTCAAGAAAGTGTAGTCAACCACGTAACAGTTATCTGAAATTCGTTTTTGTTTTCTCCGTCGTTTAGATTGCACGTTTAGTAAGGAACTGAAGGTGTAATCTGCCTAACATTTAAGGTGACAAACACTGTTTTCCTTTTGATAAGTTGTAACGCGTCTGGAAATAATTTGTGATATCTGAAACTAGCCAAAGGTCATTATTTTTCGCAAAATATTCTGTTTCTCCTTTTTAAATATACCAGAACTAGTAATTTCCCTCAAAAACACAACGTTTTATCAAAGACGTCCCCAGCTAACTTTTCTGGATGAATCGAGCCGATTGTCCATTCTGCGTTTTTCTAAAAATTTTAAATTTGTTCTTTCTCCCGTATATGACTTGTTTACTTGTAAGGAACAAAACCAGGTCGACACTCGATACGGTACTCTGCCGATAAAGTAACAACTTAAGAAAGCAAAAATAAAGTTGTGCATATTGAATACAGAAATTATGTTTCTATTGCATACTACGGAAAACCATGGACTCAATGAACAACTTGCAATAAAAACATAACAAACATTAGAGAAAATTAAATCTTGGCAGTTTTTGCTGCTTCAATAGGGATGAAACACATCAAACACATTTACATTTAATTACTGTAATGTATATATATATATGTATATATACATATATGTATATGTATATATGTATATCTATCCATCTATCTATCTGTCTGTCCGCCTTATATATATATATATATATATATGTCATGTTGGTGTATATATACATAAATACAGGTTTGGTCCACACAGATGAAATGAATGCAATACAAGCGAATATCCTGATAAGGGATGACATGTTGCAATATTTCGAAGTCACCAAGATTCATCATCAGGCAATGTGAGAGTAGGAGCACACATAGACTGAGGAGTCTACTCTCACATTACCTGATGATGAAATCTTGGTGACTTCGAAATACTCCAACATTTCCATATACATATATATATATATATATATAATAAGAGTTAAGTAAATGGTGAAAGTCAACTACAAGCTAAAAAGATGGACGAAAAGCACCGGGCTTGGAAGCTTTCGGTTTTTAATCAACCTTCTTCAGCCAAACTGATAAAAAGCAAGCATACAAACTGTTAAAAGAGGCAAACTAATGACTTGAGCAAGTAAAAACTTCAAAAATGCCTGAGCGTTTCAGCTTTTTCACTCCACTTATAAATATATATATATATATATATATATATATATATATATAATATATATATATATATATATATATATATATATATATATATATATATAGGCAACAAAAATTGACTGAATTTTTTACTTAAACGACTATTGGGTCAAGAATAAACGACCTCATAGAGGCTCTTAAAATTACAATAATCTTTATGACCGTGGCATAAATGAGCTATGCTTGTGTATTAATCCCATTCCTAACATTTCGCAAAGGAAAAATACAAAAAGTTTAACTTCTATGGATTTTACCATAGAATTCGAAATCTTGTTTTGCCATCCACATTTGCGTTTCTTTTTTTTTAATAAATTTGATGTGCTAAGTTATTATTATTATTATCTTTTTTTCGCCTAAATGTTCACTTTTTCTAAACTTCTAGAAAGTATTTCCAGACCAGTTTTTTGTGATTGATATGATATTCCAGAGTGTGTGCATTATCCTTACCGCCTTACAGCACGTGGCAGACTCGAGTTATATATTGGACAAGCAAGCTTAAGATTTTCTTAAACTCCTGTCATTACTCAAAACACCAAATTCATGCATGAGTTTACTGAATATGGTACTATGCTTCTCGTAGCTATTCAGAGATCATGTTACATCTATATGTGTATAGCCTGTGTCTGCCTACTATGTATAAATATTACAGTTTAGGTTGTTCAGATCCCATTAAACTTGACTTAGCTGTACTGTGATCAAGTATCACCTTTCGTGCAAATTGGATAAAAACCATTTCATTGATCATGGTTGGATTAACCACCTAAGTTAATTCTCTTGAAAAAGGGAAGTCGAATTTCTATGCATCGGCGGTAAGGCGATGTAAACACTATGTGTGTAATTGTGTAAATTTGCAAAAGTGAAGATGATTGACCTCAGCTGCATGATACGCTGTGGGGTAATTTAGCTGCACGATGAAGAATGTTTTAACCAAAGTTCCTTACGAAAGCCCCTGAGGAACTAGTCAAATCTATGAGTTGCCCATTGATGTGTGTCCACTTCCATTTGAAGCAGACGTTTTCATAGTGGTAGAGTTGAGAACTAATTAACAAAACTGTTACTATTTTTCAGAGAGCTGAGAACCTGCTTTGATCCAACACTTTCAGTCTTCGTATACGACGGTACCTCACCAGAGAAAATGACTTTTGCACAAAAATTTAGAAATTTCATGCCAAAGATCGACACAGAGGAGGCAGAAAATAAATGGAAACATAACAGATCCTTATGCCCGGTCAATGAATTAGATGAATCGTTACACACCATGACAACACAAGAGTCTTGCGCAATCGTTGGAAACAGCGGTATTCTCTTAGGCAGTGAATGCGGAGAGGAAATAGATTCTCATGGCTTTGTACTGAGAGCTAATTTAGCCTTATTGGAAGGGTATACCAAAGATGTCGGTAATAAAACTAACATGATGATGATCAATTTTTCAACTTTAGGCAGAATATACGGTACACTTACGAAACAGTCAAAAGCAAAAGACAATATGTTACGGTACTTCAAACTCTTAAACGGAACAATACTATGGTATCCGAAGGGGACGGGTGGGGGTCGAGGCAGCAGATTTCGACGTATAGCTACTTTATTTTTGGAGAATAATGTCACTGCTAGATTCGCGTTTAACTTTATGACTGCTACCGGAGTCACTAAAGGGTAAGTTTCGTTTGATCAAGAACACTTAAAAGGAGGGTCTAAGCTCAAATCATGTTTTCATATTTTAGAAGGGCAATTATTCTCATTCTGGTGAAATTTGCATTGGAAACGGATGTGTGGTTTTCAAGATATTAGCAGTTAAAATTTAGTTGTCACATTTTCAACACAAAGAGAACTTCAGGCAAGCTCATATGACGTCAAAGCCTCTTATTAAAGAGCAGTCTTTTGTTTTTCTTTACACTTTATAACCAATTTTCTCCTCCACAATTACAATCATTATCGGAATGTAATTGCATGAGAGACATAGGAATTTTGAAAACTTTACATTCCACATGGGGAGATCCTATCCCTATTAACTTCACGGTCAGCACAACAGACTGAAAAAACAAAGGAAACAAAGTATATCTCATCAATGTGAGGAAGTGATATAATCTCTGCTTGCCTCAAGCACACTTTTATTCACAAATTTTGTGAGTTCAGTTTCTGATATCTTGAGTACCACATGTCCGATTTGAATGAAAGTTTCACCAAATAGCCTAGACTTGGTTCCTCTTTCAAATATGAAAATTAACTTTTGCTTAAACCCTTCCTTTAAAAGGCAATAAATCTAGCTCACGATAGCAAATCTTTGCCCTACCACATTAAGTTCTAGCCCCTCGTCAAACTCAGAAGAAAACAACTGCTATAATTCGCCTCCTAGGCAAGATACGATGGCCTGCACGAAATTTCAATTTCCCAAGACTCTATCCTCCATCAGCTGTCTCCTATGCCGTGAAAACACCACGGACTGCACAAGTCACTACTGACCAATCAGAATAATGCTATTGCTTGAATTTATCTTAAAGTGACGTCACAAATTGTAAATAAAGACGCGGGGACGTTTCTAAATATGTTTGAGATGTGTAACACTCCCATGAAAGACAGCTCGATTTTCATGTTGTCAATCCTATTAGCGCAGAACGAAGTAAAAATGTAACAGATTTATTTTCAACAGGACTTTCATATTTTATTTGCGATGTAAAGATGTTTCGTTTTTATACTTAGCGAATCACTAGAAATTCCCCAGGAATGATGACGAAAAATCTCTCTGACTACAATCGTTATTCTGACAAGAATTACTACTTCACTTTGGAAAAACTCTAACAAAAACTGGTTGTTCGATCAAGTCTCTGATAATATAATAATAAGTTTAATTGTATTTCCGGCCTTGAAGGACAGTTGTTTTACGACGTTAAGAGACCAAGAGGCTTGTGAGAAGCCTATGGCTTATGAATTACAACTTCACGTCTGGTGGCAACCAACTTAACAACTTAGATCAAATTTGGTTGCTTTCGAAAGGCCAGTTTAGATGGAAAAACGGTAGATTGTTCTATGATTAAAAGCCCACCTTACTTTGACCCGACCTCGGCGGTGATGGAAACCGAACCTCCCTATTGCCGCCGCCTTAACCATTCGGCCAAATCACCAGTAAAGAAGGTTTAAATAAGGCTTTCAGCGATAATTTATGTTTTTCTGTTAGCACCATTGTCCAAATATTGTAATGAAAGTTGCGTGCAGTTCTTACGTAAAGTTTTCTAGATATTAGAAGAAGAACCTATATCACTCTGTCTACTCAAATTGAACTTGAAGCCCACTACTGTGTCGTCATCTTCTCACATTGACGAACAATGGTTTGTATTTTGAAGGTCATCAAATAATTATGTTAACATTCAAATTGATAAAGATGCCAATATACTTAGCCTTTCTATCTATATCGTGTTGTCATTCTTCTTCATGTAATTTTGTAAGTAATGAGTTTAATTAATGCTTTGTGCCCCCCCCCCCCCTCCATATAGGCCAACGAATATTAGGACACAGTGTTATATAGAAATAGGTTTTTGAGGTGGGAGTCCGAGACGATTTCAGGGTTAAAAATGTTATGCTGTATTGTAAAGTTTCCGTCATAGTTGTTTGGAAATTACGGAAACTTTCAGAGCAAATACCTTCCTTCCACCTTGTGACATATCTTCCCTTACTCCTACTCTTATAAAGTAGGTTATAAAGAAGGGGGGTTAGTAGTATATAAGTCACATGATAAACTGTTTGTAAGCGGAAAGCTTTTTTCTGTTTTGTTTCAGGAAGTGGAGGACACCGAGAGTAGCCTCCTCTGGGTTAATCGCATTCACTATGGCTCAGACGTTTTGCAAGAACGTTACTTTGTATGGATTTTATCCATACCAGCGCGACGAATTTGGCGCTCCAGTACTTTATCATTATTATGAGCCAAACCTCACTGACTTTCATACAAGCGCTCACAACTTTGATAGAGAACATCGGCTGCTTAGAAGTCTGCACGATCAGCATATATTGAAACTTGTCATTGGAAGTTGCAAAAAGTAAGTATGCTAAATTTACCATAAAAGGAACACATGTTTCTCAAGAGACTAAAAATCCTCCCTACTAAGTTTACTTTTAAACCATTTTACAATTTAAAGCAAAATAAATGTCCAGTGCACCCCCTGAAAATATCTACTGTACCGAGTTCAAATCTGTCGAGGCCATTTTGACACACTTCTGTGTGCAGGCCCATTTCTCCTCTAGAAAATCAAGGTATTTCCATTGCCTTAATACATTTTAGCTTAAACTACATCACCCTCTTTAAGTTTATTCCTGAACTAATCTCACCTCCTTCAGTACCCAATGGTCTGGCTACGAGACTGACAATGTGAGAGCTGTCTGCCACATTCAGTGTTCTACAATCAGAGTGATGCTATTTTGCAAGTTTATGTCAATCGAAGTTTGGCCTTCAGTTGTAATTAGAGATGTGGATATTCTTAAACATGATTGGGGTAATGCAACAGCCCTTCAAATGGCCGTTTATGCCAGTTTATCTTACACAAAATCATATACCTTAATTGGTACTATGTTTTATAGGTACAGAACGATGGGCAACCCTAAAGAACCTCTGTAACTTTTAGGCTATTTCAAGAAATTATTTCAGAGTACGAACTTCTTATTACAGAATTGCAGGCTATGCATATTTGTTTACCCAAACCGTCAACCTTTCAAGTGAAACAGCATTTGTAACTTATGTACTTACTAATAATCCAACAAAATATCGTATCCAAAATTTCCCATCGAGTGATAACATAGACTCTAAAAACACAGCAGGTTGCAGTGTCTGATAGTCAGTAATGGAAATAAGCAAATTCAAAATTGTGTAGCAAATAACGTCAGATTGTATAGCACTTTTGTGCAGTGGCGGCACCAGGATTTTGAAAGTGGGGGAGGGGACAAATGGAGGGCAAGGAAAAATGCTGGAGGCAAAAAACTTTTCGCTTGTAGCGCAAAATCGAGCGCGAAGTGCAAGCTTTAGCGGGTGGGGTCCAGGGACCCGTCCCAGGGCCCTTAGTGGGGTCCAGAGGCAAAGCCTCCGGGAGCTCAGAGGTTCAGCATACCCCTGGGTGAAAAATTATGTCTCAGGATGGATATTTTTGGTTCGTAATGTATCATCAAATGCAAAGAGTCCAAATAATTTTAAAGTAATAGACTATTCTTCCTGTCAGGCTACTGTACCTTTAAGCGTAAGGGGTCCAGGGACTCGCCTTAGGGCCCCTGGTGGGGTCCAGGGGGAGAAACCCCCGGAAGCTCTGAGGTTTTAGCATATCTGTGGGTGAAAAATTAAGTCTCAGGATGGATATATTTTGGTTCATAATGCATCATCAAATGCAAAGATTTCAAATAGTTTTACTGTATTAGGCTATTTCTCCCGCCAGACCACTATACATTTAAGCGGTTGGGGTCCAGGGGCCCACCTTAGAGCCCCTGGTGGGGTCCAGGGGGCGAAGACCCCGGAAGCTCTGAGGTTTTAGCATATATCTTGGTAAAAAATTAAGCCTCAGGATAGGTATATTTTGGTTTATAATACATCACCAAATGCAAAGATTCCAAATAATTTCAATGTATTCAATGTATTAGGCTATTCAAGTTCTCCCGTCAGGCCACTTTACTTCAGGGGCTAAGTGGGAGGGGGGATCTGGGAGCAGAGCTTCTAACGGGGGGCAAATGCCCACATGTACCCCCTTGGTGCCGCTACTGTTTTTGTGGAAGGTGAGGGCCATCAAAAGGGAAATCACAGATCACCATCTTACGGTGCGTTTGTTAAAAAGAAGGATGACATGGACTAAATAGACTCTACTCAAGTAGGGGAAACAAAACAACTGAAGAAAAACTGTTAGAAAAGTTGAGTCTGAAACAATTCAAAGTGATAAAATTTTTAACTTAGAGAATATCACATGTATATAACGCAGTGCTGCTTAATTACGAAGCTATGGGAAGTGGACATCAACAGAAGTAGTGAGTCCCTTGTCGGAGGTCCAGAGATCCCATGCAGTATAAAAAAACGTGAAAATAGTACCACTAAGCATGGTGTTGTTATTTCATCTCTAAAAACTTTAACGGGTGGAGTGGGGCTGGTTGTGTATGTGGTATACCTTTAAATATCTTTCCTGGCAGCTCGAATGGGGACAAGAGTTTGTGCAGGGCGGGGTGGTAACGGTTGAAGAGTTTGCATGCAAACCCTATCCCCTACCCACTGGTCATGTACTCAAGTTTGACTGAGAGTAGGCCTGGGCCTAATGTAAGTTTCTAATCAACCCCATTGCATTTTTGATTAACTTGAGGAGTTTAGGGTCATGACATTATTTTGTAACAGCTTCTCGTTACATTGATATATGTAGGGGGAAATTTGTTATTAGGTTTTTTTCAAGGTTTGACCTGCCGCTGATGCCACCCTGTTAATGAATCAGCCGCCGCTCACTTATAACCATGTTAGAGAACAAATAAAACATTGGTGGGCACTTTAGAACAAAAATAATCAGAAAACATTAACGACTGCACAGCTCTTCCAGTAAGGAGATTATTACAGATACACGTGCGTAGGTTAGTCTTTCAGTGTACATATGTGCTCCACGTTAGACAATGGCAAAAGTGTCATTACATCCTGAAGAAAATTGAATCGTACAGAAACACTTAAAATCTAAAGCTCACAAATATATTGCGGATTGTTGCATGAGGGTCTTTTGTACATTCCTTAAGATATTTTTGGTGTTCTTGACCACGTGGAGCATTGTCGACACTAGTGTACTCGATCCTACCTTGTTTAAAGAATGTACTGTTACTGTAGTACAAACGTGTATGTAGAGAGCAGTAGCTCCCTTGTTCAATCGAACCATGCATTTGGGACTGAAATTTCTTTCATTGAGGAGCAAGAAACTTTGTGTTTTAATTTTTCCTAATGCCAAGAATTGTCACTGTAGAATATCGTCAGTTTATTTTATCTTTTCCAACCATCATTAATTCATATGGCCAACATTTTTTCGACAGAGATTCTGAAGGCTTGACCAAAGTCACACTGTCACACAGCACAGAAAGTCTAATGTTTCAGCCAATCACAGTTGGTGTTAAATGATTGCATCGACTGAGAAATTAAAATGTGATTCATTCGCAACAAAGCTAACGTATCTTTTAGTGATATTTACTACATTTTACCGGTGTTAATTCCATTTTTTCTGAGCTAGTGACACATTTTCATTTTGCCGTATTTTTAGGAGTATTCTTGTGATTTGTACAATTTCTTTGTCTATTCATGGAGCTACTACTTGTCCAAGTAGTAGCTCCATGGTCTATTTGAAGTCGGCTAATACAGAGAGATTTAAAATGGACGCTACAAGAATTTGGAGGTCATTTCCATGATCTTCAAGATTAACGGGCGTTACTTTCGGTAAATAGTGGCACCTGGGAACATTCTTTTTGGGTCTAACGCATAAAAAGAAAGAAGTCGGGAACGAGTCGAGGAATTACAAATCTCGTTTGTTTGAAGTACTTTTTTACCATTTCTTGTGCCAATTAAGAAGGGATTAACAGCCACATAAGAAGGGATTGGCAACCACAACCAAATCAGGGAATGCGTCGCAAAATGATCATATCGTGTACATCGGCCGTACCAGTTTACTAGCAAACGGGAGACCCGAGTAATATATGGAGATTCGAGGGTCAGAAATTTTCCAACTCAAGTCCTTGCTCGAGGGAGCAATTTTAATAATCCCTTCTCAGTTTCAGCATGGAGCGTCCAAAGTAATTAGCTCCATGGTTACAGGTAGCGATTACAATTAGCCAGACAGTGTATACCACTACGCACACTGTTGACACTGTGTACATGCATTACAGTAATATGTATACACAGTGAATACGTATGTATGAAGGTACGTATACGAGCCATATATTAGCGCGACATGTGTTGCAGATCAGAAAGTGTACAAACAACTTCCTTTATTTACCCCGAGAAGAAACGCAAACCTTTCGTCTTCTTTATTTGGCCGGAATTTCTTATCAATATATTGACATGGACTGAGATCTAAGGAACAGTAAGATTAGTGCTCCTTAGCGATCTAGTGTTTGATTGTACCAAGCAATCTTAGTTCTATTGTCTGTTGCTGTCGGGTTTGTTTCATTGAACTTGTAAACAAAGGCTAATTAATACTGCATGTATAAGCGCCTAACCCAGTAACACAAATTGCCGTTATCTTGCAACAAGATGCTAACACTTTTAACAGCCTAGGAAACACATTAAGTTCAGTGAAATGGCTGCTTCTTTATAAACGCGACGCGCATCCTGTTCTCGGGAGAAGGGGCTACAGTGATAGCAGGAGGTGAAATCTCTCAGTTGTCGAAAAATTTCGGTCAAGAAACCTTCCTCTTAGGCCTTATACAAATTCTTTCATCAAATGACAAAAGTCTGAGACCGCCGTTGACTTTGTGCACGATCCAGATTTCAAAAATATTCCAAGTCCGATGGTCACGAGGGGTTGACACTTTGGCGTGGTCTCACGCCTCCAAAAATAACACAATGGCTTCACCCACCTTCGGTCGGTCCCGATTCAGATGTAAACAAATTTCGATCTTTCCCAGGGCTATATCCTCGGGAAAGAGGACAGGGTGGGCAAATGAAATCTTGAAAAACATCCCTCATTGACTTTGTACACGATCCAAATTTCAAAAATAGGCCTATTCCTTTAAGTCCGATGGTCACTAGGGGGTTGACACTTGGACGTGGTCTCATGCTTCCAAAAAACGACGCAATGGTTTTATCTGCCTTCTGTCATGTCCCCATTCAGATCTGACCAAATGCCGACCCTTCCCAGGGCTATATCCTGGGGGAAGGGGACAGGGCGGGCATTGCTCCACTAGCCGTTTTATCTGCGCACACCGCCCGGACAAAGTCTGAAGACCGTACGTATGCGCCCGGTCTTAAAGTTGCCGCCCGCAACAAAAGCTTGGCCTCCCGGACAAAAAAATATTGCTCTCACTTCTTTTGGAAACGTTTGCACAGTGAATTAAACACTTTTCGTCTCCCTGTCCTACCTTTCAAGTTGAACCATTTCAAAGAACGTTGAATAAAAATGACTTTACCATGAGTATGCTATTAAAGTTAAAAAAAAATATTGAGAAGGTTTGATAAGAGTCTATTACCACGCAAATGTAGAAATGTGTTTGCCAACTGCAAGGATCCGTTTGGTATTTCTTTTATTTTTCTTAAGTCCTTATTACCCAAAGGACTGAGAAACCAAGCCAGATGAAAAAACCTCGTAAAAATAAGAATCCTTGGTGATATTTTCAATTCAAATTTAGCACCAAATGTAGCACCATTTTGCATCTAGCCCACCTTTCGTAAGCAAAACATTCCCAAAGGGGAGGGGGGACAACCCTTCCATTAGACTCCTCCCTCAGGACGGCGAACAATGTCATCTGCCATATCAGAGACAAGCACCTGAACAAAATTTGGACCTGCAGAGAACACTGGGGCAGGGAGCAAATGAAATTTTGAAAAATGCTAATTTACCCCCTCTTGACTTTGTACACGATCCAAATTTCAAAATATTCTTTTAAGTCCGATGGTCACGAGGCAATGACACTTTGTGGTCCCACACCTCCAAAAAATAACGCAGTGGCTTCATCCGCCTTCGGTCACGTTCTCAGTCAGATCTGACAGGTAAGGGGCCAGGGAGGGCAAATGAAATTTATCCCCCATTGACCTTTTACACGATCCAAATCTAAGAAATATTTTTAGTCCGATGGTCATGAGGGGTTGGCACTTTGAAGTGGTCCCACGCCTCCGAAAAATAATGCAACGGCTAATTCGTCCGCCTTTGGTAAAGTCCCAGCGAGACCTAAGCAAATCACGACACTTCCCTGGGTTATATTCTCGAGGAAGGGGCCAAGGCAGACAAATAAAATTTTGAAAAATGTCAAATTATCCCCCATTGACTATGTAAACGACCGAAATCTCCAAAATACTCTTCGTTCGATGGTCATGAAGGGTTGGCATCAGGGTGTAGTATCTTATAGGCCTACTGCAAAAGATAAATTTTGAATATTTGTGAGTCATACTTTACACATATACATATCCAAGGGGAAGTCACGCTATAACTTCCTGAAGAATATTATGAGATGAAATATTCTGTTTTAAAGTGCATCCCCTGCCATTATCATTTGCCCCCATCTGCAAGGGGATCCTTTGTATTAAGATCAACAGACTATAATTTGGTAAATAATGAAATCATCATTTTGTATGCCCTTCTTAGTCTTCGGCTAATCCAGATTGAAGATACAGTACTGAGTTTCATCATTTTAGATAAATTGCTTTTCCTCTCTGCAAGATCGACTTGACAGCTTTAAACTATAGCTTTATTTATAGCTGTTTACTATGCCAGTCTGCCATGGCTTCTACAGTACCATAGTACACACAGTACTCACAACTTATATTGCTGTGTGCACAGTCTGTCTCTGTGTGTGTACATTACGTAACACATTTAGATAAGGGTTGTTTTACAATCAGGGTACGTCGACCAGAAATTCACTTTATTGCCCCCATACTAAAAATATATACACTTGACATTAAGACCAATCACACTAAGTAAAAGTTCAGTATATGTCCTGTCTACAATAGTAAATTAAATGTATTTAAAGCACAATTTGGGGTAAAATAATTCTGCATAGTGTCATTTCTGGCAAATTCCACCGTCTCATTTGAATTTTGCAAACATTTGACCAGATGAATCACTAATACAGAAAAGAGTTTGACAGAAAGTACTGATTTGAAAGTTACAACTACAACAAGGTTGTTCAAAGGCGTACACCTTTCAATGATTGAAACAAATTTAATAAATGAAAAACTGCATGAAAAGGAGGTGGTATTTTCCGTCAAAATATGTCCTCTCCGAAATCATGCAAGTTAAGCTGACAGATATATGGCCCAGTAAAAAAAATGTTGCCTCACAAATCAGTAATTTGTATCCTACAAACATGTGGTATTGATATTATGTTTACTCTTTCAGTTAAGATATGGAACCAGTTTCAACCCTGAGACTTTCAATTCCGTCAAAAAGTGTCCTCTCCGACAAAAATGGTATTTCTATGTTTCTGTTTAAGAAACAGGAGTACTTGAGCTCCCACTTATGGTACTAAAAGTACTAACATTGTTCCATCATAAATGCATAATTACATCTCCTTCACTCAAGTATACTCAATACATTACGTATGTCAAAAAGTACGTCCTCTCCGAATATCAGAGATGACGTTTACCAGGGGGTACATATTTGCAGATTTATATCAAAATTAACCTTTGTATGATTGGGGCTCTCCATTCATAAGAATATGGTGTACTAATTTAAACTAGAATATGGTTAATTAAGTAGGCTTTGGGGATATGTCCAAGAGACAGTCACGTTTCTGGGTACTCTTTATGTACATCATCTTTGAACTAACAGAAAAGTGTATGGTATTAAAGACTAAGTTTACCCTGTTTTTGTTTTACTTAGTTTATGTAGCCTAGCTGTGCAGATTTTGGCAACCATTGATATCAGCAGTGATCCTTTTTGCTCTCTTGGTTGATAGATTCAATGCCATGAGTACCTTTTTCTTAAATGTCGGAGAGGACAAGCATTTCGACACATTCAGATATTTCCATCAATATGGACCTAGGTTAACATTCTGAACCTAGTAAAATTCTCTAACAAAAATGGACAAACCAACTCAATTGAACTCCTAGGGACTACAGTACCTGAGAGCTGTAAATGTCACACACAACAACTATGAGGCACATACAGATATGAATCCATATTTTTCAGATGTCTGAAAAATGGCAGTTTTTGCATTGATTCCCGTCTGGCAATTAATCCATCCAGATAATGAAACTTAAAACAATGGAAAGGTCAACTCTAAGCGATCCTGTCGTACTGCTTTGTACAGTGTGGCCTAAACAAAGATGAAATTAATTGCTTACCCAAGGACGAGAGTTCGACTGTCATTGGTGAACCCCTCAACCCCCCCCCCCACACACACACACCCATTACCCAGGGACACTATTGCTTTGGTAACACTGCTTTCCAGGCAGTTCAGGAAGATTTTCATGACCTGCAGTTAAACATTATGACATTTTTCATAGAGGTCAAAAGGGTGGTCCAGCCACAAATTTAGCCTTGATACGTTTTTAGGACTGTTAATTCCTACCATTTTGGTAAAAGGTCTAAACCAATTGAGATTTTGACACTGGCAGGCTAACTTAATACAATGAGTGACATCTTGTCACACTGGTGAAAAGTTTTTTAGTTTTCTTTGTTTATAATGGATACCGGATTGTTTTTTTTTTACCTTGAAATCAGCAGAGATCAGCCCAACAACAGGGTATGTAAAGGTTTCAACATATTACCCCCCCCCCCCTGTATTTAACGATGGCATTAAATTTTGAAGTACTACTACTGGGAGTGTGCATTACAGAAAAGCAAAAACTGCTTTACCAATGTGCGGGGATGATGTCAATCCTGCTTGCTTCAAGTTCAGTTGTGAGAGGAAAATGGGGTATCTTTAACTGGAAGTATCTCAAAATTAACAAACTGAAATTTTATTGAAGTTTCACTAGAATGATTGGATTACTCACTCTAAAACATATCACAGGTAAATGTGTGGTTGGACCACCCTTTTAATAACATGGTCTCTCAAATGTTTGTACCTCAGCCAAACCAAAGTGTTTTGATTGCTTTTAGATGTATATTGTCCTGTGGCAAGCATACAGTATGCTAAAAATGCATGGCTACAATCTTGTTAGAACATGTTTCCATAGTTGCTTTCCAAGTTGTTATTAAGGTTGAAACAGAAACATTTTTAAAAAATCTAAAATAACAATTGGTCAAATTTTACGTCCAAAAAAAAAAGCCTCTCCAAAAATTCACAACAGGGGATCTTGGAGTAACAAACCAAAACTTCAAAACACTTTCTCTTATTTTCTCAATTTGTATTTATATATAATCAGTTGTGTCATTTCCTGCTGCATGTAATGACTTACCTATCACAATTCTGTGTAGTATGTGTACTGAGTGAATCAGTCTGCTGTACCATTGTTGACTTAAAATGAGCTTCTTCAAACTGTTAACTATGTTAACACATTGTAATGTTACAGAAAATATGAGAAACTTTCCCTTGTTATGTATATTGCACTATTGCAGGTACTATGAAATAATACAGTACAGGCTGTAAATCAAAGGCAGTTACTGATTTACTGTCAGCATGTCAAAAAAGTGTCCTCTCCGATAATGAGGAATCTTCTCTGACTGGTTACAGTATATTGACATCATATAGCTGGCTTTTAGGTATAGTGTTTTGCAAAAAAAGGGCACTCAGAAGCAACCAATTTCAGTGTGTTTATTGAAGTAATTGGAATAAAACTTCTAGAACTTATCCTGATGTTTCAGAACCTTCTTATGGTACCACCTGTTATCAGTCACTTATACATTAAATGAAAACATTTACGGAAAAGGCTATGTACTTTTTCCAGAAATTTGAATTGCACAAGTTTCATTTGTCATCTTCCACTTATCAAACATGGCATTAATTCCTATGAAATAATTAAGCTCAAGAACCCTGTTAACACACTCCCTTCTCTGTGTCAAACAAATTGTCCTCTCCGAAAAACCACATGTCCTCTCCGACTGATAATTTTGACATCAAGTATCTAGACTGTTGCTAGACATAGTGTTTTGAAAATTGGTGTGTAGAAGTAGACTGACTATGGTTAGAGTTAGGGTTAGGGACCTATTACCTGCGGTGTTCCACAAGGATCTATCCTAGATCCACTTCTCTTTATTATTTATGTTAATGATCTGTCTAAAGCTAGTAACAAGTTTCACATTATTTCATATGCTGATGACACGAATCTTTTTTTTCTCTAGTCCTAACCTAACCACACTATTGTCTACTGTTCAGGATGAATTTGTTAAAGTACGGAATTGGTTTTGTGTAAATAAGTTATCACTCAATGTCAAAAAAACTTCCACTGTTATATTCAGATCACCGAACAAGCCTGTAAATGATAATATACACTATATTGAACTTTGTGGTCTAAAGCTTAGGATTTCGAACTCCTGCAAGTTCTTAGGAGCATTTATAGACCAGCATCTTACCTGGTATGACCACATTGATTATGTCGGTAATAAAGTTTCTAAGGGCGTTGGTATTTTGACCCTTTTACGTCATCTTCTGCCTAAACATGTTCTTCTTACTTTATATAATACACTTATTCCCCCTTACCTATCGTACTGTAATGTTGTTTGGGGCAGCACCTTCCCGACTAGAATACAGCCACTCTTTGTCCTTCAAAAGAGATGTATGCGTTTGATTACTAATAAACATCGTCTCTATCATTCCAACCCTTTGTTTGTAAAGTTACGAACTCTTTCTATTTATAATCTCAACCGATACTACACGAATATCTTTATGTATAATTGGCTTCACGACAATTGCCCTTTGATTTTTAAAGACTACTTTCATTTCCGTGCTGATTATCACTCCCACGATACGCGCTACTCGCATGATCTTTCCACCCCACTATGTAGACTCCATTCTTGACATTGTAATGTTCGATATCTTGGTGTCAAGCTTTGGGACTCACTCCCTGACGATGTAAAAGATAGTAGATCTATTTATACTTTTAAACGTAAGCTTAAAGAGTATTTTATTCATTTGCAGTAATGTCACATACCTATAGTATTTGCCTTTTCTCCTTTAGTTCATTTTGATTTTCTGTTAGTTCTTGTGTTTTTTCCAGTGTTGTGTTCTTTATGTGGTCTACATGTAGTCTTACTTTGTGTTCTCTCGGGGTGTTTACCTTTACAAGCTTTCGCAAGCTTTCTGTAATCACCCCACAGTCTCTTTCTTTTTATTATGATTGTATGTACGTATATTATATGAATCTCGTCATCAGGTGAAAGAGCCTGAAATAAAGTTTATGAAACTTATGAAACTTATGGTTATCAGCACATTGGAACTGAACTGCTGTTACCAATGCTAATCTTTCAGAATTGAAAACTTCATAAAACCATTTCACCCCTATCATGCAAAGACAAACAGAAACTTCTGTGTAGGCAAATAGATATGCCACATCCTTCAGGATACTGAGTTGTATTTTCATTACACATCATTTTTACTTAAAACAATGTCATCTAGACTCACTCTAAACAAGAGAATAATGTGATGTGTGTAGTTAGATAATTTTGTGTCCCAGGAGCCAAATTTTAGATCATAGATATTTAAAGTTGTATAAAATAAAATTGTGGATACTTGATGCCTCTATACTTTTAAAATCTTGAATTTGATCTGTCTGCAACACAACAAGATACATACTAAAGAAAAATAAACAACTTTATTTTTTGCCTTCTGTGAGACACCTGATGTACCCTGATTATAAAACAACCCATAACAGCTTGTGTGAACATGGAGGTGGTAACTCCATGGTGTAAATTACCTCAAAGTCCATTCACACTTAATAGCCTCTGTGATTAGATTTCAACTCCTTGGAAGAACTGGAAAATCTGTTTAATTGCCGTGCAGGGATTGAAGCCTTTGGGCTAATTTTTTAGACCATTTTTGCTGTAACCGTGGAAGGGGAATGTACACGCCATGTGCTACACATAATGAGAACTGCATCGCACATCGGCGGGTTTTGCATCGCAATTGCGATGCGATACCGCCTCTTTCCATCACTCATGATAATAGTACAATGTAAGCTTTTGACGATAGGCCTAAACGACTCAACGCCGACGGCCTAAACTCTAAAAAAGTTGGGTAAAAAATTGCACCATCATGCTAAAATATTAAAAATTGGGTAAAGTTTGTCCAATATTTGTTGAAAGATGGCCTTAGCGAGAGGTTCGTTATACCCAATATTAAGCAGTAACTAGCTTCTCGATAAACCCATTAATCAAGCAATATTGGGCAATATTTACCCAATTCAGTATTTTTACATACGTGCCCAGTGCTGGTGACATTTTGACTCAGACTTTTACACGGTATGCATGACCTATGTAACGCATATCAAGTTTAGAATAATATTTGACTTTTTGACTTGATTTATGTCGTCCTTATTGAGTGGGTTTCATTGTGCAATCATACCAACATGTATAGTCTTACTGGTATCCATGTATACCACATAGTTGTGCCTCGTCGCCATCATTGCTTGTATGGAAAATGCTCCGGGACATGATACAGGGCCTAAGCTACAAGCGTCGGGGAGGGGGGGGGGGATCCCACCAGACGGGCAAATAGAGGTCTTACATTGACACCACTAAATTCATTAATGGACAGCATTAGACGGTGACGGTATCATACAGTATGTATATACTCTCTTAAACCTTTAGAGTGAAAAGTCACTCTTTTAGAGTAAAATTAGGGACTAATCTAAATTTGGATTGAAAGATTTAAATCCAAAAAGAGTCATTTTCACTCTTTTAGAGTGAATATCCAGTCTTAATTGTAGATCGGTCCCTAATTTTACTAAACCTTTAGAGTGAAAAGTCACTCTTTTAGATTTAGAGAGTAACAGTAGTTCACGTGCAGTATGTCTTCAAGGTCATAAACATGTATATCGATAAACGTATTCGACGTGTATTACCCTAGAGTGAGTACGAGGAATACTTTATTAATTTAGGGGCGCAGTAGAATTACAAATCTCAAATCAAATTCTTCATTTTCTTCTCACGGAATATACCGTTTACAACAATTTAGGCTCGTGCAAAGACTGAAGGTTATTCCTAGTAAAGATTAAAAAATTTGTTTTATATATTAGTGCATATATATAGGTGTGTCTGAACTGCCTATCAAGAATGAATAAAATCTGCTTTGTGCCTGTTCACCTTTGACCAGATAAAAACTATTTTGAAGTATGCGAAATTTGCAGAGCACACATGTTGAAGGGCAATAAACAATGCTACGTATGGTGAATTAGAACGAAACTTAACCACAAATTTCAAGGATTTTAGTACAATGACTGTTTGAAACTCTAGGTCAGATCTACTAGGGAAGAAACTAAACAAAATACAATGACAACGACTTTTCCCATGAAACAGCTTACCACAGCAATAGCTATAAGCATATCGATGCCACGGCTCGGGAGGCAGGGTCAGGCTCCTATCTAAAAGGACTGGGAAGCTTTCCCTGTCCAATGTCCATTTTTTCACTACTTCTTTATTTCTGAGACGATTTTCTGAGCTGTGCCACCAAGTGTGTGCTTATGTTGATCTGTTGATGGCGGTGATGTTAGGATGTAGCATCTAATAGAGTTTAATTTCATTTTTTCTGAAAGAGACACCAGTTTCTTGAACATTTTGACGATAAATGATTGATTTTTGCTGGCCTATTCTGAAATGACACACATCCTCCTCAAAGCATTGTTTTGCTTTGAGTGTACGTTTCTTCATTACCAGGTTCCAGCAATTCGCATTCAGTATTCTAAAAGTTGTTGCATTAATTACTTGATTACTACGAAAATTTCCCTGCAAACTTCCACTGCGTGGGTTTTATTCCCTCACTAGATCTTTGGGTTATATTATCATATGAATCGCCCTGCGAATTTGTGTCTCAAAGATCGCTTTCAAGACATAGTTAAAATGAAAACTTCACAGAAAACACAACCATGGACATATTTCATCATTAAACGTCTTAACTGAATTTGAACCTTGAAAAAGTTACAATTCACTCAAAGACAAGTCACTGTGATACCTCACACACATGGAACGAAATATCACTCCATTTGGAGTGAATTTTCACTCTACTCCAGGTGAAATTCTCTCTTATATACTAGAAGCACACTCTACACTCTACATCCCTTACACTGAGTACACTCTTTTTGGAGAGAATTTTGCTCTTGTGTTTTGAGAGTGAACTCAGTGCTAAAAGCAGTTAAGAAGCCCCTTAGGGGAGTTTGGCCCCCGTCTGGCAAATCCTGGAGCCACCCTTGCTCAACACCCGATTCCGAGTCTGGACTCAATCCGCTTCTTTCTTGGACTTGGAATTAGTCCGGAATGGGAGGTCCCTGACTCGAAATTGGCGGAAATGGGCGTGACTCGGAACTGATTCCAGGATGGGCCAGTCAGTGAAATTGGCTCCTGAAAGTGACGTTTTTAGTCCTGATAGTATAAGAACCATATGTATGATGTTCTAACGGGAGGAGGGATAGGTCCGGGAATTGGGACACTGGAAACAAGATTACATCAGAATCAGAGGATAGGTTTACTAGACTCAGATTTTGCAGGAAATGGTAGCGATTGGAATCGGAATTTGATTATGAGGTCTCGGGTACAGCCCTGAAATTCGGTGTACCGTTCTGTGGATACCAATAGCATGGAATACATCGGTGTTCTTCCGAACAGAAAATATTGCATTCTGGTGCGTGTTCTGTGTATTACAGGCCTCCCAGAGTGGCATAAAATCATAAAATTCATAAAATATGGCTAAAAATGGGCATGTAGCAAAAATAGCATAAAATTGAGGGGTAAATCATAAAACTTACAAAATATTTTTTGATAAAATGTTGTATTGCTTATATCTCTCTAGTCAAAACATCCTTAATGCCCTGGAATTTCATGTGTGTACTTATGTACTCCACATGGCTCACAGTTGAGCTACAACTTATGCCTTCAATTGCCATTGTGTACGTGTATTAATGCATGTCAATGTTTTAGCAACAGTACTTAGGTACTTAGGCCTAAAGCTAATATTAAATGAAATCAATATTCCTCTGATGCTGTATGTGAATGTTACGTAACATGAACCCATGACCCACATTTAATTTATAAAACAGTCTAAAACCCCTTCCGCCTCCCTTGCCTAACTCCCTCTCTCAAAGAAGTATCAGGTATACCACCTCTTTTGAATCACTGCAGCTATGGCTCAGGTGAATTATTTAGTTCAAAACAATGTTATGCTGGTGCAATGATTTAGCAGTAAATACATTTACACACCATTTATTTACTGTGACATCGGCTGGGACTAGTTAACAAACATCCTATTTCTTACCAGGTGTTGTTCTCAACAATATACTTTTGAATCATTTTTACACTGCATATGGCATAAAATCGCCATAAAAATTACAAACAGTGGCATAAATAAGCATAAAATTTACATAAAAATAGCATAAATTTATAAATAAGTTTCCTCCAAACATGCTGGGAGGCCTGTGTATACGATCTAAGTGCATGGAGAACCCGGCGTATATTTGACATAAGCCTACATCTAGTTACAAATTAATCACGTTTTTGGAAGCGAGGTTTAATGGCACTGGTGTCTATGTGCCATAGACGGTAAGGCACATCACACATATCAATATTTCAATATCTCGGTCTTGTAGGAAAGATCGCACCCTTCGGAGTTAGAGTTAGATGAGGTTTTACCGCTCAGTTTCTAACCAATTGGTTGAAGTCGGACCGGCCACGGCCTTTTTCCAGTTGTGGCTCACTGGTTTGTTTCCCCTATTCCATTGCTTATGTTGAGCACCAATCGTAATGGCAGTAGGTTCCATTTTTAAAGTCTTTGGTATGGCCCGGCCAAGGATAGAACCCCAGACCTACCGGCTGCAAGTCAGATGCTCTAACCACTAGAAAATGCCGTCGGTATCGCACCCGAAGTTCATAGATGTAGGGAGCCATTCTCAAGGAGGGGGGGGGGGTGAAGGTTGTTTTGGATCTCTTTCCTGAAGGAGGGGTCTAAGAAGATCCCTTGGAATTTTTGTACTATTTGATGGTCCTTTGATGCAATTCGCTGCTACATATCGTGTAAATTTTTAAGGAAAATTTCTGAAATGTTTGACAGTTTTTGCAGAGGGATTAGGTTATTGGTTTTCGTCCTTGAATAGGGAAGGCGGAAAGATACTTCCAGCCCCTACAATTTTGACTGGGGTTATTGCCCCTATACACCCCCCATCGCCCCTCCCTATTCGTATGCCTTCTGATATGACTATGCAACCAAAACCAGCTTTATTGATATGAACTAATAAACAGCCTGATCATGAGCCTACACTGTAGATTCCAGATTGTGATAGAACCATTTGTTGGTTAAAGAACCACACACATGCAGCAAGGGAGAAGAGAAAAACTCTTATGAGTCCAAAGGTTGCATTGATTCAAGGACAATAGTTAATAGTTAATGTAGAAATGAAAGATATAGATACATTTATTGTAGGAGCGAATACAGACATGTTAGGAAGTGCCAGGAAGTAATGAACAGCCAGCCGAGTTCCCTTCTACAATTCGAAAGCGGCGCCACAATCGAGAGAGAAGTCTAGACTCTAGAGCAAGTAGGTCCAAGTGGATGATACGCAGTTTTTGGGACGCGGTTTTTCACTGCATCAGCAATGTCATTACGACGTTGTCAGCCTTAAAGCACTTCGGGAGTGAGCCGTGCATGATGTAAACCGAATTATTATATGACTAACATTTTTTGAAGAAAACAGAGAAAGCGACGAAGCTTAGCAACCCCTGAGGTTCGGGTCAAAGTAAAGTGGATTTTTCATCCACAAGCAATCTAGTAGACGGTTTTTTCCATTTGATCTGGCCTTCCAAAGTAAACTAAATTTCATGTAAATTGTTTAGTTAGATAGCCACCCGCGCAGTTGAAATTTATAAGCTAAACTCTTCTCCCTCACTCGTGGTCGCTTAGCGTCGAAAACAACTGCTTGTCAAGATATGAATTATTATTTGGAACTGCACGGAATTGGCCTATACGACTGAGGCAAATCTCTGTAATGAAATTATTTTCTTTGATCCGGCAAAATGATGTAAGATGATGATTCTACAACTAAGAATTTGATGGATTGTGATGTATTACACATATGAGATCTATGAAGTGGTTACTTCAAATTAGCTTGCATAGCTGTCTGTGGGTAACCCCCTTTATCATGAAACGCCCAACACTTTTAAGAAATGGATAAACAACAACACTGGCAGTGGCACCAAAAAGAGAGGGCATGGGAGTATCCCTCCAGTCATGGCCTTTGCCCCCCCCCCCCCGCCTCATCTCGAGTCTGTTCCAATCCAAAGGTCAGAAACGATGGTGGTTAGTTAAGGGTCTATATTATCAAATTTTCTGTCACAAATGGTTCTGAAACTATCCAAACTTTCTCAAATCCTTCGCAAAGGTATCAAAATTTTTCCGTGCTCGGGCGGGCTTCCAGTCTCACCTCATTACTATGCTAATCACTATCATGTAATGCCGTCTTAAGCTTATTCCAGTTATTCATAGACGGCTGGGATATGATCACAATGAGGCTGATTGGTCGTGTGTATAGGAGTAAAGATGGAGGAGCACAGCAATGCAGGAATGCGAAGGAGGGGGAATTCAGGGGAAGACATATTTTATGAACACTGAAACTTTTTACGAATTACCACGCATAAGACTTGCCTTCTGGTTGGCTGGTACATTTGTTAGGTAAACGTAAGTGTCCCGGTGCAGAGTCTTCATGCAACGTTTGTTATGGAAATGATTTTAATTGCAAAATGGCTCTCCATATGTCATAACCATATTAGGACAATAAGGCACAGAATTATTCTAGAACACTTTCAAAATGTGCATTTCCAACCTCTGTAGGGGCCGAAGGGGGTCTTACACTCTAAAAACAGTTTGGTCAAATTGACCAGTGACTGGGTCAACTGCGCACCGAACCAAATATGATCAAATAGTTTGACTAAACTATGGTCAATTTTGACCAATAGGTGGTCAAACTTGACCATAGTTTAGTCAAACTATTTGACCATATTTGGTTCGGTGCACAGTTGACCCAGTCACTGGTCAATTTGACCAAATTGTTTTTAGAGTGTAGTACAATCTAATATCATGAGGATCGCCAATACGGTTCCATTTGTGGCATGGTGTGAAAGACTGGAGTTTACTTTTGTCTTTATATATTTTTTGAAACATTTAAATCGCGCTTCGCCCCCATCCATTATCGGTAGACAATGAATGTTAATACACTTGTGCACCACCCTTAATTTGGTTATTCCTACTACCCTCTTTCGCTTATTTCCCGTTGCACTCGGATCGTCTAAATCTTCCTCGCCCATGTTGGTATCACCATTTTGTAAATACCACAGAGCTTACAGGAGGCTCTATTTTGGTCTGTACCAGCCTTAGAGGGGTGCCATGCCAAAGGAAAAAAGACAATAATAAGAATTTTTACGCATGTAATTATAGTTCAAAGATTTCCCAAAGATAGTGCGATTTTACATCTAAGCTAACTTACATAACCAAAAGTTCTTAAGGGGAGGAGTTGTCAAGCCTCCACTTAGTCGACACACCCTTCTCTTGCCCCCAACCAAAAAAAAAAGAGTTCACTAAATTGTGAGAATTTTTCAACAGTTTATAGGTTTAGATTTGGGACTAACAATACAACAAAAACAAAGTCTCACATGTACTTCTCACATGTACCTCTGTACACTTTAAAAAATGTCTGTTAATTTACAGAAAATAAAACAAAGAAATTAATAAGAAATACAGAAATTTCCTGGCAAATACTTGCCAGAACATTTCTGTATTCCTTTTGTATTTCTTTATTTTATTTTCTGTAATTTTACATTTTACAATTTACATGTTTAACAGTGAAGTGACTGTCTTTCCTTTTGTTGTATTGTTAGTTGTATTCTGATGATGGTCGACGACAGACCTAATATTTAAAATATATTCAGGGAAAGGGGGAAATGAATCTTTACACTTTACTAATTTTCTTTGATGTTACACTAAGAGTCAGAATGGCTACAACTCATCCAAGATCTATACCTATATCAGCAGGGACTCTATCCGAGGTCAACCGGGTTCTTTGGAATTCTAACGTAAATGATCAGTTTAAAAATTCGCTAAACATAGCACAAGCATTTAGACCATATTAAATAAGCAAAAGTTCCTCAAAGAGGAAGGGTTACCGTTCCCCTTAGGACTCTCCCCAGGACGGCACCTGCACGAGGTGAAAAAGATCGAAAGATCAAAGGATTCGCCCCGTGTGCGAACTATCGCAGGTGCGCATATGCATAATTTACACTGACTTTATGGGTTCGTCTGAGGTGGGATCACAACATTATCTTCTGTGGTGGCCACCCCTCCTCCTCCTCAATTACCAACTCCTGTCGGTGGCAGTGACAAAGGAGCACAGCTTACAGGAACAATTTGCGCGCACAGAAATTTGTCCCCTCACATGTGATGCTCCCCCTCTTGCCCCCTTCCACTTTTGAAACCCTGTCCCACAGGGCGAGTGATCTCAATTCTCAACAGCTCAATTTCTAGGTTTATTCGTGACCATTTTCGTACATCCAACTTACGTACTTCACAGCAGGTGTCGAATATGTACTCCTCTTTTAACGTACATTACGAGTGCAGCCAATATACGTGCAGGAGTAATACACGTCCGTCAAGCGGGGAAGCATCCAACAAACAACTGTGGGATAATTATTGGCAGCTAACTTTTAATTACTTGACTCTCTGGAGAGTACTCCACCATCTCGTTTAAGAGCTTTCTTAACATAGGCCACGCAAACATACGTCAGCACTCTTGTCCAAATAATTAAAAATTTGGTATAGAAGGTTACATTTTCTCAGTCCATTGCAAAACAGTTTCTGTCTTCTTTTACTGTTTATTTTTTTTAAACTAAATGGCCCAAAGGCTACTTTTTCTGACGGAGATAATTTAATTAATTTTACTTTTCTAACTATTTACAGTCGGAACGAGTCTGCCGGTTTGCGTCCTATCCCGGAGCAGCATAAAGTTCAAGCTAAGGCTGTCGCACCCAAACTATGTCACCAGATATGTGACAGGTGAGATTGAAATAATTACACAGATTATCTTTGATGGAAATATGGAGGAAAGTTTACTTTTTGTTCGGACACTCATAGCCCCTTAAGGTTTAAAATCAAAAAGAAAAACACTGTGTATAAAATGTTTCTTCCCGCCTCCTAGTTCTCTAAAAGCCCCCATTTTCTTGGGTTAGCCCCGGTTATACATAGTGCTATTGTGTGTTAAGTAACAGTGGCCTGAAAAGAAGAATAACGTTCCCCCCTTCTGCATTTGCAAGTGATGTACTAACTACTTTCTTGGGGCCGGGCATTTTGTTAACAGGGTCGAAATTGTTTTAAAGTTTGCAAATAAAGATGAACATTTATGAGTAGAATTTGAATCAAGAAATTACTGATAACCATACCTCAGTTTCATTATAAAGTACGATACACATATACAGCCTGCAAGTATTCAAGCATATGAAAGCTCCTACCATTTTGTATTGCCAGTTGACTCTCTGGGTTTAAAGTAAGGTTTAAAAAAACCATATAGTTTTGAATTTGTGAAGTGAACACACTCTGGTGAAATTTTCATTCGATTTCCTTGTGTGGCTCTCGAGATATTATAGCAGATAGCGTTACAGTTTCATTTTATTCTCTATATCGCAACATACAATAACAACTTGAAGTGAACTTCTAGCAAACAGGAGTGACGTCATTTCCTCCCACTGATGATTTACGGTATTGTTTTGATCTTGAAATGAGAAGGAATACCACCTTTCCAAAGAGAGTGCAAAGTTTTCAGACTTCCCATACCTGTCATGCACCAATAATTACGAAAGCTTGTAATTATGATAGAGGAGAAAATTGGACGTTTGTAGAATTTAAAGAAAAACAAAACAGTTTTGACTAATGTGAGGTTACGATTACATACGATTACACGTGTGCTTTATTTAAGTTCGGGGGATTGGTTGAAAATGTAATAACTCCGTCTGTTAATGTGGTAATATTTCGAGTACCACCAGACCACACAAAGAACAATTTCTTCAGACTGCTAAATTAAGTACCCTTCCAACATATCAAAACCAGAAACGAAGCCAAAGGGGAGGGGGAGGGGGCAGGAAGCTGTCTCGGCCCGTTCAGCGATGTCTGGTTACGAGCCTAATAACCAAACCTTAATTGAAGCTTAAAACTCTTTTTCTAAGTACTCATATCATCACTTGTTTAAGACCTTCCAGAGATTTAGTCTCAAGCTATCTACTTTACAGTAATCTCAAAATATTTTTGTAGTATTTTTTCCAAAACTAAATTACATTTTGTTTTTGTTTGATATTAATGTTTGCCCACAATTGTGAGGACACATTGGCTCAAAATATAATATAACTTCACTGTGTTATGACGTTTAAATGTAAGAATTAATACATTAATTATGACAACTTCACTGTGCATACTTTTGGCTTTCTTTGAAACCTAATCAACGATATACCGTAGTCTTCATGATGTCCTAGTTACACTACAGACACGTATTTAAGTTAAAAACTTTATGAATAATAAAGCACAAGCCATGGGCCAAGCAGCCTTGTTTCTGCGAGTTTTTTCGATGGCGCTTTTCATCTATAATTAATATGAATATTATAAATAGCTCTTTTATCATCAGCTTACTATATAACTGTTTTTTTTTCATCAGACAAAACCAGACCTGTTTTGATCCATCAATAGCAATCATAGTATATGATAGTTCGTCGGATCCTCGAAGAATGTCCTTTCAACAAATTTTTCCGAACTTTAAAATATCCATTGACGAGAAAGATAAAAAATCTAGTAACGTGAAGCCAGATTCAAACGATGCTAAACTTTGTCCAGTCACTGATATCGATCCTTCTTTTAGAACTATAACTACCCAACAGAGTTGCGCAATCATTGGTGACAACGAAATACTCTTAAACAGCAAATGTGGGAAGGAGATAGATTCACATAGCTTCACTTTTAGAGCCGATTTGACCGAAGCAGAAGGATCCATCGAAGACGCGGGTAAAAGGACTGACATAATGATGTTAAATCGTCAAACAGCAGACTTTGTATATGATACACTCTTTGCACGCAGGAGAACTTCGCAGAGAAAACGAAATTATGCAAAACTTTTACAAACTGTTCGGTATCTGAATGACAGTATTCTGTGGTATCCAGAAAGTACTGCAGGTGTGACGGCAACGAAACTTCAAAAAATAGCTGTCTTTTTCCGAAGTCAAAATATGAGCGTCAGATTCGGTTTTAGCTTCACCGATGTGGGTGCGGAAACCAAAAGGTAAGTGTGGTATGTCATCATTGCATAGAGCCCACAGAGGCTGCTATGAGAATTGCTCTCCTGCCAAGGAAACTATCCTACGCAATTTCTTTTCTTGAAAATTAAACATACCCCACCACAGCCCCCCAACACACAAACACACCCACACCCACCCCCACACAAATACACCATCAAATAATGCCAAGGCAGATACAAAATGCAGGATGGCCAAGGATTTATATAGTTGAGACCGATTTGTGGCTCCCTTACAGCAGCCAAACCTAAGAGAGCGAAAAAGTGTTGAATGTTACAAAACTGCCCTCTTCCTCTGGTATATAATAGACCCTTTTCCAAATAGCAACTGCAAAGGATTGTGGGAAAGAGTTTTGGTACACGTTGTTTTTGGCCACAGTAAAATGCCATTTGACAAGAACGCTGCACACCAAAAGTCTGTCCCACAATCCTTTGTAATCGCTATTTGATAAAGGGTCAATTGTGGAACTCAATATAGCACAGGTAAACATTTTAAGGATGCTGTTTTCTCAAAGGTTTTTTAAGAGCCTCCTCCCTCCCGGGCCCGAAAACTTGCCAAATTTTGACTTTACTGTTGAAACACGAACTTTAAGACTATTTCTGGGGAATCAATAAAGCTCTTGTTCGGTATTTTGCGCTCATGATGAGGAGATTCAAATATTGGTAAAGTTTGTCAACATATGATTCCCGAATTGTTTTCCGATTCAGGATTCGTCTATTTCAGTGTGTCGGTCAGTGGCCCAGAGCAATGGGCCCCATCCCTCCCAGCTTTTGGAAAAGTGCATAAAGGCTAGGGCTGTACCCTCTTCCGTTAAATGAGGACGTTAAGAGGCCGTCCAAGTAGCAGGAGGGATTAGTAGTCTATATCAGGCCTATCTCGATATCCTGTAAACACTATAGACGGAAAGGCAAGGCAAATATCGCTGGTATTTATCCACCCTCTGCTTGATGAGTGGAAGTACTACGAGGCAGTACCAAAGGACAATGTCCCCATCGTGGTAGCATGGAATTACTACATCGGACCATGGTGGTGGTAATTCCAAGCTTGATTTAAGGTTCTTCATATAGCCAGTTAGTTTCCTCACCTTGGAGTTGAAAGAAATTAGCTCAGTGAAGGATACATTCCACCTAAACAGTATATTGTGTCCACATCCGTTAGAAACGCGCTGGCGTCATGTGGAAAACCTTTAGAGTTCAATGGGGATGTGGGTGTTTGGTTCATTCCATATTTTAATCATGCTTAACTTGTAACACTGTACTCTTGAGAGGAATAATCAAGAATAGTAAAAACAACTTTTATTAGACAAATCAGTCATAGATTTGACTAACTTCAGTCGACACTGTCTCATATCACAAATTAACGTTAGTGATTTTAAGAGCTCCCTTACAGAAGAACTGCCTTGACCTCGATGTCAGTGACTTTGATGAGAGTGGCTTTGGGACCACATTTGAAGGTCACTTGTTCAGAATGTGAGGTTGTGTATTACGTAACTACATCTCTAACAGTTGCAAAGGAAAGTAGCGAATACAATGTTCTTCTTAGAGTCAAATTTCTTCCTGTTTACTTCACGAGTCTGATTAAAAGGCGGATTTTCAATGACAAAATTTATTTGCAGATGCAGGTAAGCCTGTACAAAGTTTCTCACAGATTTCAGAATATAATTTCCAAGTTTCGAAATGTAATATGCAATCATCTGTCTGTGTGTAATTGTATTGTGTACTTTTTCATTATTGTGTACTTTTGACAAACTACTAACATCAAAATATCACCGACGATCTGGTTGAACAGTCAACAATCAAACGATGTGTACAAAACAGTCAGGATGAAAAAACAACAATCGATTGAAGCATTCTCCTCCCATTTTAAGTGTTAATATACGCGCCACTGTTTATTGATGGTATGCTTGTAAGTGCCATTCGTTGTTATTCAGTCATTATTATTCCATCTTCAAACACTTGATATCATAGCAAATATTTAATATTTACTGTCTTATGTGCCTAAATATGATGTCACTTCGTGTAATCTAATCGAAATTATGAACAATCCCATCTGGTCTGTCTAACTAACTACTGCACTGTACATATTCCTCACTGCGTTAGCAGATATCGATCATTGATGGCAGCACAGACGACATCGCCTTGACTTTTTGCAGTCCAATGTCGAGTTGTTTACAGGAAGTGACGTCACACTGATAAATCTCAATATCTCTTTTTTTCTTTCGTTTTTTCTTCAACAGGAGATGGAAAACTAATGAAGCTGCTTCATCGAGGTTAATTTTATTAACTGTTGCTGAGACTTTCTGTAAAAAGATTACATTATATGGATTCCACCCCATTTATTCAAACGCAACAAAATCCGAAAGTAATGTTGATAAGTTGAACAATGAAGAACAAATTATCGAATCGCTTCAGCAAAAAGGCTTCTTAAGTCAGGCTTTGAATCCCTGTTAACTTTTCACCAAAGCTAACGTGTACCTGACATACTTTAAATAATGATATTCGTTAATTGCTATGGCCTCAAAACTTTAGAAAAGAAGAGCCTTGCGTAAAGTGGGCATGCGCACAGCAGGTCTGTTACATTAAATAGAGACAGACAAGTGAGGAGCGATGTAAAAGTGATGTGGGTGTCAACAGGCGATAAAATTAGCTATGTGACTCCCCGACCCATCCCACAGAAGGTACTATTACCTGCGAGCCTGGACTTGAATCAACCTGGTCTTTAAGGGAGGGATCATGGTCTTCCCCACATCACGTGAATCCTATGTACTGTGAAGTAGCGCATCATCTAGTCTGCGTATAAAAGTTACTATGTTTCTTCCGCCATACAGGGGCTGAATGAAACACTTCGTACGTCCAGTGGGCTATACAACAGCAGGCTTATGGAATTTTCGTGTGAACTCTGCCATTGCAAGGGGAAGCGTCACGTACTTAGTGAAAATGAGCAAGTCGGATCCGGAGTATACGGCAGGTTTCCCGAAACTCTGATGAAGCACAAATTCGGCATAGCGTACGGTCAAAACCAAGCGCGTAGCCAAGGGGAGGGGGGACGAAGGAGGCAGCTGCCCCCTTGAGCATTTTTTCTTTTTTTAATGTTTATTTTTACAATATTTCTAGTGTTTCCCCTATTTATATGCGTTAAATAGGCCAAGGAAGTGCCATTTCCAGCGATTTGGGAGGAAAATTTTTTGCACTTTGCGCCAACCCATGATGGCGCGGAGCGCTAAGAGTCTGTCTATGGGTTTCGCCCTCCCCTCTTGACAAATTCATGGCTACGCCCCTGGTCGAAACCACCAACTTCAGTTGACTCCTCCCTACCCTTTCCTTACGTTTCGTTACTGGATGAACCGATCACGGTAGCTTCAGACGCATTTCACCGATGCCACTGTGTTCGGCGTATATTGGTTGCGTAGTGCCAGTTACGCATACATTGAACCCACCTTCTGCTCAAGATCTGTGACCGCCATTGTGGTAATCGAAACGCACGACGTCACTTTCTGTACAACTGAGGCAGGTTTCCAGGTGGAAAACTAATAAAGCTGCTTCGTCGAGGTTAATTTTATTAACTGTTGCTGAGACTTTCTGTAAAAATATTATATTATATGGATTCCATTCTATTTATTCAAATGCAATCAAACCCGAAAATAATGTTGACCAGTTTAAGAATGAAGTAAAAATTATCGAATCCCTACAAGAGAAGGGCGTCTCAAGTCAGGCTTGAATCTCTGTTAACGGCTACAGGTTTTTCTTCACACTAACGTGTACCTGAGATACTTCATGTATAGTATTCGTTAATTGCTATAGCCTGTAGAACTCTAGAAAAGAGGGACTGTGAGTAAAGTGAGCATGCGAAGAACAGTTTTGTTTACATTCTAATGGAGACAGATAACTGAGGAGCGCTATAAAAGTGGTTTGGGTGTAAACGGGCAATGAAAATTAACTATCTCTAAGACTCGTCAACCATCGCAAAGAATGCAGTAAGGACTTGAAACGTGCTGGCCATTTAGAGAGGGATCATGGCCTCAAGCTTCCCATATCACGTGTGCAATCGAGGGGGTTTTCCAGGTTAGGGGACTCGTACTGCAATTTGTAGACTACATCCTTCTTATCGTCCGCAAAAGAAATTCCAGGAAAGATTACAATGCAGGGGCTATAATGGAGGAACACGTAGGAACATTACAGTGTAAACGTCATGATGGATTGAAATTTTTTAGCAGTTTCGTCGAAACTGGAATCATTTGTCTGTAATTGTAGAAAGAAACAATATTTGTGTAAATTTAGTGAGCCTGAAAGGCATTAGTACCGATTTTCTGTTCTGATAAGTTCTTTCTCTGTTCTGTGGCATTAAGGTAATAGGCGTACATAAGATCAATATGATCAGCACCACTAGCACCGTATGGTACATGTTATAACTTACACATTACCGTATGCCCATGTAAAGACTTCCGTAGCAGGCCTACCTATATGTGGTCACAAAGCGTAATGACCATATAAACACTACTTAAGTTAACTTTTCGTATTTTGTAGGCTCATTTCAAGGTGACATCATGCTGGATATACATGTAGAAATTGCTTGTGTACATTTCGTACACTACTTCCATGTACGTGGAACCGTGCATGGCCTAACGTCGATTGGGTGATCATCTTTGGGTACCGGTGTACATCACACTTGCTTGGGGGAGTTGTTTCATGGTTCCTAACATGACGGCTTTATGTGCTGCAATTAGAAACATGGTACACTGAGTGAAATGAGTGTTTAGGTAATAAACTGTTTAATAACATCCCTAGACAGAACTCGGCTCATAGCATATCATGGAGAAAACGCCGAATAAAGTTAATAGACTGAATTTTGAAATAACTTTGTCCTTCACGTCGTTAAGATCTTTCCCTACTTCCTTCAATTTTTGCCTTGTGCTTTGTACGATACATGTTAACTTCATTGTGCATTTTATGGCATAAAAACTAGTCCTCAAAATGTTCAGACCATATTCCAGGAATTAAGTTGAGTTTACCTAAGTCCGAATCAACGCCGAGCCCAACTTCGAATCCAAGCCAAGTCTGTCCGACTGGCACTGCAGAAGGAATCTAATCTGGACCAAGTCAAAGTGCGACTAAAGTGCTGAGCCTCTTTTGGGATAAGGGCATTGTATGCGTGGCTTACCATAATGTGCAACCTACAGCTGAAACCTGCAGACGTAATTTTCTGTTCTACATGAAAAGGAAATAGCCGCTCAGGCTTACTTTAGGGAAAAAAGTGTAAAAAGTACAAAGAAGGGGTAGGAGAGTACGCAACGGGTTCAAGTCCGAGCTAAGATGAAGTAGGAAGAGATTCAAGTCCAAAAGTAATAGACCAGTAATCGGATTCGAAGCAGTACATCCTTCTATGTGGGATAAAAGGTAGGATCACTCTTTCTTGCTCCAAATCAGAGCTTTTCAGCAGAAAAGTCAAACTATATAGCAATGCCAAATTTGTCACAGTCTACTTTGAAAGCCTCATGATGATTGACATTTACGTTCAATGAGATGTAAATTTTACATTTCATGAGTTTTACGTTTTCATTTACATGTGTTTCTCAAATATTGAAACAGTTTTCTGATTTCACTATACTGCCATAGTAAACACTTTAGTTTATTGTATGTGTAATAAGAGTAAACAAATACAATCCCATGAACGGGTTTTAGTTATTTGTTGATTCTTGTTGATTCGCTGTAAAGTCATATATATATATATATATATATATATATATATATATATATATATATATATATATATATATATATATATATATATATATAAATATATATATATAAATATAACGCTAGATCGACCTGTTAGGCGAAAGGTCAAATCCGCTAATACAAAAGGCGAAAACAAAAACAATTAAATACTTAAGATTATATTTCCCCTTTTGGTTTTGAGATATATATGCACGTTATTTCAATGGCCCGTAAGTCCTTAGTGTTAACGGATACATGCACGTAAGTTGGTGTGCAGCTAAGTAATTGCATAAACATTATGTGGTAAATCGGACTTGCGTATAGAGTTACGCATTCCCATATAAAACAGTGTGTAAAACGTTAAGGCGAAACGGTTTTTTCGCCTGAAGGTCGAATTCTCCCAACAGTCGCGTTTTTTCATACCATATTTCGCCTAAATCCCAATTTATAGAAATATATATATATATATATATATAATAATATATATAAATATATATATATATATATATATCTATATCTATATATGTATATATATTTATATAAGTTTGCTCTAGTACGTGATCAAGGAAAGTATACCTTTCCGAAACGTTGTACATTTTTACACTTTTCACCTTGTTAACGTTATACCAGTTTTATCACCAAGTTTGCCTGAAGATTTGATAATCCACTTTCTCTGTTCGAGGTTTATTAAACTTTTATGGATTATTTTAATATTTCGAGGGTCTGGTGTCTTCTGTTGTTCATCTTTATATAAATATATATATATATATATATATATATATATATATATATATATATATATATATATATATATATATATATTGTACGTCTAATAAACATGGTGCAAATATGTTGGTATCTGAGGCATTAACTGTTCGTTTTGCAATATTAGAGAGAGAGAGAGAGAGACAGAGAGAGAGAGAGAGAGAGAGAGAGAGAGAGAGAGAGAGAGAGAGAGAGAGAGAGAGACGTACGTAGCGATTTATATGAATGAGTCGATTCAAGGTTCGAATCCTGCTTGAGGCTAAGTTTTCCATTCAAATATTAAAAATCCTCTTTTGGTATAAGGCAAGTGCCTATGTAAGAGTTTAAATTGGCCTAAGGCATATATATATATATATATATATAGTTAAGTTCCACGCACCCAAAGATAAAAATAGGATATGAAAACGAATAAATGAATGTAATTCATAAAGAACACAACTGCTTGATTAGAAGAGTACTAAATCTACAAGTTATTTCAAAATTTTTGGTCCCCCTGGAACCTTCCTCAGCGAAATCTTGTAACAAAGTGAGAAATCAAGAAAATAACATGCAACGAACAATGCGCTGGAAGTTATATACACAAACATAACAGGATTAAAGTGTTTGATGAAAGGTATACTGATTAAGAAGACCGAGGTTTTTGTTAAATCCAGTGAGGTGTGATGTGTGATTGCAGTGAATCTTCATTATCCAGACACATACCTAAACACTTCATTTTCGCTCTGTATATGAATATATGTATGTATGTATATGTACATATATATATATACATATATATAAATCGTAAAACAGGAAACAAATAAATGCATCACTAGTTGGCTTAACGAGTAAAAAATAATCCAAGATAATAAGTGATGCATTTATTTGTTTCCTGTTGTATGATTTATTTTTTCGGAGTACACGTGGAACTCCTTAACTATATATATATAATATATATATATATATATATATATATATATATATATATATATATAGAGAGAGAGAGAGAGAGAGAGAGATTTATATACTATATTATGTGTTAGTCCGACATATATATATATATATATATAAATATATATATATATAAGTAGTATACACGACATAGCTACCGACGACTTTTTAATTTTCGACCCCTTTAAAATTTTGCCGTAGTGTCAAAGAAACTACATATTTTTCCGAGAAAAAACTACTTTGACGTATACCTTGCTCTTGCGTAGATATATTGCTCTTAGAGGCCACCCATTTTACATCATTTTCACAAACGCTTTTAGAAGTAGTTCTGTGCCGAAAAGTTCCTACTTTTCACTCCATGAAATGTCCTCTTTGAAAGCTGGAGAGAGGGGAGGGAGTCTGAAGAAAGAATGCGTTTTGTACACTGCAAAAATTGTGAAAATTGACGTCCCCACCCCCATCACAACGGATAAATTTCAACAGGGAGAAGACGTTGTGACTCTTCCTGGTTTGAGGTTTCCTTGCTAAACGGAAGATAGTATTTTCGCTGGCCAATCACTGTCAGGAAAAATAGTACATCAATGATGCAGCAGCTCAGCTGGGATGGGTTGAGTAGCTTTTAGGACAATTGTTTGTATGTTTTCTTTGTTGCCGCAATCTGAGTTCTATGTTGAATATTTCTCTTCAATATATATTTTAAATGGAATGTATGGAGTAACAGCATGTGGCCTAGATTTCATCATATTTAAAATAAGCTCTTTAAAGAGGCCCCTTTTAAACCCCTTACATGAAGGCAATTTTTTTTGCCAGGAACAACTTTTTTTACCACTTTTCAAACTGTATATATCCAACATTTTAGCACATTTCGGCATAAGATTTGGAAACAGAGGACTTTTTTACGTCTTCAGAAAATTAAGTCACGCAACCTCAGATAACCTTACAATTTGTAACTAATTATTGCGTTTCTAAAGACTTTGCTTCGACAACCCTTCACTGACAAACTTTGATTCAAACTGAATAAGAAACGACGAAATGACAACGGTTTAAACACAGTCGCAAAAAGTGGCAGAATTTCGTCTGTCCTGTACGATCGCTATAGCTCAGCTAGATGCTTTCAGCTGAGCTAAAACATAACAGTAAACAACCATGCAGGGATTCGCTATGCAGGCTGTACTCCCTGGTCTGAGTTAAGCTTTGTGGCATTAGGACGACTCAATATTTTGAGTTTTCTAAAGAGGGTATCTTGAGTAATGTAGTACAGTAATAGAAAGCCATTAAACTATACACTGTAAACTTAAATTTGCCATTTTCTTTTTAAAACTAGAACAATCCCAACGTACCCCGTCAGATTTGGGGCTATGCACACTGTCTAAGAAGATTTTTATGACTGGCTAACGCTAGCCATAATCCCTAACTAATCCCTAACCTTAACAAAGGATACATTCGATACAATACAATAGAATCAGCCAATCAGAAAATACCTTCTTAGATAGTGCGCATCAGATTTTCTCCGTTTTTGCAAGTCAAGCTACGACTCTCAGTCGCGCGGCTCTTACCCCGTTGGTATAAGCAATGTCGTCGTTTAATTAATTTGCACTTAAGTTAGTTCTATATCGCAACAGGTGATAACAATGAGTAAAGTGCCAAAAGCATCATTTGCGGTAAGTCAATTTGTGGTCTTAGCTCTTCAGGAAGCAATCACAACGAGCAGTTACACAGTACAATGGAATTTTCCTTTACTTTGTACCAACCTTTGGTCGCAAATATTTTAAAGATATTTACTTAGCAATTAATTTGTGAGATTTGCATCACGAATCACGTTTTCAAGTTAACTTGTTGTTTCTGCGTATATCAATATATACACCATATGCGTATAATGTTAGAGATGTGTAATATGTAGAAGTACTTAGTTTCATTGGAATGACTGTTTGACAGTCTAGACATATTTAATTTATAGCTGATGATTATTTAACATAGATAACATCAATTGGACGTTCATTGTTCCATATCTACTCCTCACAAATGCAAATAAAACTCACGCCAGCCATGAAGACAGGCCTGTAGCCAGCCCATGTGGAGGGGTGGGTCTTTTTTCCAAGATGTGGACCTTTTTCCAAATACGGAGGGGGCTGTCGCGTGCCGTAGGCATGCGATTGCTAGGGGTCCGGGGCATGCTCCCCCGGAAAATTTTGAAATCTGCAGATCTCCTGCAATCTGGAGCATTTCAGAGGACTTTTGAACACAACAGGAGTCCTTTTTCCCCAGGAATTCCACACAGTACACCACTTTTTGAGCAAAAAAATACATGTACTTTGGTAGTAGAATAACCTACATGTACTGTCAGACTCTGGCTTCAGATTATACTGATTTTGATATAAACCTTAAGTTTTCAAAACAAATGTTGTTCCATTGAAACAATGTTAAGCACCAGGTAATAAACAAGAAGAATGATCATGCAGTGAACATGGTTAAATTTCTGAAATTAGGTTTTAAAAAAATTATCGCCTGCTCTTCTCTTTTCTTTCTATCTCTTAAATGTTGCAACTGGGAAGCGTAACTGAACGATGAACTTATACGGAGCACGAGCACGTACGAGCAGACGTGTTGCCTGTAGGCCTTACAATACATTGTGTGTACAACGCGGGCGTGACATTGTGTTCGTGTGCGCATGACGAACACAGTCGGCAACTCGCCTTTGTGGATGTCTTATTATCTAGTTCAATGATGTCCATGGCCACAATGACATAACCATACCTGCGCGTCTTTGAGCTTATTATCTCATCACCCCACGTAGTATATGTGGTGATGAGATTTTGTGGTCAGTTTGGGCATGTATCAGGGGCGTCAATCCGTATTGAAGTGTGGGGGGACACAGATGATCAGGCCCGTAGCCAGAAATTTGTCGAAGGGGGGTGGGCAAAGAGGTAGATTTTGCGAGGGAGCGAAGCGACCGAGCCCGAGCGCGCTTGCGCGCGAGGGGAGAGGGTTGGCAAGTATGCTGCCAGTGCTCCGCGCCATCCCATGGGTTGGCGCGGAGCGCGAGAAAATTTTGGTCCAAAATGATGCCTCCCAGATCGCTGGAAATGGCACTTCCCAGGCCTATTTACTGTATAGAAATAGGGGAAACACTAGTAATATTGTAATAAAAGATATGAAAAATACCAAAATTTTGCTTAAGGGGGGGGGGCTGCTCCCTTCGCCACCCTTGGCCACGCGCCTGCACATGACTTAGCACAAACTATCAAGCCCTTTTTTGAAAAGGGCGTGTCTTTCTATAGGCCCTTCCCTATGTCCCCTCTCTGTGACGACTGACGTTGTCCTATTCTAATAAGAGTTAGGATTCCAAACACTGAAGTAGCCAGGATTCTTGTGTGGAGGGGGCCAACTGCGGGGCCTGATCGCTGGCCTGGGGAGGGGTCTAAGGGGAGGGGGTGTCCTCCTCCCCTTTGAGAAATTTTTGAATATTTAAGTACCCTCAGATGCAATCTGTTGCAACATTTAGCATCACTTGAAGCCCATTTTTGGGTTCCATTAACAAATTTTTTTCAGAGTTCGATGGGGGGGGGGGTATGACCCCCTGCCTCCCCTCTCGCTACGCCAATGATTCCAAAATTAACATGACCATCATAGATGATCTGCTAGTTGAAATACACGGAATCCAGAGAATTACTTCAAGATGTTACTTTAATCATGTCCAAAAATAGCTGAAACCATGCTCCGCAGCTTTGATCATTGTCAGAGAAAATGGACCCCAACCATACCCGTAGCTAGGGTCTGATGTTTTTGGATGTGAAGGTCCCTAATTGGGACTGGTTGAATGTTTTTCCAACAGAGTGGCGGCGTTTTAATTGCACTTTGTTATGCGCTCTGAGTTCTGTATACAGCTGGTGATCCTTCCTTTTTCACTACATAAAGGTGTCGTCCTGGGGAAGGGGTCTAAGGGGAGGGGGAACATCCTCCCCTTTGAGAAATTTTGTTAATTTAAGGTTGCTCAGGTACAAAATGGTGCTATCTTTGGGATATTTTTGGAGCTGATCGTATATGGCTGGAAAATATCCATAACTTAGTGAATTCTAATTTCCGGCTGCCTGGATGCTTTTACTAACTGCAGTAGCGACGCGTAAATTGCAGCTTTTTTATGCACCATGCGTTTGTAAAAAGCAGTGGGAATCCTTCCTTTGTCCTGTTGTGTTGCCCTGGGGGAGGGGTCCAAGGGGAGGGGTAAGTTCCCCCTCCCCTTTGAGAAATTTTCGTAAATTTAAGGTTACTTAGATGCAAAATGGTACTATCTTTGGTTTATTTTTGGAGCGTTTTCAAAAACCTTCCTGAAGCCCCCCTTTTGGCTACTTTTTTGGCAGATTTTCCGCAAAAATACCTGCGTTGAGTCAACAGAAACTTTCTTGGACTATTATGAAAATTTTCGTTTCCTTCATTGTGCATTTTAAAAGGGCATCTAAGGCTGGCAAATGCCTGTATAGGACCTCCTGGCAGCTCTAGATCACTTATATAAATGGGGCAATGGCGTAATGCTTATTACCTGACATGTAAAATGGTAATATAGATTATGACGCTGAGCACTTTACATCTATCGTATTTTTACGAATTTTGAACGAAAATCCAGACGAACAGCTTCCAGCAATAGAGAATCGGCAGGAGGGAGAGAAAAGGCGCAGTAAGCCTGTGATGTTAGTCCTCCCTGATAGGTGTAGGAAAAGGTGTGAAGGACTAACAAGCGCGTTTCAGCTTTTCCTTCGTAAGTGTATTAGCAATCACCATCCATACCGATAATGGCTTCGCGCGAAGCGTTCGGTAAAAGTTTTAAAAAAATGTATAACGGCAACAACGTGCTTTAAAGTTTCAACCTTCCACATCATGCTTACAAATTAGATTGAAGGATCCCATATTAATGAGGGGCCCCTATACAGATGTTTGGAGATGTATCTCTATTTTTCGGAAAGTGTTGTGATCAGAATAGTTTCCTTGTATAATCATCTTTTTATTGGTGATGAGACGGAGTGCAAACTGTGACGCATGCGCGCGAAGCGCGCCGAAACTTTTCATTAAATGAGATTTCCCTGACAAAATCTGCATCGAGACACTTTCAACAAACCTACATGCCACTCAAAAAGCCAGTCAAATAGAGCCACGACACTACTCATTACGAAGTGTGGGGGGGGGGGGACATTTGATATTGTGTCCCCCACCCATCGAAATGTGGGGGGACATGTCCCCCTGTCCCCCCCCCCCCCCCCAGGATTGACGCCCATGGCATGTATACATTCTATGACATAAGTGGAAAGGTTTTATCTTCCTGATAAAAGTGAACGGAAATTCGGCCTCAATATGTCATATAAAATATATTTCATAGCTGGCTGACCCTTCAAACACAGGAGCTGGAAAAGTAGACCTCCCTCAAGTTGGGGTGGGTCGTTCGAACGCCCCGACCCCCTGGCTACGGGCCTGGAAGAGGTATTCGATGTTATCAGAGAAATCCTAAGCTTTAGCTGGCGTCCCAGTAACAAAATGCAGCGCACTGGAGCGTCACGTGCCGCGGGAATGTAATTGTATGGTTCAAGAAATAGTCTTATACACCCACAGAGCTGCTTGCGTAACCGACTATGTATATTCTCCTGAATGAGTAACGCGTTGTTTTGAAGTGAGCGTTCATGGAAACTAACCCACGCTCAGCGACCACAAAGTCAACTTGCAAGTTAAACTATCGGCGAATTGTCTCTCGATGTTTGTATTATGATACTTTGAGAGTTATTTTTTGGACGTTTCAAGTCATAATGCAATGCACCCTGGATTCGGTCCTGAACTGTAATAAGAAAAATTTTGTTAAGAAAATCAAAGGCTGCGTCGGTACATTGGTGTAGTTGTGTAGTTAGGCCTTTTTCGAGGGTAGGCATTAGCCTATTCAGATTTTTCCGGGGGTGTTGGTGTATAAACTCAGTCATTAGAAAATGTCAAACAAATTACTAAAAGTCATTAGCGTTATTACTGAACATGGCCAATAGTTTCGGCTTCAGAATGTTAACAAAGCCATGGGGTTGTGCACTTGCGTAATTAGAGGAAATGGTCACTCAGTCAGACATTTGCATCATCAAAGCTAATATAAAAAACGGCAAAGAATGTTTTCACTTTACCAGGGAAAATACCTTTCAAGGCAGGGGCACTCGAGAAACTTCCTCAAACAGAAACATATCCTTCTTGTAAATTCAGAAACCTTTTCTCACCTACTAAAAAGTTACTTTAGTTTATTTTGGAAAAATCATTTTCCATCCAGTTTCATAGGGGCGCCCCAAGCCCCCCCCCCTCGTAGATATACGCCACTGCTTTGAATAGGCAAACAGCGTTCATCTTTATTGCAAGATGCAGAACATGCCCTCAAACCGTAACACAATATTGTAAAGCTGAGTCCTGGTTTTATCATGTGTCCCATAGACCGTTACAAAAGTTCTTTATAGGCCTATTTAAGTTTGTCCAAATGAAGGAAATTTTCGCCCAGTCATAGACCATTTTTTGCGCGGGAAGGGGACCCGGCCCACCTCATGCGAATGTACCGTAAGCAACCTCGTTAGTAGGTCATAGTGATTGATAAACCTCCCCTTATGACCTTCATCATCACAGTTTTATGTACAGTAACAAAAATAAATTTTGCTGTATCGTCTGTGCAGTTTTGTGAACAGTTTGGGCCGCGTACTTCTTCATATGCTTCAGGTAAATAAAGTCGAAAGTTAGCAGAGAGAACGCTTTTGTATGATCCCAAACTACTTGACTCCAGTTCTGCCGTCAGGCTGAACCAACATTCATTTGCAATAGCATCCACAACGTTCCCATGTACGCCAAGGAAAACAACGCTCCGAACCTATACGCAGAATCTGGGTGAATATAAATATTACAGCTCCCATACAACTACATTCCCGCGGCACGTGACCCTCCAGCAGCGCACGGGTTAACGCGCGTCTTTGCATTGACACGCTCCTTCCAGCTATTAAGATTAGGAGTTCACTGGATGTTATATTAGTGACGTAACTCACAAATCACTGGCTCGCTACCGTCACAACTGGTCACGACATGTAATATGGTCAATGCATCTTAGCCAGGTGCCCACTGCACTGCTTTTTCCACGAGTTTCTCAAGATTTCAAACGACTTCTTCAAGAAACGTACGGTACGATTTTCTGCCATATGCTTCGACTCACGACTTTTAACCATTGAGGGGTGCACACTACACGATTCTTTGAGATAATTATTGACGACACCTAACGATTTGAGCGAGCCCGATGAACCGCATGGTTGGGACATTTTCCGGTTTTCTGTGTTTACAATGGATGCCACCACTCATTAGCACTTCTCCCTGGAGAGAAACCCACGATGACGTCACTATCGACTATTGCGGACGTACAGATTGATCCATTGCAGTGGTAGAGAGACATAGTTGCAACCAAAGACAATATAGCGCCGTTAGGCGCAAGACCGGTTACTCTGCCTCTAAAACCGTACTACGTCATGGGGCGAAGTACCCGCCATTTTAGTAAGCAAACGCCGAAACGTTGATATGTACGTAACGTACCGAGACAGTGTGTACGAGTAAGTCATAGGCGACTAATTGGTTAAGTTGTTCAAAATTGCAAAAAATGGAAGTAAAATTAATCACCCAAATATAATGAAAAACATAAGCTATTGTTGACGAAAGTTTAACCGTGATGTCATAGAGTTGATGCTAAACATTGTTTATTTGGTACGTTGATAACTAATCAAAGGGAGACAACTTCAAAACTACCGAACGGATTCATGTGCGGTTTTCAGCTACTGGTAGTGGAAATTTGCTCCATAATAGGAGCAGGCCATGGGCCAGAGGCACCTCATGGGCACCCTCCCCCACACAAATCTTTGACCCAATATTTTTTGGAAACCTTAGGGTACCCTGAACACGAAATCAAGAAGTAACAGCAAACACTTTCGGTTTTACTCATTCAAAATGGCTCCCAAAAATGGCGGCAAAAATTATATTTTGTATTAGATAATAATAAAGTAAATATTCCTAAAAAATATTTTTAAGGCATCGAATGTTAAAACTTGGTCATATTTTATGACAAAAATTCCAAAATTAATTTTGAGACTGTTTTGGTGAGGTTTCGGTTAACCAAGATGGCGGAAAAACCAAATGGCCGCCAAACTGAATGAAAAATTTTCAATAATTGTGCAAACACATTGCAAATTTTTACAGTCCTCAATCATAATGATGTAAATTAATATTTTAAAATTACGCTTGAACTTTAAAATCCTTGACACAAAAGTAATTGCCAACCAATATGGCGGAAACGCACCGAAGAAGTAAAAAACAATACAGTAAAATAACCCACAAAAAATAAGAAAATTAAAAAAGTGCAACAAAATCTCAGAAAATAATCACTAAAAATATATTTCCATTAAAAACCCCAACTATCTTTACAGCAGATTGTACATAAAATTCAAAGCATGATTTGTGATACTTTATGCAGGACCCCGTATTAACCAAGATGGTGGAAACAACAAAATGGCCTTCAATGGAACAATCAAAATGTATAAAAATAATATGAGAAATAATCATTAAAAATACTTTTGACACAGTTGCCCTTAATATCTGGCTAGATTTTACGACAAATAATTCTAAAATTATTTTTCAAAATATATTTTGGGGAATTCAGGTCAACCAAGATGGCGGAAAAGCAAAACGGCGGCCAAAAATAATTATGTCAATGTAACATAATAATTGTAAAAATATTCATTAAAAATACTTTTGAACACACGAAAAGTTAACCTGTGTCCATTTCCTGTTGTAAATATGCAAAAAGTTTTTCTGAACATTTATTTACAATCTGAGTCAACCAAGATGGCGGATATAGCAAAATGACCTCTAATGTTAAAATTTCTATATATCACAATTATAGGGGAAATCATCCTTAAAATTATATTTGTAGCAGTTGCTCTTCATATTTGGCCATATTTTGTGCCAAATAATTTGAACTTATTTTTCAAAACATTTTCTTTACATTTATGCTACATTGTAACTATACCATAAGCGGCCATTTTGCTTTTTCCGCCATCTTGGTTGACCTGAATTCCAACAAAAATGTTCTAAAAAATATTTAATTATTTGGCATGAGCCATGACCATATTTTAAGAGTCGGTGTCCAACATATTTTTCATGAATATTTTTCATATTATTTCAATATATTATGATAATTACATGGACAACCATTTCAGAATTTCCGCCATCTTGGTTAACCTACATCTCACCAGTCTCAAAATTAATTTTGGAATTTTTGTCATAAAATATTACCAAATTTTAACAGTCGATTCCTCAAAAATATTTTTAGGAATATTTAGTTTTAATATATTTTAATACAAAATATTCATAAGTTTTGCCACCATTTTGTTTTTGGCAGTAATTTTGAATAAAAGGGACCCAAAATATTTACTGTTGCCACTTGATTCTGCGTTCAGGGGACCCTAAGGTTTCCAAAAAAATATTAGGCCGAAGAGTTGCGGGTTGGGGTACCTTGAGGTGCCTCTGGCCCATGGTCTATAATATATGTAGTTTTCATTTAGGGTTGGACTATTCTTTGAACTAGTATTTAAAAGAAAAGTCTAACACTAAATGAAAGTACCAAACCCAACAGTGAAACTCCCATTGACGTTGCATCGTTGGTTATCGAGATATTGATTTTATGAACGTCAGGTCAACGCATTTACAACACGCGGCGTTTTTCGCGTTCCATACGATGCATCAAAGCTGCTTACTAAAATGGCGGACACTCTGCTCCTTTGCATACTACAAAAATTTGTGTGCACTTTCGTGTGAGTAACCGGTCTTGCGCCTTACGGCGCTATACTGTCTTTGGTTGCAACCTACGAATATCCACGATTGTCAATGATACACTGCACGACATTGTTTGCGATTTCTGACGACATCCCACTGCGGCATTGCAGAAACCGCAGAAATTTTGAACATGTTCAAAACTGTGTAACATCGAAGCGACTTCCCACGAATTGCCACGACTTCTCACGACCTACCTTTGTACACTGTGTGACTTTTTATGTCACAAATGGTGAAATCTTTTCCATGTCGTAGGTCAAAAGTCGCTCAGTTGGCACCTGGCTTTTAAATTACGATAACCTTGCAAACGCAGAGTGTCGTAAATTTACGTGAACCAGGGAGTTGCTAGAGAACTTCCTGCGTGAACATTTAGACCCACAAAGATGACTGCGGGATAATGTGCAACGGTTCTGTGAAGTTGGGCTTGGACTTACTCAAGTGGTTTGCCAATACACTGATATGTGACATTTGGGACGACAGACGACAGTAGCCTTGCTGTCGTTTTGGTATCCACTATCCCCCCCCCCCCCCCCACACACACACACACATTTTTTCGAGCGAAAACTGCACGTTTGATTACGTGATACTCTTTCAATATTTTCAAAAGTCCGTGTGACTGACGCATGATATACAAGAGATTTAACTCCTTATTTTAGGCTACCCCCATCGTCCATCGATGTTAACACTAGCTTACTTGTAAAACAATAGTGCTCTCAGAGAGGAGTGATGGGTGGAGGCACCCGCAGTAATAACTGTCACCCCTCATACCGTGACCGCCTCTCTGAATGAAAATCTGCTCATCTAAAATATCCACCCCTCTGCAAATGTTGTCTACACTGTATCAGCTTTTTTAAATTTACAGGTGACTTAATGTGTGAGCTGTTTTTTAAATACATGCCCTAACGGTTTTGTTTTTTCACCGAGTGGTCAAGATATCTCTCAGGTATAGTAAACGTGCTTTATTCGAGCAAGCTCGCCCCCCCCCCTCTCCCTCGCTGATAAATCTGTTCAGAACATCTATACTCTAAAAGCATCCTGGTTAAAGTCAACCAGGAACCAAACAAGAAATCCTTTTCACATTTAACCTGGACAGTATTGATTTTGACGAGGAATTCCAGGTTATTTTCAACCAGGAAATGATTTAATAGCATATGACCCAATGCTAGTTTAATTTATCTAGGGTACTTAACAGTGTGCTAAGCGTTGACTTATGACTACCTTCTGGTCGACACTTTACGTTTTGAGAAACACAGCAAAATTGTGAGGTATAGAAAACATCGGCGACTAGTCTACCCTATACATTGTCATCATTAAGTAAACACGTTTTGGTGTTTGCCAAAAGCAAAAACGTGTTACACAGTGACAATATATAGGGGTCAGCTTTCAAATGTGCTCTTTGTTACACCTTTTTAAAGTAAATAAATGGTAAATATATTATTACGTGTTTACATGCCATCAAGAGCAGCAATTAATTTGGCCTCGGGAACAGACAGTTAACAATATATTGCATAACTAAACGAATACGTATAATGCTGGTTAACTGATATGGCTCAACTGAATATCAGAATGAAAACAAACCTGTGGACACGTCATAGCTGAATACGACGGTACATGCAAAACAAGCTACTATAAAAGAGTGTTGAGTGTGCTACTAAGAATGTTGAGTGTGACGTCTGGCTGAGCGAATAGTGACTTGTTTTCATTCCAATTTTGAGTTGTGACGCCACGTCTATCTCAGTGTAAAGGTTTTCTTCACGTGACGTCAGAGAGCTTCTGGTTGTCTTACTGCCCGCCACGACTCATTTCTGTAGGCAGCAAAGGCAGCCCCCCTCTTTAGTCCCCTCCTGGAAATTTCAAGAAATATTTTTATCACAGCCATTTGTGTAAATTCCAGAGATTTTGAAATAAAGACTGTTTAGATGAAACTTTAAAGGCTCGAGAAGTATTATTTTCGGCAAGATGGGAAACATTTTTGGCATTTTTTTTCTCCGTATACTAAGTGCCAACTTATGGTGGAGTTTTGCTTTGCATGTTTCCCTGTGGACAATTCCTGCATACGGCGGCCATGGACGTGGTACACGGGCACGCTACGGCCTAGCCAACGAATACTACGACTTTTATTGGTTGTTAAAATCGAAGAACATTAATTGTCACTAAATATTCTTAGGTTTAAATGTCCAGCAGAGACAAACGCTTGTGATAACCTCTATGTCTATTGTTGTCCCGCGGGTAGCAAAAGTTGCGGGTATGCAAAGAAAAGAAATGGACTCCCCGTAAATTCCTTTGATCATCAAGTACACTAACAAAATCATCTCAAACTCATAATTATAGGCAAAATGTAACTTCCGTTAACCAGTGATGACGTAAACGCCATTGTCATCGAGGTTAAACATCCCGAGACCTATGCCAACTTACCGTATAGCCTATACCGATACTGAATAATCATGGCAACCCCCACCTCCTAAATATGATCAACTGTGACTTTCTCCAATGTTGTCTTTGCGTGTAGCCTACAGGTAAGATCAAGCAGCCAGCTGAAGTCACAATTGACTGAAACAAAGATTTTCATAGATATGCATTCCATATTGTCTTGCATTTACAACGGCCTTACGCGATCATGGGATTGTAACATGATGTACCCCACTTGAACAATAGAATGGTAGGGTTCAGGAAACAATTCCTTTAGAGCATTAAATACAGCATTATCAATGCGATCCAATCGAACTAGGTCTAATCATATAGTTTGTGTTAGCCTTAATGACTTGATACGATTCAGTTCAACACTGTAGATGAGAAAACCTTAAACATTTGAATTGGAAAATGATTCTTAGATGGAAATATCTGCTTTGTTGAATGTCATGCATCTGTAAGAAACTGTTACATTTTAATAATGGCCGGTCTCGAATAGGACTCAGCTAATTTTCCAGAGGGTACGCCACACGGTACAAGGCTTGTGTAAGTTAGGGACGAAGCTGTTCTTTATGGCACGCCAAAAGGCTCACCACATATGATGATGTACTAAAAATACACGTACATGTACTAAAATTACACGTTCATGTACCAAAAATACACGATGATGTACTAACTTCATACGATCATGATGTAAATTTACACCATCATGTACTGAAAATATATGTTCATCATGTTAAATGTTACGATGTATATGTAAAACCACACGTTGTACATATAAAAACACACGTTGTACACGCAAAAACTTAAGATCATCATGTTATTATTGTCCTTCCCGCATGCCATACTGAGTGAGCCATTCGGCGTTCACGAAGTCCGCCGAAAGGCTCACCGACATACGTTCATCATCTAAACTCATGCGATGAACTAAAAATACACGTTCATGTACTAACTGCTTACGATCATGTACTGAATGCATACGTCCATGTACTGAATGCACACGTTCATGTACTGAATGCATACGTTCATGTACTGAATGCATACGTTCATGTACTGAATGCATACGTTCATGTACTGAATGCATACGTTCATGTACTGAATGCATACGTTCATGTACTAAGTGCATTGCCAATTTATACGATGTACATGTGTAGCTCACGTGTTTATGATCGGTCATCCAGTTGATTGAATCCAATGTGTTAGTGAAATCATCACCGGGGTAATTACTTTTTAGTTTCTGCACTTACTGGATAGGTATAGAACGTTAGTAATGCGCGTGTATACATGGCATCATCAGTATTACGCAACAGTAACAAGCCTAGCCTAGGCCTAGTAGACAGTGCGTATTCGTTAAATAAATTTAAGATGGCGGAAAACTCTCCTAGATTAGAGACGGAAGAAGGCAGATTAATAGAATATGTAGACGACATTACCGGACTACTGCAAGAGGTGCTATCCCCGTTGTTATTATTCTATGTTTTCAGGAAATTTGCATAAATTAAAATTACTTTTCACAGAAATGGGGCCCACGTGCCCACCTATCACGCAGTTGTGAAATTGTGTATTTTACATGCTGATCGTGAGTTTTGACTTTTCAGTACATGAACGTATGCATTCAGTACATGATCGTAAGCAGTTGGTACATGAACGTGTATTTTTAGTACATCGCATGAGTTTAGATGATGAACGTATGTCGGTGAGCCTTTCGGCGGACTTCGTGAACGCCGAATGGCTCACTCAGTATGGCATGCGGGGAGGACAATAATAAGATGATGATCGTAAGTTTTTACATGTACAACGTATGTTTTTATATGTACAACGTGTGGTTTTACATATACATCGTAACATTTAACATGATGAACATATATATTTAGTATATGATGGTGTAAGTTTACATCATGATCGTATGAAGTTAGTACATCATCGTGTATTTTTGGTACATGAACGTGTAATTTTAGTACATGTACGTGTATTTTTAGAACATCATCATATGTGGTGAGCCTTTTGGCGTGCCATAGTTCTTCACAACTCCAAGAAAGCTGTTGGCCAAATTGAGGTAAAGTAAAGTACTCACTCACCGCCGCGGAACATCGTGATCATTGCAGCAGAAAGCTCTCCTTAACTGTGTGGCGCATGTGTTGTTATTGCTACATATTCACCTCTCAAATGATCAAATTAGAACGTACCAACCTAGTTCAAACGGGTTTTGAAAGTTCAAGATGTCTCCTTCCTATTCATGTAACATTTAACTTGATATTATGGCGGGAAGGTTACGCCAATTTTTAATAAAAAATACAAATTTCGACATTTTTCAATGGAGAATCTCCCAAAGAGTACGTTTTTGAAGGGTTTTCCTCCACTTAAATACACCTAACTTTTGTTAGCTTGGTCCTAAAAATCTAGTTCAAACGTGTGCTTAAAGTATGAATATTCATCCCCATGGTGCTCAAGTTTCATCTGTTTGGACCAATGGGAACATTATGCCTTTTTCAAAAGTAAAAAAAAAATCTTGATTTGAAGATCTAGCGGTTGCTTTGTCCTTTGTCCGAATTGGTCAATGGTCCTGTGACGTCAAGGACAGACATTCAAACAAACATCATTTCGCTTGCACAGACCTAGAGAAATGCTGTACAGTTTCATTGCCCTTATCCTATTTTAGCCTCTATCATTTTCCGAAAAACATACATCACCAGATTGAGGAATCCGTTCTTAATCGAATCGTAAATTTCATGTTTCGAAAAATTGGATGGACAGTGGAAAATCAGGAGATATTTAGGACGCCTCAAACTGCAGTAAAAATCAGTAAAAGCGTGGGTATTTGGCACATACCATTACAGAAAGTTAGGGGGTTAAATAGATATGTGCAAACTATCTTGCTTTAAGAACCTGTGCAATGTATTGAGGTGTCTAATTCTAGGAGTTTTTTTGAAAAAGGATAAATGATGTGGTACAGAAAGCCTAAAAACGAATATTTTTGACCCTCTTACATCATACATTGAGCAAGAAGAAGGAACTCTTACACTACTTAAAATGGACTTTTCCGATTTTATTGCAGTGGAGATTAACGAAGCTGCCGTGGTGTGTGCGGTCAAGCGTAAAAACCGCAAAAAAGACTGTCGTGATGCAGCAGGCAGTGCAAAAGCAATGATCGTTTTGGGCCAAAATGTTCCGTTATACTTTTTATTTGATTCATCTGCTACCAGAAACTCTGTTTTAACCATAAATTGTGTAGGCAGAAAGATCTTCTATTCCTTTCGTACAGCTTTAAGTGAGTTTTCACTCTTTTCAATGCAAAACTTTGAAAATAGCAATCTTAGGTTGTAAGAATGCTTAAGTGTCGTTTAGTATTATCACTGAAAATCTGAACGCCACTCAAAGCGATGGCGCTAATCGTAAACTTCAGACTAGCTATAGTGAACTTAAAATTTTTACGCAGAATATGGTATATATAGTTACGAGTGCTGCGTACGCCGTATGCTGTCCAGAGTTGTTTGTTAATATGAGAATTATGACAAACTTGCAACCCTGGGATTTGCAACTTTGTACTGAATAAGTCAAGTATGACCATGATAAGTGGGTTAGGGTATGGTTGTATACCGATATGGGCATAACACATTCGGTGCTGCATGCTCAAATCGTCATACACGTGCACGATGCATGCTATCACGTAAGTAGCCTAGGTCCAAGGCCGCGTTCGGAAAAAATCTAGTGACATTAACTGTTCACAGGGCTAGTTCAGGGCGCGAAGTGAGCAAAGAGAGATAAAGCACAGGAGCGGGTCCAGAATTTGTAGATATGAGGCTCGTTCGCAAGCAGGTATTCAGCATCTTATCGTGGGAAGGGGACAGATCGGAATGACCAAACGATGCCGAAGGAGCCACTTAAGTGCGAATCACTTTTCAGAAGGGGGCGGAGTCCAGGTCCTCACAAGGGCTCCTGGTGGGGTCTAGGACAATGCTCAGGTGTGAACCAGGGGCGAATCACCAGAAGCGTTGGGGATATTTACCAAAAATTTGGGCATTAATATGAAAAATTTAGCAATCGTCAAATGACACTGAATACGAAATTAACAGACCACAAACGTCACCCTTCAGCCCTTTGATATTCTTTAATAACGGCCCATCTGGGGCAAAGGGCCGGTTGCAGTGATGCAGGAGACTTGCGGTTCAGGGGCGGATGGATGATGGTAAGGGTACAATGAGGCTTCGGGAACAGTAATTTCATTGATTGGAATGAAAAATGAAACGATAGGAAATGCTGCCCTAAGCGCGTATTAGAAAGCAGTTTTAACATATTTCTCTCATTCAAATCAGTTTTCCCTTAAACTGAGATTTTTTAAACTTTCTCGTTTCCTCTTTGTTGTTTGTTATATTTTGTTTCATTTTTCGCAACCCATAAGTGAAGTGGTGGTTTTAATCACTTGAACCCTTCATTCGTGGTTTCAAAATAGAGAGGCTGGGAAACCGAACGTAGACGCCTGCAAGAAAAGTCAAGAAAAAACTGATAACAGAGGCCCTTAAATTACATTTTCCGGATTCTAAAGGCCAGTCAGCCACAAACGAAACAATGTGAATATCCGCATTTTCGTTACCCCGCGGAGCGGACGAAGTTTTTTCGTTCAGCTCATCGCTGCGAAAAAAGGGGCGGCAGCCTACAAAAGGGGCGGCAGCCACAGAGGCGCTACGTAGGCTACATTTTCGTCAGCAATAAGAACGAAAAGCAATGTCTACAAAAAGGGAGAAGTCGATTCGGTTTCAATTAGTACCCTTTCCCCCTCAAATCCTTGCCTGAAGTGGTAAGTAGAAAATTTATGACTTAAAACACAAGTTCATTGTTCTACGCCACTGTTTGACAGCTGAACGGAGCAAATTCAGCGACGACTTCCTGAATCGAGCAACTTCCTGCTACGGACGGCCGTATACCCGCCAATTATAATTCCTCGGTTTAAACCTCCTCAGCATCACTGGGGAGATCTATGCCGGACAAGACAATTTGAGTCCCCAGAAAGTTTCCCAGTGGTTCCATCTTGGGAACGCTAGTATGCAAGGCAAAACAATCAACCACCGAAGCCAACTTCACAGGGGTGGAGCATGGTTAATTGGACTGGTGGTTTTCGTATGCTGTCCTCAGTTTTCAAAACATTACCTGAAAGAAAATGCGATGGGCTGTAACTGAAATTCGATTTGTCTGTGATACTGACGAAGTATCTATAATAACCGCCCGTTACCAAAATCGGTGGCACTGCGCCCCAGCCAATTTTTATTGGGCCCTACATTTTCACAGCCATCGTTAGAAATAACGGTTCAAATAAGGTTGATATTGTGTTCCCCATTAAATAGTATCTGTCAATTTCTTGCTGCCCGTTTCAAGTTAGCCAGAGCTTAAAAATATTGAAACACAGTTTCTCAGCAAGATGCTAAATGGGATTTTAAAGTTTCGGTGCCCGAAGACCGACCCACTCCCCCGTTCTTAGCTAAGACGGCTGTTGTGCGGAGTTTACCTTTGGGTGCATGTAGAAAGCGGAAACATGAACGCTGTCTTCCTGCTCCTGGTGCGTTATAATTTACCAAATAGATTACGCTGATTGCAAAAATACCTCCGTTTTCTTTAAACTTGAACGTTAAACGTTCAAAAAATGGCATTTTGCTCCTTATCGAATTCCTCTATTAATTTCTTCCGGAATAAATTGTTTCTTGTAAAGTTGACACAATGAAAACTTTAAGTATATTCATAAGCGCCAATAGCACAAATATGCCCCCTCCCCCCCCCCCCAAAAAAAACGCAAATTTAACGGTTTGTAGGGTGACCTCACTGTTTCAAACACTCTTAGCATATGCAGCTTTCGGCGTAATTTACCTTTGGATATATAGAAGATGGACAGTTGAGCTGAGACATTCAGCTGCAACAACGTCTAGCTCTTGGTTGGCGCTAGTCGAAAGCTTACTCTCCGAAGTTAAAGCATGGTAGGCTTACTGTTAAAACAAATTAGTAATTTTTTCTAGCAAATAGGCTATCTGTGGTAGCTTCTTCCAGGCTAAATTGCTTGGATAGAGTTTACAAGATTGGGTCATAATTTCTTTTTCTCAGCTCCAATAGCACAAAAATGCCAAAACGAGAATTTTTGTGTTCCCCAGACGAAGACGTATATTCAAACACCCCTATCCTACGCACTCTTTGAGTCGAGTTTATCTTCGTGGACACGAAAGGCGGAAAGGTGGGCTCAATTTTTGCTTTAAGTTAATGACACAAACCTGGCGTTTTGTTCTGTACTAAGTCCATCTACTACTTCATTCAGGGACACATTGTCCGTTTAGAGTTCAATAGATCTAACCAGGCGCGGTTCTAGATCGAGACTTTGGGGGGGGGGGGCTTAGGGGGGACTTGAAACGGAAGAATCATAAAATTTTCTCTCAAATATGTAAATCGGTCATGCGCACGCTGAAACCAATGATAATAAAAACAGTACCATAACCAGGGACGGCGCAAGGTTATTTTGATAGGGGACATGGGTTGAGTGATCGCCGTCGTGGGGGAAGGGTCTAAGGGGAGGGGTGCCCCTTCCTCTGAGAAATTTTTGCTAATTTAAGGTTGCTAAGATGCAAAATGGTGCGTTCTTTGGGTAATTTTTTGACTATATGACTGGAAAATGTTCATAACTTTGTGAATTCTAATTTTGGTTGGGGGAAAGAGGGCCTTCTTAGGGGAGAGGTCTAAGGGGAAGGGTGTTCCCCTCCCTTTGAGAAATTTTTGCTAATTTAAGGTTGCTAAGATGCAAAATGGTGCGTTCTTTGGGTAATTGTTTGACTATATGACTGGAAAATGTTCATAACTTTGTGAATTCTAATTTTTGGTTGGGGAAAGAGGGCCTTCTTAGGGGAGAGGTCTAAGGGGAAGGGTGTTCCCCTCCCTTTGAGAAATTTTTGCTAATTTAGGGTTGCTAACATGCAAAATGGTGGGGTCTTAGGGTTATTTTTTGACTGATATATATTGCTGGAAAATGTTCATAATTTTGTGAATTCTAATTTTTGGTTGGGGGAAAGAGGGCGGTCCTAGGAGAGAGGTCTCAAGGGAGGGGTGTTTCCCTCTCCTGTGAGAAATTTTGGTTACTTTAAGGTTGCTAAGATGCAGAATGGTGCAGTCTTCGGGACAGTTTTGACTGATATATGGCTGGAAAATGTTCATAACTTCGTGAATTCTAATTTTGGTTGGGTAAAAGAGGGCTGTTCTAGGGGATAGGTCTAAGGGGAGGGGTCCCCATCCCCTTTTGAGAAATTTTGGTTACTTGAAGGTTGCTTAGATGCAAAAATGGTGTTGTCTTTGGGATATTTTTGGACCCGATCATATGAGTTCAAAACATTCTTAATATTTTTGGTTAGGTGAAAGAGGAGCCTTTTTTGTCTAAGGGTATGTATCAACAAACCTCCTGAAGTCCCCTTTTGGACACATTACTGCCCTCCAGTCGGGGAAAGTTTTACGCAAAAATACGTGCGTGGAGTCCACAGAAATATTCTCGAACTATTAAGAAAATTTACCTTGCTTCATTTGTGCATTATAAAATCGTATCTAAAGGCTGGTAGAAACCGGAATATGGCCTCTTTGCAGCCCTGAATGAACTATATGGATCAGATACAGGCCTACCCCGCCCTCCTCTTTTCTTCTCTTTCACGTCTTCTTTTCCTACTCTTTTTCTCTTTTCCTGCAAATTACAGGAGGGATAGGTCTCCCTTCCCCCTGAGTGGCACCTCCCCTGACCATGACATAGATGTAACGTATATACAGGCATATATTTTTTTTTATTTGGAAGAATGTAGCAAACGTTACTGAGAGATACGAGCAACTGGACCTGTTCACATTAATGGGAATAACGATTCGGTCTGTAGATTTGACTTAAAAGGACTGCTAGTATGGCTTGACGAGATCAGCGACGAAATGACTCGTTTTGAACTTCCAGCAGATGATTAATCCTTTAACTTGATTTACATGTACGTACATACTATCATAGATGTTACTTATCTGACCCAACTTCCATTGTGTGAAATCGTGAACCTAATATGTGATTTCGAGACACAGACGACAGTTTCCCTTGACAAACTAATTCCACTGGACCAAGATGTGCACAAGTGTATTGGACAATTTTGTTTTTCTCAGTACACGCAAATATAGCATAACACAACCTCTGAAAATTTGGGGGGGGGGGGGCTTGAGCGAAATTTGGGGGGAGCTTAAGCCCCCAAAGCCCCCCCCCCCCTGTAAAACCGCGCCTGATCTAAACATAATTTCAATTTCCAATTGCCATCATCACAACTTGAAAGAGGCCAAACGGAAATTACCGCCTACCCTCGAAAGTCTTTGCAGTCCAAAATCGTTTTCCATAAAAATGACAAAACAAAAGAAAAACTTACAAAAGCAAACATGCTTATAAGTTAACACGAAAAATAGCTTAAAAAAATTCTCTCCCTTAGTGAAGAATAGTTTGTGTAAAGTACTCAGAATAAGACTTAACCATGTTATGATATTACTCCGATTGTTCCCATGCCATATTCCTTAATCCAGCTCTGGTTCACGAACAAATGTCTGCTGGTCGCGAGTCTATAGTCTTAGGAATAAACATTAAATATACAACAAGGCAAAAAGTATACACAGAAACATCAAAAATAGTTAAAATATGGCCAAAATTATATTTGTAATCATTACTTACTGAGCAATGAAGATGCAGTAACCGGTAGTAGGCCTACCAGGGAGCTGTGAGAGCTCCCTGGGCCAACTAAGTACTGTTAATATTATGTAAAGATAATGTATTCCTTTATTCAAGAGTAAAAGTAATCACCCTTGAACTTCTTTGACTGCCTCCCTCAACTCCCCACGCCCCTCCCCACGTCCCGTCCACTCTCTGAAGTATTACTTCGAACGACGGGTCGGAGCTCGTCGTAACTGGTGGATGACCAAGAGAAAAATGTGAGAATCACAGATATGCTCTACAAGACTTGATAGTCGACAGCCGCTTACAGCGGACCCTTTTCACTATTAGCCATGTCAGAATGTTAACAGTGTTCTAACAAGATCGCTCGATAACAACTTATGTAACAATGCCTGTTATTCTCTTTATACCCTTTTTCGAAAATCGTCCTAACACTGCATGAGATGGAATTTTACAAATGTTAAAGAATCTGGAAAGCATGTACTCTCATAACCGCAAAGGTGTTCCTGTGTAAAGCCGCGGTCACACTATAACGAATTCGGATCGGATTCCGATCCGATTTTTGTGAGTTTTTATTAATATCTTCTCTATCTCTGGTCAGAAAGAGCCCAAAATCTGCCAACCAGGGTAAATATATGATTTGCATCAGAAGTCTATGAAAATAAAATGTTAACTGTTTTTTTCGTGACGTCACACCGACAAACAGCTTTTATCGGACACGCGTAAGTCCGATAAAAGCTGTCTGTCGATGTTACGTCACGAAATAATTCGTATAAATTTATTTTTCGTAGTCCTGCGATAAAAATCATATAATTACACAGGTTGGCAAATTTTGGGTTCTTTTGACCCGAAATGGAGAAGCTTTTAATAAAAATCACAAATATCGGTTCGGAATCCGATCCGAATTCGTTGTAGTGTGACCGCGGCTTAAAGCCTATTTATGTAAGACCCCTTTTTGTTCAAGCATGGAAGTCCGGTTTCTAGCTAGTGTGGGGTTTATAAGGCCCTTTTTAAGTTACCTAGTATCGCGAGTGCTAAACTCCCATACACTATATATTAATAAACACATATAAAGGGTAACTGGGACAAGGTGAATGTTAATGCGCATTCAATGCAAGGGCGCTATAAAACTTTAATGCTCTTTGACAACTTTTCGTAAGTTTATGTAGAGCGCCATCTTTTCATTACGCTTCCCGTAATCGTTAAGTAAAATTGCTAGTTATTTCTCTCCGAAACATACCGAAATTAAATGGTTGCACCAAACTCCAACAACCATGTTACCGTTTAACTGTTTCTGACACAGACTGCACTGCCTCCAGTGACACAACCACAATTTCAGCTTCTGTTTTGGAGTTCAAGTTGTAAGTTGCAGCGGGCGAGAAGGGGCATTGTAAGGAGGACCGGGGGTCTTATATAGCCTCACCATCGAAGAGATACTGTATTAGAATTAGCCGAGAAAATCACTCGCTTACAGTCAACAATGTGTTAATTTAAGTCATAAGTTGTAAAGAGGCGTCTAATTGTGTTCATGTGCATTTGTTTATATACATTTTAAGTCAGTAATAAAGTACATAAGATGAAGCTTAAGTCACAAAACATGCATTTGTATTTCATTACGAGTCCGGTCCTTAACTCAGCAACCAAGTATCGTCTATACAAGCCTTGTGACAAAGTATTTTTACTTAATTTTTTCTCGTTTTACTAATTCATGACTGAGCTGGCCTCTAAGCATTTGAAGAAATGTGTCAGAGAACTTCTTGGCAAGTCACCATCAGTAAAACAATAGAGTCTGGCATTAGAGGGCAAATGTAATAGTATGCTCATCCCGGACAGGGATATTCTCCCAATTTATTTGTTTTAGTCAGACAGATCAAATGATCCAAGCTAAGTTGTCTCGCAGATGAACACCTAATACTGTAAAAGCTATAAGTTCATTATCTGCCGAGGCAGAAGGGACGCCAGCTGCGGGAAAGGGGCTATAGACGTCGTCGGGAAGCTGTTTACGATGAGTAGGCTGTGTAATCTCCGACGGCGACGAGTCGTCCCAACGGTTTGCTTGTTTTCGCAAGGAGGGCAAATCTTTAATACAAACCTAAACTTTACAAATTTTCTTCCATAATAATCCAAACTTTGAAATTTCCTGCAACAAAAACTGCCACATTTTCAAACTATCTTCAATAAAAACCCCAAATTTTCGGCTCGCGAAGTGCGCCAAAGGTTTTAGGTTCACCATGCATACTTCTGGCGACTTTTCAACTTTTTCGGAGCTTCGGAGTGCCATGAAGTCCTGACTGCACCTGACATTTCATTGATCTGCACACATTCTATTGACCAATCTAAGTAGCTTATATTTGAAGGCATGGCTTCGTTTGGCACATTTTCTCATTTCAAAGTGAGGTCAGCAATTGGAGATTGAGGTGATGTGCACGTGTCTGCTTTCCTTCCCTGATCACTAGCAGTATCTACAGTGCGCGTACGTGGGGAGGACCGCTGCTGCACACAGTTGTGACGCTACCTTGCCTATTGAATAAAGAGGAGGGTTACTCGATACTTGTGCCACTGATTTTTATCACAGTGTTTCCAAATTCACTTTATGCCAATTCACTCAATTCGTCCCCTTTCTGGCGTACTGACGAATCGCAAATTGGCATAGTGACGAATCTGTGTATTTGGTCATTTTAACATAGTAGCGAATGCAATTTTCGCCCGAATCTGTATATCTTACCATTAAATATTGAAATTACATTGTCATACATTTCATTTCCTACAATTTAAAACACATAAACGACTAATTAAGCCAAAAAATCTCCAACTGAGATAACATTCGTCACCGTGAAATGAAAAAAAAAAAAGCCACACACAGATTCGTGAAATCTGGGTTTTGGCGATTCGTCAGTAGGCCTACGCCAGAAAGGGGACGGATTATTCATGGCATAAGCCTCCTGAGAAAGATTCAAAAAGTTCAGCCATTTCTATGTGTCCTTCGAAGAATGACGTCTTCAATTATCCTTGTCGGTATCACTCATTAGAAAGTTAAAATCAACCCAGGTTGATAAGTCTTCCCCGTGACAGCATAATGAACGTCTTTTTCACATTTTGAATTGAATCCACCTCAAATTGTATACAGCCATGGTCATCACGGGTATACAAAACATCAAAAAGTGTGTGTGTGCGTTTGTTTGACCGTCAGACTGAGGACCTAAACAATGCCGGGATTTCAGGTCCTCAGAAAAATTCAATAGATTTCTCAAGTCCTCGTAAGTTTCAACAATAGACATTCGATTGTTAAAGTTAGGGTTAAGGAAGCAAGCACAATGGGGATTACAATGAGATCCTCAGTAAGTGTGGGGAAAAAAACCAATGTATGTGTGTGTGTGTGTGTGTGTGTGTTGGGGGCACAATATCTGAGAAGCACTCTCCATAGCTAGTAGGGCATTTTTCCTGGGACGCAAAGGTGAAAGAGGAGTGACAAAGTGCCTTGGCATATGTCTATATGTACTACTGCTTTGACAATGCGGGGAGGGGGAATACGGCCCCTGGTTTTGTACAAGCGAATCGTCCCGTTGGGAATTGGGAGTTCATCCCCAGAAGCTCTAGGGTACTTAACAACATTGTGGGCATTCGAATTTATACATTTAACTCTATTCAAATGACACTCGATACACACTGCACAGACCGCAAAGACAACGATTTCGCTATATATACAACTCGGAGTAACGACTGGTGGATTTCATGCATGCATGGGGTTTGTGCGGTCGTGGATAGATGGTGGTAGTCGTTGTGTGGGGGTGGACCGGAATGAGTTGGCGATGTATCCTTAATTGACAGGCTGTTTTGGTTAATGTTTCACAGACTTCTAATGGTAACTCCCTGATTTTACTGAGAATTTTTATAGGATGATGGAACCAATGGCAAACGAAACTACTGAGGTGCCGACAAATTCCGATAAAACTCTTGCTTACGTAGCAGGCTGTACGGCGTATTACGCTGTCAGAGCCATATCCCTCCTCAAAGAGGGACTGATCAAACCGTGCTCTGCGGGGTACGTAGTAACTCCCCTGCTGCTGTAGGTTCCGCGACTTCACATGACTGCCTCCCGACGCATTAAGTAGCAAATACAAAAGCCCCACGACGTACCTTCATTATCCCTTCGACTCATTGAATCTGAGTTAGGCGCAGAAGATCGTTAAGGCCGGTTCATACTTCATTATAGCGCTATAAAGCTGTGTTTAAGGATGTTAGCTGGGTCTCGATATGCCGATGTAAAATTGATTCATACTTCAGTTTTCTCGCATAGCTCAACTTTCGCAGTACTGCCATGCAATGCACAGTCTCCCAATACCTGCCTATGCAAAGGCCAAGTACAGTACATATGTGTATGCGGTTTGATCGGCTCTACGACAAAGTTCACTATTGATTACCGTGATAATTTTAGGGAATACAAGAAAAACCTGCCTTTCTAACCTTCATGTCTTAATTCGTGGAAAGCAATAACTGTTTCCCTCTATTCCGACAACTCTCACTGTCACAATCAGGCCGCCGATAGTCGCACAGAACCCGAATACATGTAATGAGCCGGTAGCGCAATTTTTTCCCACGAGGTTATGGGCAAATCATGCGAATGGACCAATCACCTTCTTGGAATTAGGCCACACCCCTAATTCCAAAATGACAGCTTTTCGACCCTTTTATTGAAATTCTGACACCGGATTATGAAAGAACAGGCCAAATAACCCAAGTCTACGTAACCCTAATCTTAAAGATAACCCCAACCATGATTTAGAATCAAAAATTGAAAAATTTTGAAAATCAGATTTGCCCATAACCTCGTGGGAAAAAAATGAGGCAGCCGGTATCTGAAAAGGTTCGCCATTGTTGTCGAGTGGGATCGTGAGCTCGTTTCAAAAGGTCGTTCACCTACCAAGCAGCCAATCAGAAGCCGTTTCCTTTGCGATATCTCGAGAGCTTGCGAGAAAAGTTGAACAATGTTCAACTCCAAGCGATGACCGTGAATCGAACTGGCGGCAAAGATATTTTGACCATATATGGTTATTGATCGCTTTATCGCGCGAGAAATTTGGAAGTATGAACCGGCCTTAATATGGTTAGACCTATTCTAGGTAACCCTGCCGCGAGGTAACGTGTTTACATTTGGTTTTTCACTTATACCTCTACATCAAGTCACATCCCAACCACAAAAAAAGAAAAGAAAAAAAGAAAAAAAAAACCTGGAGGGCCAGTCAGGGGTAAGAACACCTATCTGATATGAATATTCATATAGTTGTGAATTTTAAAAAAAAAAATGGAGAACGTGTGGATGGAAAACAAGCTTCACTTGTACCAAAACAACGTATCTTTCTCCTTGGATCCAATTCTTTACCGAGAAGTCAAACACATGAAAGGATGACAGCATTTACTCCATACCTTTGTTTAAAGCCTCACGCCTACATCATCGTGTACAAACATTGAAAATGCTCCGAATTAGTTGGCTACAGCGAAACTTGACGTCATTGTTCACTGCGACTCAAACCTTCTAAGATGTCGTGTTTTTGGTTGAACGAGTAGCGATTGTGCTCCTCTTAAACATGTATGCTGAGGTGTTGTTAGTTTTTGATTTTTTGGTTGTTGGCCATATGTTGTCCTTTCGCCGGTCTGGCCGTGTCCGTTTTTCAGCACGTAAAAAGCCCCCTCCCCTCGAAATTCCACCTTCACTGGAAGTGAAAATCAGTACGAAATGCTCCCTGATGTTGAGGTAGAAATAAAAAGACAAAAATTTAAACACGTTATCTAGCGGAAAGGTTACCCTGACTAGATCAAACAGATAGCGATGTTCGCCAACTTCAACTTTAGGGTGGGTAATAAATATTAGGTGAGAGCTATACGAAAATTTTGGGTTTTTCCTTTAAAATAAGTAAGTACCTACAATTTTCTAGAAAAATTATAAAAATTCTTAAATAAAATAATTCTCAGTATCTAAGTGTACTTTAAAAGATTATGTGATTCATTTTTTTTTTTCTAAATAGTTAACATATTAGTATTCGTCTGGCAACAATATTTTCTACTTCGCTTTCAATCTTCTTCGGTAGTTGCCGCAAAATGGATTGATTGTTTGTGCGTGCTCCCTGTTGATAGCATCATGTATAACAACCATAGATATAAGTAAGGAGACGGACGGATATGTTGTGAATGTGGGTGAAATCGAGCGGAAAGGAATGGATACTACATTTGCACACAAATCCTTACAGTGGGGAAAGTCTTATTCGGAAACTTATTCAAATTATGGCAATCAGCCGTTGGTGTGTATTTTTGCCAGGTTTTAGTCAGTTTGAAAACTTAGGAGTATACTGGGCGCTTCTTGATCTTTGCGCGCCATAAATTTTCTTCATCGGAATAAACGTATACTGGCAGTTCTCTTTTATATATCTATGGTGTATTTTTTGCAGTGTCTTCAAGCCATAGAAATAAAAGTATGGGAGAATGACGTCAGCCGATCTGGACTGAAGCCATTGATTTGGCTTGGTTGTACGGCAACAGAGCATCTGCGCGTATTGCAAATATCACGTCATTGCTTTTGCCCCAAGTATTGGCAAAGAAACTACAAGTTTTCAAGTTAGGAGTATAAAACAAAATACTTGAGGCACCATGACTTATTTCTGTTGTGAAAATTACTCCCAATCTTTCGAGAAACGGATAAAATAAGCTATAACTTCTGCAGCAGAATGCACACTGTACGTACGGAGACACATCAATCAACCGGTCTTTTGCCGTACAACGAAAGCGCCCTCACAATTTTCGCTGCTTCACCCATTATGTTAGCGTTCTCCCTTACTTTTATTTCTATGCTTCAAGCATAGTTTACTCAACCAGCTACAGTGTACACAATGTTGTTGGTGGGCATCAATAGATTATATTGTAGTGTTACGTGAAGTTAAGTACAGTAGTAGGATCGTATTATCAGGTATCTGACACTGACAGCACATTCACGGAGTTCATAAAAGAAAAAAAGAATATAAATTGCTCGCTGTATCGGTCTTGGCAATACTCCTTCATGTTGTTTAGTGTTTAATTAAAGTAGCCACGAAACTTGGAACGCATTTGGATTTATAAGGAGTTCCTACAAGATCCAGAAAATGCCGAAAGACAAGAAGAAAGAATCTCAGGATTCCGGCCCACCGGGGCATCCACGGTTGTGTAAACTGATGGCAGGTCCAAACGGTTATGGCTTCAATTTACATGGTGAAAAGGGGAGACACGGGCAATTTATACGTGCCGTGGATGATGGTAGGTTTAAAATACTTGTGGCTTGTCCAGGGTAGGCTTGCTCAGTTCTGATAAAGTAGTAGTGTTGTCTTGAGACTTATAAGGTAACGTAACAGGCTAACGTACAACCCCCTAGGCCCTAACTTGTACAAGTTGCAGTTGTACCGTAGCCTAAGCTAACTAGGCCTAGGCCTATCAACATACTGTAGCTTAGGATTATTCATAGCCTACACTGCACCTCACTCTTCATGGCAAGGTTTTGCGGAAGGTGTAAAATTACAGATGTCACCATTCTCCTAGACCGCGACCCCAGAAATAAAAATGAAATAGAAACACATGTCAGTTTGAATGTTATTTTCTGATCCAGTATGTTTTTAGAAAGTAATGTAGGGCCAAGGCCTAGCCTGTGCCCTACAGCCTCAGGCCAACTAGCCTAACTTACAGTAGCTTACAGCAGGCCTAGCCTAGCCTACTAACACTAAAATAGGTACAACTATAGAATACCCCGCCAATAATAAACCTCACCTCGCCTCTGGAGGTGGGTACAACTATAGAATACCCCACCTCAGTGATATTTTCTGGTCATTCGGATTCCTAGTCCCACTTGGTCTAGGACTAGGAATCCAGCTAAAAATGGATTCCTAGTCAGGCAGCCACTTGGACTAGGACTAGGAATCCAGCTGAAAATGGATTCCTAGTCAGGCAGCCACTTGGACTACAGTACAGGTAGGACTAGGAATCCAGCTGAAAATGGATTCCTAGTCAGGAAGCTAGTTCGACTAGGACTAGGAATCCAGCTGAAAATGGATTCCTAGTCAGGCTGCCACTAGGACTAGGACTAGGAATCCAGCTGAAAATGGGTTCCTAGTCAGGCAGCCACTTGGACTATAGGACTAGGAATCCAGGGGGTCTGTTAGTTTCCGCCCTCGGTAGTTTCCGCCCGTTACTTTTCGCCCCTAAAAATTAAGGGCGGAAAGTAACGTTGAAAGGGCGGAAACATAAAGTGTAAAATTAACATGAACTTACAAGTGTTTCTATTTCTTTTTCGGGAATCTCGTTAGGAAGAGTGGATTGTGTACAGTATTACTCTGGAGTGGATAAAAGAACTGTAACGAGTATGCTACTCGGGCAAACGCTAGCTCTGCATGGCAGTACGTACCGTACGTACAGACCAGTTATTGGGTGTATACACATAAAATGTATGATATAAACCATGAGGCGTTCATTGATCCATAAAGAGAGCAATTAGGGTTGTATGAAATAGGTACTGACTGTGTTAAAAAAGAGGTAGGATAAAAAAGATGGGGATTAATGCCGATAGAAAGGATAGATGGAAATGGGATTGTTTTTGTTTTTTCACAGATCATATTGTATATCCAATCATCTATATATTTTATGCAACATAACACAGTTTCACTTGTTCAAGGTAATAATTCTTCAATAGCGCCCTTACATCGATGTTTTCACATTTTAAAGCTTGTCGTGTATGCTTTGCTGAACAACGGTACAACAACTTTTACCATCAATATCACAACCGTTACTTCATTATTTGGACCATATTCGACCTAACTTGTGTTTATTTGGTCTCCAATTCCCACAGGTATTCTCACTTCATTTCGTTACTTTCCGCCCCTTAAACCGGTATTTTCCGCCCTCAAAAATCAAGGGCGGAAAACAACATTTTATAGGGGCGGAAACTACCGAGGGCGGAAACTAACTGAATTCGGAATCCAGCTGAAAATGGATTCCTAGTCATGCTGCCACTTGGACTAGGACTACAGTAGGAATCCAGCTGAAAATGGATTCCTTGTCAGGCAGCCACTTCGACTAGGACTAGGAATTCAGCTGAAAATGGATTCCTAGACAGGCTACCACTTCGACTAGGACTAGGAATCCAGCTGAGAATGGATTCCTAGACAGGCGGCCACTTCGACTAGGACTAGGAATCCAGCTAAAAATGGATTCCTAGTCAGGCTGCCACTTCGACTAGGACTAGGAATCCACCTAAAAATGGATTCCTAGACCAAATTTGTTGGATATTGAGGTTTTGAAGCATTACGAATGACCTAACATATCATCACAGAGTGTCGTTCTCAAAAAAGAAAAAGGGAAATAGGCCAACATTTGAAGCACTCGAGCTAATCCTGAGCCACTGGGAATCCGTATCCACGGATTGGAAAAGTGCCTTCTGCTGTGGCGGGGTATTCTATAGTTGCTCCTGGAGGTGCAGTCACAGCGAAGCACAAAGTAACAAAATAACTTGCATTCATGAATGGTCACTGTGACTGCGACTGCGCCTCCACTCAAAACTATAGGCGTGGTGGACTTTGACATTTTGCAAAAAAACATTTAGGCTACTGCTCATGAAAACACACATAGTTGTTGTCATGCAAAATAACACGAATTCATAAACGACCACTGTGACTGTGCCTCCACTCAAAACTGGAGGCGCGGTGGACTTTGACATTTTGCAAAAAACAGTTAGGCTACTGTACATAAAAACACACATAGCCTAGTTGTTGTCATGCAAAATAACACGAATTCATAAACGACCACTGTGACTGTGCCTCCACTCAAAACTGGAGGCGCGGTGGACTTTGACATTTTGCAAAAAACATTTACTGTACATAAAAACACACGTAGTTGTTGTCATGCAAAATAACACGAATTCATAGACGGCCACTGTGACTGCGACTGTGCCTCCACTCCAGATTGTAGGCTTCATGTTCTACCACTGCGACTCTGAGCCTCCACTCCAGATTGGAGGCTTCATGTTCCACCACTGAGACTACGATAGAGTGTCCTCTCCAGATTAAAGGCTGACTGCTTTCCCCTAACAGTGAACAATGCAGCACTTGACTTATTGTACATAGCCTATGCTAGGCAAGATATTGGGGTTACATCCCACTTGAAAAGTAGAAGGAACAGAGAGACTGTGTACAAGTGCGATTCCATAATTTTTAAAGGTCGCTTTTTGGAGGGGCATTGTATTTTGCAGTTACCCCTAGCCTAGAATTTGAACATTGATCATCATTCATATATCACTATCACCCAAAAGTGACCGTGCTTGGACTTTGTGCATTACATTCAGCCCATAAAGTATAGTAGGCTAGGCCCTCCATCAACAAAGTTTTGTGCACTGCATCCCGAAAATTAAACCTGTAAAATTTAGACTTTTATGTGGAGGAGTTGCACTCTAGATATTGCCGTTTGTTTTCTACAGTCTACTACGTGGCTTGAAATAACCAATGGCACCGATAGCCGTTGCTGTTGGGGCGCTTACTGATAGTGGTTGTGCCCCTCAGAAATGTCCTATGTATGAAATAACAAAGGTCTGATTAAAGTGCTTTGAGGTCATTGTTTGAAGTAAAGCACTATGAATAAATTATTATCATTATTTAAATTAACGTAACTTTATAACAAATAACAATGCACAAATTTTAGTCAAAGCAGAACTTTATCTAGGCAAGTGCAATTATAAGCGACCAACCTACAGTCTTTATGACTACAGTAGGTAGGCCTCCCATAGTCCTGAACACTCAAAAAGTTAGTTCTCTACACAGTTTCCCTGGTTGAGGTTACTGTACTTTGCATTTCTGTAGCTTCCTACATGTTTTAAAATTTTTGCCATGCTTGTACATCACTCACATTCTGTATTGAATTGCACATTATTTTGAGCAAGCATAGGCTAAGTAACAGGGTGTACAGTAGGCCCTACATCAGTCATGCTGAGTATTTAAGGAATGCGAAATTTGACAATTTTACAATCGTGTCACTGGCAAAGATCAAGTTGACAAAGAAGCACAGAATCAGGATAAAATTTTCATTTTACAGTATGTAATGAAGTCTGCATTATATTCAAGCTTACACTTGATTATTTTCAGAAAATCCTTCATTTGGGAGTTTTTGCCATATTCATTTCCAGAAAATTTCAGTGTTTAATGTTGGTAAATATGAGAAATTCCATTCATCAGCGCTACAAAAGTTAGATATCTTTTGACTTTCCCTGCCAATTTGATCGTGTTATTCTCCTGCTATGCATATGTATACATTACACTATACAGTATGCCAGTTTGGTGTGATGTAAAAGTTAAGGAAATTGGTAACTTCGGCTTATCAAGTATAATCTTCCCAGTAGGTGGACTTCACTTTGCCAATATTGTCAGTCACTAGAGTGACTTGTATCTGTGAGTCAATGTCACCTGTTATCTCAGTACTGAACAAGTGGCAAGTTTCAGTTGTTACCTTCTGCAATGAGATGCCACAGCATGTTTCCTCCAGAACAAGCCTAGCATACAGTAGATGTCAGTTTGGTGACTGCCATATCAAAATTGCAGATCGAGCTTTGATTTTGGGACTTAAAAGTACAGTACAGTATGTCACTGTTTCTTTTGTGAGGTGCTGTACGGGTACAGTATGACTTTGGGGATATGTCATGTTTTGTCGATGATGTTGTGGACTAGGTGTGACTGACCATCTCTGGGGATAGTTTGGTTCGCATTCATTTGATAAGTGCAAAACCTACATAATCTGTAACCAGACCCAAGCCTAACAAAATGCCCCCACAACAAAAGGATGATGTTTTCTCTCTAGACTCTGCTGCCATATATCAACATCAGTAGTGCTCATGAACCCTTTAGGCCCACAGCCTTGTGAAAAATAGTTTTGATCGTTACTATCCATCCACCTACTGTAACTCCCTCCCCTAAAATAACCAGGGCCAGAAGAAATGATTGCAGTACTGTACAGCATTTCCTGGGAAATAATTGCAAGGCCCGAAATAACCGGCAGCACCAACAGCCATGGCTGTCGGGCCCTTACTGATGGCCATGGTGCACCTCAGTCAGTGTCCTGTGAAATAACATAGACTGACAGCCAGTTTGCTCATTTTGGCTGTGCTCTTTTTCAAGTTTATTTCGAGCCCTGCAATTGAATTGCAACAACCTTAAAATCTCTTGTATGCTTGTAGTGAAAGTATGACCCATACCCAAGGGTGCATTCCATGTACTGTACTGTATTACTGTAGAGCCATTGATGAAGTTACGCGACTAAGTCTTCGGTATTTTTTTTTTTAAGCCGAGGATGTCAAGTTTCGCACCCCAACAAAACACAATCCTGTAATTCACAGCACACATGAATACAGTATATGTGTACCGTGGCATACTACACGTCCATTCATTGTACTTTACTTAATAGTAACAAGAACTACAGGACTGATGAATTCTCTCATATCTGGCAGGAAACAGTCCCAAGTCATTGTGTCAAAATTGTTCTGTTGTGGTTCTGACTTAATAGGACTAGCTGTAGTATATACAGTGAAGTCAGGCCCTTTTTGTAAATACTGTAGATGAGTGCAATGCCAAATGGACTCATCTCCCACCATCAGAGAAAGTCTCCCCAGAAGATATTCTGAATTTTGTGCACAGAAGGCACCCTGCCCCTGCAGCCACCTTTGACCACAAATTGAGTGTGCATAGGAAGTGAAAGTGATGTGGGGTACATAAAGGATACTACAAGTACATACTATTATTTTTTACAACGTATCACCCAAGTTGCACTGCATGGGCCGAAAAAGTTGGGAATTTGTATTATCAGTGCCTTGCTAGGAATTTTGGGACTTTTGGGGTATATTTGGCCAATTGAATGAAATTTTGCTTTTTTGTACACAAAAATTTGTATTATAGGAAAGTTTATTTGGTTTGTGGGAAACACACAAATTTCAGCCCTGGTATTGTACAGTACTACATGTATACTGTACCCAGTATTTGATTTCAAAATAAGTGATGTGTATGTTTTTTAAAAAAATAGAATTAAAAAAGACATTCTTTCTTGTCTTTCATAAGGTCATCTGGTCAGTGTCCAATTCACTTGGTGCAAGATTTGTAAATAAAATTTGAAAGATGGCTTGTTTGCAAAATAATTAGCACTACTTTTAGCAAGGCCTGAGAACACTAAATCTAATTCAAACTTAGGCACCCCAAACCTACTTTTGTGGGAATATTTCGAGGGAGGGGAATTCCCTGTGTGTCCTAGGCCCTACACTGAGGAAAAAAATTGCTTTGCCTAAGCCCAAATATCTTTGAATCTATAACATTTCGTATTGTCCAACTTGTTTTAAAATTGTGGACTGCCCTTGACATGAGAGGGAAGAGCTCTTGTGTCCTGAATAAAAGTTGATGGTATACAGTACAGCATAGTACCTGTAACTCTGTGGTCTGTGGCTGAACGGTATACAGAACTATAGGCTAGTTGGTAGTCATGGCGACTGATGATACTGTAACTGTATAGTGTACTTGGTTGTAGGATGTGGTGTGCCTTGCATAGTATGGTTACTTAATTGTTAAAATAATTTCTAGCAAGGTTTTTCACCAATTTGTATGTTTTTCAAGACCCTTTTACCATCAAGTGTTTTTGTGTCAGAACTTGCATACAGGTCTGGTATTGTAGTGTAAGGACAAGTCCTGCTGTGGGGATAAGCCTCCATTAAAAGAAATTCTGCACATGGGATACAAAATTTTGGCAGTTGGGCAAATAGAAACAAGAGTCCATGTCATGGGAAACATCTTTGCTGTTCTTTTGTTCACATGGGATAACATGCATGTCATCAGATGATGAGCTTGTGTATAGATACTAGACTGTGATAAAAAATTAGATGGGCACTCATCATCGAGATGCACTGCTTGGGCCAAAACCTTGAGTTGGCTGATCATCAAGACCACAAGCTTGTTGTCAGATCACCTTAAAAACTGCTTGTGAATAGATATTTAGTCATCTTGCTTTTGCTTTCAGTTTTGAAATACAGTGCACTATACCATACATAATACATTTTCCTAAACCTGGCTTGATTTAGTAGGCTAAACAAAAGCCATCCTAAGTTTGTGAACAATAGATGTCTAGCTTAAGTATCATCATTGATGCATCCCCCAATTCTTGTGAATTCTACGCTAATCTTGATTTAGGAGAAACCTGTAGAAGTTTCTCTTTCAAAGTGATGCTCTGTTCATGAAAAAAGAAAATGTTTAATAACTTAATGACATGTATACATGTATTTATTGAAAACAAAATGTCACCAAAATGTCACCATTGCATAATACTCAGTGGGAGTAATATTTATAGTTTGCCCAATAAAATATTTTACAACTCGGGTGCAACATCAGCAAACATACTTTCAGTTTGTATCATCTTCACTTCTGTAAAAGTCATAAATGTCAGGCTTACCAACTGCATGCTGTATATACATGAAAGATAAACATAAATATTGTACAGTATAACCGTGTATTTTGTCGACCTACTTACATAATTTTAAAAGAAAAGTCGAGTAATTGCCCATCAGCACCGTTACATGTATATGTAGGCCTGTAGGTTGTATATACCCGTATAATCGTACACTCATAGGGATAGAAAGTTGCAGGTAATATGATGTACAGTAGGACTAACAAGCTGCATGACATGGAAAAAGTTAAATATGTAATTTATAATGTACTTGAAACTGCAGATCTTTATGGTATTTGGGATAAAGGTCAAGCTGTATACAGTGTAGTAAATTACATCCCCATTTAAGGTGTATGCAGTACAACATCCAGCTCGTCTTGTACAGTACAGTAGGTTAATTAGGCCTACATGTAGTTTTGTATCATACATACCAACATCCATTAATGTTTCAATTATTAACTAATTTGGGAGGGAGGGTGGGCTTTCCTCAAATTGCTTTCAGTCAGTGTTGCACACATTATTGAAGGTGGAGACATATACTGTACTAGGAATGTTTCACTTTCATTTCCTATGTATAATATGCCTGTGTGTTGTAATATTGGATATTCAGCCATATCATAATGGCTTACATAATATGATGAGTACTGTACAGTATACTGTACATCTTGAATTATCCCTGACATTTAGTTTAAATTGAGGCCATTACCCATACATTTTCAGATGGTTTAACTAAAATTAATACTGTTTACAAATTGTTACACAAGTTTTGATTTCAAATCTTGTGTAAGAACAAATGTGCCTCTAGCCAGTTAGTTCTTTGAAACATTTTCTGAAGTTTGTCGTTAAAATTCTTTACAAATTCCTATGTATACACTTGACAAGTAGTGTACATATTAAACTTCAAGTCTTGGAGGTTAGTATGTTCACTATGTACAGTAGGCTATGTGTTTATATAAAGGTCAAGGATCATTTGGTTTTTTCATCATATTCACAAGAGTACAAAACTTACTGTATGGTTTGTCAAAGGGGTGGGGGAGAGAGGGGAAGGAGGTAAAACTTTCATTAAACACTTTTTCAAAGTATAAATGATATTTTAGTATTTCTGGGGAATGTTCATATGCTGGAACTAGCTGGAAAAGCTGATTGAGCTACATCACTGTCATCTGACACTCATCAATCTACACGTATATTGTGTCTGTTTGAACACTTGAAGTAATGCTTTCAGATGTGCATTCATCAATGGATTTAGATGAAACTTGGACACAATGATCGATGGGTGAGGGGCCTGTGGGCCAACTTTTGACCAACTGGAATTTGAGATCAAAGGTCATCTGGAGGTCAGTACAGGCTTTTAATATAAAAATCTTGTTAATGTGATCTCCTCTTTCACCCAGCACCTTATGTTCTTGAAAGTTGTTCATAATTTTTCTTAAGTGGTGCTTCTTTCACTTTTCTTACTATTTTTTTTTTTTTTGACTGAACAAAGAAGTCATTTATACAATGACACACTGAATAAAAATTACATTTTAAATAGTCCTGTAGCTTTACACTATATGGCAAGACACATTCAAGCACCTGGTGTAAATATTACTGTACAAGTATTTGGTAATGGCAAAAGTGCCAAGCAGCAGCATTGCCAGTTTTTTATGGGATTGGGGATGTGGCTTATGGAGGTGCTCCACCATTTCATGGTGGGGGCCGGGGGGGGGGAGGGGGAGGTGGAGGAGGAGGAGATTTAAGTATTGAATTTTCAAATATATTTTCACTCTTGAATTTCCCAGTGGATGGCTCCAAGGGGATGTAAAAGTTGTGAGGGATCACACCCCAACCCTCCTCCCTTAATGTAGCTATGACATTATCATGCACATAGTGGACATTTCAAAAATTTTCTAGTTTTTTACTAAAACAGTTAAATAGAAAAATACACTCAACTTAGTGAAAATTTTAAAGGGAAAATGCATTCACCCAGATTTCAATAAGTGAGCCCAGGTATCCTCAGGGGTGGCACCAGGAATTGCCCAGCAGGAAGGTAAAACTCCCCAATGGACAAGGGGAGAAGCAGTCTGAATCCCTATTTTGTGGCTCTCAAAGCATTTGGAAAGTTTGGGTTTCTGTTGGAAAAAAAATTGATAATTTTGGGCTTTTATTGTAGAAACTTTAGGATTTTAATCAGGAAAATTGGAGACTTTTAGGTTGGAGTTTAAATTAAAGAATTTGCATTACAGCTACTCGGGTGACTCCATGGCTGTTGTCAGGGACTGCATGTTATTTAATTGTTCACAAAACTGCAGAAATTTCTCTGATGGGCCCCTTGCTCCCCATTAGGTGGCACCACCTCTGTGTATCCTATAGTTTTGCAGAATCACATGACAATTTTCTCACTGAATTACAGTATGAAATGCATGCAGAATAACTCCTTGGGCAAAAAACCCAGTACAGGGCTCGAAATAACCGACAGCCATGGCCGTCGGGCCCTTTCTGATGGTCGTGATGCCCCTCAGTAAATGTCCATCAATTGAAATAACATAGACCGACAGCCATTTTGCTCATTTTGGTGGTGCCCTTTTTCAAGCTTATTTCGTGCGCTGCCAGTATCTGTGTCCTGATGTCATGAAAGGTACTGTACTTGGTTGGGAAATTTAAGAGGATATTTATGAGATTAAACTGTTCTCGCAAAATAAATTGGGGATGACTGCACCTTGTGCCCTTTAAAGTGACTGGATGCTATAGGCAGTCACTCCAAAATAGCTTTGAAAAATCAGCAGACTCTCGCAGATCTTCTCATATTTGCCTTTTGAATATAACTATTATATTATAAAAAAACGTTTAGCAAAGAGTTTATCTCCATGAATTTAACAATTTAGTAACAAAATATTGTCAAGTGATCAAAAAAAGCCATTCAGGAATTAGAATGATAGGGTTTACTATTTTGGACTGGAGTGACTGCATTTTCCCTTTAACAGGTATTATTGTCATTTGGCAATTTTTTTTTTTTTTTATCTTTTTTTTTTTTAAGAAAACTGAAAACTATACCTTGAAGACATACAGTATATATAAGCACTTGAGTATCATACAATATTCAAACCTGCATGATTCTAAGAGGTGAAGTACAGTGCAGTATTGGTATTGAGGACTGTTCATTGGTGCATGACAGTGTGATTAAGTGTGGTATGTAGGATCTGTATCTATTGTGTACCAGGCATGGTAGGGGTTATCTGAATTGACACTGTACAATGGGTAACACTGTCACAGTGTGTCTTGTATTATATGGACAGGTGTGACCAGTATTTAAACTGTGTTTTCAAAAGTTAAATAGTTTACAAGTTTTACTCATCGCTTTGAGTCTTTAGATGCAGTCATGCAACTGTGGGCAGATTTGTATTGTGGAAGGCAACGAGAGACATGACTCCATCAATTTTGCTGAAAATGCTTCTGTAGGCACATTGCTATTAATTGGTTTCAATTTCCCAGAATGAGAACTTTGCTTGAGCATTTTCAACACAGTACTGGCATACAAATTATTGTGTGTGTATAATTTCTGTTATTTGAATTTTAAAAAATTACCAGATTAGAGGTTTCAGCCAAAGCTAATTGCATAATTAAAAGGAAAATGCAGTTTGAATAATTCAGGGCACAAAGTAACCTGCAGCACCACCAGCCATGGCTGCTGGGCCCTTACTGATGGCCCAGAAGCCCCTCAGTCGATGTCCTATGAAAAACATAGACCAACAGCCAATGTCCTCATTTTGGCTGTGTCCCTGCTTCAAGCTTATTTCGAGCCCTGATAATTAGTGTACCCCGTCATCCTAATTTTTTTCGGTATTCATTGTTTTTATACAGAAACATAGTGAAAGATACTTGTGAGGCTGTGAGCAAATCAGAGATCATTAAGATTTTAGTATTATTTTTAAAAATACACTTCGGGCGACTGCTTTCTCTGTTTAATAAGTTAATCTGAATAAAAGTTAAAATGATTGTTGTTGTACATATAATATGAGGGTTTTCAATAATTTTGTGATAAAAAAGCCCTAGAAACCTCAAAACTGCTATGCAAATTTTGGAAACTAAATTATTCCCTGTATTAATAATCCTTTAAGACACACTTAATGAAATCAATGAAACAAGGGTGAGTCTTAGGGAAAGTAGTGGAGATGCGAGTATAGTGCCATCTAGCGAGGGTAGGTTAGTTAGATGAGATTTAACAACACACCAACATTAATATATTACTTGTCAACTACATAAAAACGGTTCAAGTTGGGTTTCAAATATTGTTCAATTACTGTGCAAGTCCTCCCCTGTTATCTCCTCTTATGACAGGTGGGGAATACCGTGGGCATATTCTACAACCCCCAGCCCACAGGGGGCTCTAGCGAGGGTAGGAATCCATTGCCAGTGATCATTCCACAGTATTTGGGCTGTCCAATAGTAGTGATAGGTGAGGTAAGTAGGGATCATAGATTTGTAAAACAGGTAAATTTTGGACGTTTAACATCTCCTCATTTGTCACATTCTCTATGAATTAACCGGGTTATTTTAATCGGACTCTAAGACTCTGGTGGGGATTTGCCGAGGACTGTCAAAGCCAAGAACTCTGGAATGTTTCTTAAAGCAAATTAATTTCAGCGTGCAACTTACAGTACTTAAAGGGAAATAAGAGGATAGGCCTATCCAGGGCTTTAGCCAGGATGGTGAGATCTGGGAGTCCAAACAGTAAATTCTAGTGAAATTTGTACATTAAAATGTAAATATATATGGGGGCAATCCAAAATTTTGTGAGTCCAAAGGACTCCTGGACTGCTCTCTGGCTTAAGCCTTGGGCGTATCTATTTGTGAGATTTGGCTGATGTTTCAAAGTAAGTTTGGGGAAAGCTAACTGCATATACCCTTTAAGCCTGTGGTTGGGCTTTCTAATAGGATAGTTCTGATGGTTTTAAGATCTTCACCACACAAGGTTGAAGTAATCTCTCTGCCTTTCTATTTGATGCCATTTTGATTTACGAATTTCGACTTAAACATTAAATCCTTCCTGCTTTGCTGTGGTGGCATCCCACCTTTCTACCGGTTGAACTCAAAGGACAGTCAGTTCATTTAATATTGCCCTCAAATTTCAGTTCTTACTATGGGCCTCCAATGCCAGTGTACTCTTTATATCTATAGGCCTACTGCAAGATATCAGCCTGTTTTATGCTATTACTTTAAAATATTTTATAAATTTATGAACTACTTATAGTACCCCCTGCTAAGACTATGCTGAAGTTCATATCAGCTGGGAGGTGTCATGGAAACCAGATGACCCGTTTTTTGCCTTAGAGGCTCTGTAGGAGTTCATGTACTTTGCATGTTTAAAAATTGACAGTACTGTGTACTTTATTCAGTTATTTTGTACGTAGTTTACAACTATGACTATAGGATGTTAGATGGCTTATAAAAGGTTATTGTAGGTTTATTACATGTACTGTACCAACTTACATACAGTAGTATCAATGTGTAGGTTAAATCCTTGAAGCGCTTTATTACTCAGTTCCTTACCTATAAGTTTAAAAGGGGACATGGCACCCTCCCAAACCAGGGATTTGCTAGCAACTCTCTGCCCAAACATGTAGGAATAGCCCTAGAGTTCTATTAATACAGTTGACGACTGCACTTTGATTGACATTCATTTAACAATACAATTTCACTCTAGTTGGTCAAGAATGACTCGTGCACTCAGTTGTGTTCCCAGTTCAGCTCACACAAACTGTTTGACAATGTTGTAGTGTCAAGAATTTCATGCTTTCTTAAAATCAAATTCTGCTTTGTTCTGATTTCTAAATGTAGCCTACCATTTTGCATGGTAATTTTTTGTGCTTTTCTACCCAATTTCATGGCAATCTAACCCCACTTCTATAAACCTGTTGATAACAGATTTATTGCGATTGGAATGTGACAAACATGCTGGTGAAGTACAATGATATCTTTCTTTGAACTTACCACAGCTGAGTTACAGGGTTTCATAATCTAACTTCCCTGCATGCATTGCAGTAGTTGATGTACTACGAAGCTTCCATAGTGAAGTACGTGCTTATTTTGACTCTTCTCACTGAACTAACTGGTTTTGACTAGTAGTCATGACACAACGTGGTTTACAACAAGTGTTTATATTACACAGTAACAGTTGGGCTACAAGCACTGTACTTATGTGTACGTTACTGTTCTAGTTTTACTTTTAGCTGTATTCAAGAGAATATGATTTTACTAGGTAAATATTCAACCAAATGCACAGAAAGTGGAAACTCATTTGCCCGATTTGCATCGGTAGTAGCCTAACGTGATCAACTGTAATATTTTTTGCTTCCAGTTTTTGTTTTTTTTTCCTCTCTTACAAATCAGCATTTTCTGCTTTCTACTCTGAATTTTCCTGAATTCTGCTTTTTTTCACAGAATTTCTGCAAAGCAGAAACTTCTTGACACTACAATATTGCCTTGAGCAATTTAAACTCATTACAGGCTACTTTGGCTTTGTCTTAGAGGTGTTCTAGACAGGATTGGTTTAAACTCCAGGGAGGAGAGGCTAGCAGTTAACTTACTGTACTGTGTAGTAGGGAGGATTGTTTAATACTATCTGGGGTGAGATCAGAGAGCCTTTAAAGCACAAAAGAGGAAGAATCCTGGAGGACATGCAATGGTACTGTACTTACATTGTGTAGTGCAAGTTAACTATTGTCTGTCATTGATGTAAGGGCAAAGATCATACAGTCACCCACTCACAATCATCCGTAATCAGATTAGGATAATCTCCCTTTAAGGTGATTCCACCAGCCACTGTAGACTATTTAGCTTTAGCTTATATTGCTGAATTGGACAGATGCCCACTGAAGTGCTTTCATGATATAGGCCTACTGTACTTAACTCTTCTACTGTGCTCAGTGCACACAGATGCTAAGGTATACTGTAGGAATATATAGCATGATCAGTAAAATGGAGGCTTCAAGTCATTTTAGCTCACAGCTTGCTACTTCAGTTAGTGTACTGTTCACACTAAGTACTCTTAACATGACACTCAAAACAGTTTTAACTACCTTTTCATTCACCTTCGGAGCTTTAAAAAGGAAACGAGAATAAAAATATGTAAACATACTCGTTAAGTTCCAGGCAGTGTTACGTTTCAGAGAATCTGCCATGTATTGCCCAGATAGGTTGGCACTAATAGCAGCAATTTTTTTGTGTCACTTGCCTCCACTGACCATACACAAGCCCCCCCCTCCCCCCCTCACCTCTTGGGGCTGCATGGATCTAATTCATTGTACATATCACTTGTGTTAAACCAGTGTTATGTGTAAACCATAAACATTAACTTCCATTAATTGTGGGCTTCACCTTGTTTAGATATCAAAAGCCATCCAATTTTACAAGAATTTACGTAATTTACCCAAAACTTCTTCAAATTGGAGGATGAAGAATTACATTTATTTTTGATATGTTACATTATAATACTTTCTGAAGATGATTTGCATACAGTTTCCATACAGCATGTGGTTTTTTCAGATCTGTTATGGAAAGTTTTCACATGTTCTACCCAAAGTGAACTTGGGATAAGTACATGGCACATTAAGCATAAGTTCCATATTTTCATTTTTCCTTCAACTGTTAACAATCAGTGACCTCCTCCATATTCTCACATGTTTGTGTAATTGTGAATGCATGGCAGACTGGGAATTTTATGCCTGGTACAGTATATCTTGCCACTCTCAATGAGAATCTGATATTCCTCTCTATTTTTAGGCTTTAAAGTAAAAGATTGAAAGGTTTGAAAAAACAAAGCATTGCTCATCTATGTCACATCCTTTGTTCTTGTGCCATGTTCACTAGCTTTAAAAAGGTTAACTTGAATGTGTGGATTGTGTGGCTGTTCCTGATTTTTTTTTTTTTTTTGCTTAAACCAATTTCCTTTAACAGTAGTGACAAAAGTGGAAGTGGGTTGGGGGTGATATGTTTTAATGTTGATCATTTTCAGGACACTTTAATAAGTGTAACTGTTCCTTAGCTTAGAAGAAGTTTGAACCCATGTACTGTAAGGCTTTATCAGTTAAAAGGCTTAACATCTAGATGATTAATACCAAGAATTCACATGTATTTTTAAAAATACTCTTGGCCTTGGGGATGCAAGGGGTTAGGGGATCTATAAAAGGGTAAGAAATGCTTATGTACAGTGACATGTACTCATATAAATATGAGACAAAAAAGTGGATGAAATATAAAATGTTTGAAATTCAGATTCCTCCCAATTATAAGCCTAGTTGTTGGTAATGACACTGACCAGTCAGTATTACCACAAACATTAACTTCCATTATTTGTGGGTTTTTGTTTGCAGAGTGTGTGTATACATTCCAGCAGTGTTGTGTCAATCAGCTGCTTGCTTAAGTTCAACAGTTATGCTATGCTGGTGTCATCAAGTCACTTTTATGTTTGTACAAAATGTTTTTCTAAGATTATGAGATAGGATGAAAACACAAGCTCTTTGTAATTTGCATTCTTGCAGATGTGTATAATATAAAATACAAATTATCAGTGTACAGCATATCATGGGGGTCTGTTCTGATATGTGGCAGTAACTGGCTTTGTACCTTATGAGATTTAATACATACAGTGGATGATGAGGGGAGTTGTAGTCTATGTGATCTATGTTTGTGTTCATGTGTATAATTTCATAGCCTTCAGTACACCTGTATATCTGAAATGTGACGTACAGGGCACTAACATCCATTCTCGAACAAACCTTCCAGTCTGTGGTTACATTAGAATGGGACTGGTTAATGGTTCAGTATGACAGTCAATGCTCAGAGGTAGAGTTAGATGAGGTTTGATGGCTCAGTTTCTAACCAATTGGTTTAATTTGGGCCGGCCACAGCCTTTTTTTCCAGGTGTGGCTCACTGACAGTCAATGCTCAGCGACAGCCTACTGTACAGGTGTAGGTACATATTACCCCATGGCAGTGTTCGCGCTAAGGCGCGGGATTGCGTGAATCCCAATTTTGTCTTTCGAATCCCGCACAAAAATAAATCTTATGCGGGAAAATCCTGCACACTTTTCTGCAGCTGAAATCGTTAAGTTCTACAATTATAATACACACATTAAATTACAAAATTTTGTATCTTTACCGAGTGATAACCCCCTCCTTGATTCTAGAAATCCCTCCCCAAAAAATTTGTAGAGAGGGAATTCCCTCCCAGGTTCAATTCCTTAGGGCGAACACTGCCCCATGGGCAAGATGTGTACTACAGTAGGTGTATGGTACTTCAAACAGTAGTACTGTACCTTGGAGTTAAAGGTAGTACTTCCATGCAACATCATGCATAATACTGCATAACATCTTGTTATGCAGCATCGTGCATATACCCGTATGTTACACTGTATGTGTGCACAAAGTGTCATGATATGTAGGCACATACCATCTACAGTACGTTAACCTCTATGCTATGTCGTCTCTCTTTGCTGGAAAGCAGCTAGAGCTCTAGAGGATATAGGGGTATATTAATTTGTAGTATATTTCTAAAATGTTAGTGTTGTCGCTTCAGTTACCATGGCAACAAGAGAGGAAGTGGAAGAGGTATTGTTTCCTTAAACTAACATTAATATATTGTCAGAATGTCTTTTGTACAATACATTTTGTGTAACATTGTGGAAATGGTTTTGATGTAGTTCATTACAAATTTACAATTTTGAGTTTTGCTGCAATTGACAAATTGCCTTTAGGTCAATTCCGTGGTGACTCGCGTGACATTTGAACTAAATTTCACATCGTTCAACTTTAATTGTAGAACACAGGAAAATCATGGGAAATTGTTGTTATCTCAGTAGAAAGGCCATGTCCAGAGCATCCCACTAACAATAACTACTTTTTCAAATTCACAGATTTTTGGGGCAAAATGAGCAAAAAAATGAGCGTGACTCTCGTGATTGGGAAAATTCCAGGTGCATTTACAAACGTTTGATTCCGTATCCCCATGGAAACAATTCAAAATATATTTTGCTGTTGTATGTTAGTTGAGATGTCCCTCCCCATGAATTTACAGACAAATTCTGGAAAATATACAAAATGACCAAAATATCACAAAAATAGGAATGTGACTCGCGTGACAGAAAATTGTGACTCGCGTGATGAGTTCAACTGAAGGCTTGAATCTGGCACTTAAAGTAATAAATTTCTAGTGCAACATTAAAAATCCTTCAAAGTAAATTCTGTCAAGAGAGAAACTGGCAACAATCCCAGTTTGGAACCATAATAACAACTTTGACGGCAAAATTTGAAAATGTGACGCGCGTGACAGTCCTTCCCGGACAGATTTTGAAGGTTAATTGTGATACATCCTTATTTTGTATGACAACGAATGGGATAACAGGTTCACATCATTACTTTTAACTAGATACACTGATTTAGACATCAATTTGTCACATTAAGTTGGTTTTCATAAAGCACTGCACAAAAATGATAAAAAATGGTGATTTTTTTGTCAAAACGTGACTCGCGTGACAGCCTATTAGTTAGATTTTTTTAAAAGACGAGGATACATACTAAGTTTTTCTAATGATCATTTGTTTGCTTCTCATATGAAGACTTCTTTCCACCATTACAAAGAAGAAATATCCAGAGAGTCCAGAGCAAAAAAACTTGTTCACTTTTTTTGTGACTGGCGTGACATAAAGATGAGGGCGATTTTTACCAAAAATGACTCCCCACCACACCAATGTCAAAATTTTTTTGCAGTGAATTCAGATACTCCATCCTCTTTCTGACAACATCAGTTCATAAAACTGAGGAATATTTAGTTTAATATCTGAAAAATAACCCTAAATAAAAATATGACTCAATTTCAGGATATTTGGTTACCCTAAAGGTAACACATCTTCATACCCCCTTCATACACACCCACAATGGAAAAATCGTCGATTTTTCACTCAATTCAGAATCAACAGGGTTTGTTTTTAATAGATTACCCAAAATTTTCAGTTTTCAAAGTGTTCTAAATTTTGGGTATGATGTTGACTTTAGCACGGAATTGCCCTTTAGCCACTTGAGTTCTAATGTTCAGTAAATTGCAGTTACCCTACACCATGGTTCCTCATGTCTCTTTCTACAGTAGTTGTGATATTTTTTTTTTACTGACTTTTCTTTTTTCACTGAATTGTTTAATTCAGGCAAAATAAGTTTTTGGTCTACCTTAAATATTTTCACTGTTTATACATGTTCAGAAATATTGTGTTCAAAGATCTAGATACTACTGTAGTAAAGGGAAATAGAAAAAAAAAACAAAAAAACAAAACAAAAAAAAAAAAATAAAAAATAAAAAAAAAAAAAAAAAACCTCGCCACATTTACTTAATGTTTCTGAATTAATTTTGGGCAACTCATGTTACTTTTCTTAATACCCAGATTTGAATATACTATATGTTAAGAGTGGGGATGCAGTGTCAGAATTAAGTACAGCCAGAGTACTTTTAAGTCAGCAAAGCCATAGTACTTGTAATACTGTGAAATATATTTAAATTCATTTGTTGCTCCTTGAGCTTGCTGCTGGTAACAGTGTTACTGTACATTTGATTGATTGTCATCCAAGCTGGCATAGTGTACTGTAATGATGAAAACAGACTCAGCCATCATTCACTAATACAATATTTATGAACTTCTATCTTCTGAGTGTCATTCCCTTCATTTGGGATTTATCAACAAAAGGTTAAGATTGGAAATTTGCCATGCAGTAGTAGACCATAGGCTCTGTGTACTTTGGTGACAGACAGGCTACAGCAGATCTGATTTATGTACTAAGTACTGTATAGTAGGCACAGGACCACTTTCAGTAACCCAGTTCCCAATAGGAATGGATTCCAAAATTACTTTTGTTTCTAGGCCTATCAGATGTTTACTATGGGGTAAATGTGACATTGTATCATCTCAGTAGGGGGAAAGCTGAAATTCTACACCGATGGTAATAATGGGAGTGTATGACCAAAAATTGCTGCATAGACCAAGATTGTGATAAAGTCCATACTTTTGGAGGCCTTCTCAGGGAGGGATGACTGCAGAACAAGAAGCCCACAACATGCTCCTTGCTATCATACTGTATATATTTATGAAAGAAGGAATTTAAAGGCAATAGGCAGTCACCCCAAAATTTGCTTTGAAAAATCAGCAAACTCTTGCAAATCTCCTCTTATTGCATTATAAACAATAGATAAACTATTACAAACAATTGGTAAAGCAAGGAGAAATTCTCCTTGAATTTCACAGTTAACTAACAAAAACGTTGTCACATGATCAAAATAGGCCATTCATGAACTAGAGTGATAGGGCATACTAACTCTGATTGTGGTGACTGCATTTTCAGGGCTGGAAATTGTGACACTCAGCCTGCAAGGCTTTAGCCAGAGAGCAGTCCAGGAGTCATTCAGACTACCCGAATCCTAGATTAGCAGTCATTTGGATTCCCCGAATCCTAGATTGCCTCATGTATATAGTACATTTTAATGCAAGAATTTCACTAGTATTACCTGTTTGGACTCCCTGAGCTCCAGGGTTAAGAAATGCCCCGCGAGGGCTATTTTCCATCTGAAAGGGTAAAAAACGCCCGTCGTGAATGTGTTCACAGGGGCTATTTTGTCGGTGACGAGGGCTCTTTTTCTAATATCTGTAAAAGGAAGTAACTAAGTACGTAGCAATGAATATTGTGCATCGTTTTTGCAACACTTACTGTGAACTGTGCAAAATATTTATGATGTGTGAGCTAGAATTGGTTCGATTAGCAATTGCCCAATCTTGATTAGTAACTATTAAAATCAACTTAACTTTTGTACTTCGAATGAGCTGTATTATTCGCTTGTTTTAATATGTCATGTTTAAATGGTTAACGACGAACGATCGGCCATTAAAACAGCACCCAATTCCAACCAAACGTGTAAACAGATTTGCCTCGGAAGTTAAGCATTTTTGTCCCCGTGTTTTGCTTTGATATCTTTTCATTTCTCCTCTACTCACAGTGCTATTAATTCCCCAAAACAAAATGCAGTTTAGTTGGTTTGTACTGTTACTTTCTCAGTTCAGACAGTAATCGTACGTAGCCCTAGTCTCTCACAGAATTAGAACCGGTGAAACAGACATACGTACTAAGAAGCCTGCAATATTTGAATGCAGTCACTTGGCTATTTCACGCAATCCGACCGTGTATTACCTATACATAAATAGAGTGTGTAGGCTCATACATTTGTTCTGTTTACTTTCATACAGCAGTATGTATTGCATGCACACACTACATACCACCTATGTAAATATCTGTTCAATTCATGCTGTGTGCAAATCAATGGAACTGTGGTACCAGCAGCTCATTGGGGGCTACTTTTCAGACATCGTCGTATATTGCGTAAAATATTAAAGTACATCCCACACTTTTATTTGAAACAGTAATGTGCACGTTATAAAACACCATACCAAAGACTTAAAAAATGGAACCTACTGCCTTTGTGCTTGGTGCTCAGCATAAGCAATGGAGTTGGGAAAACAAGCCAGTGAGCCACAGCTGGAAAAAAGGCTGTGGTCGTCTCGACTTGAACCAATTGGTTGGAAACTGGGACGTAAAACCTCATCTAACTAACTAACTATAAAACACCCACTGTTACCACTTCAAACTATAAGGTATCAACAGGAAAATTAGCAGTACAAACAGCGATCGAAAAAATTCTGCACTTCCCCGTACCATGCCCAATTTTCTTGCAATGTACGCAACTTCTCTACAGAGCAGGTGCGTAGCCTAATGTATGGGTGTTTGCATACAACTATGGACCTACACAGGCACTGACTTTACAGTGGTTTCATAGTTCTTTTCACTTGAACAGAAGTACAGAACACGGACATGGCTTACACGTATACAGCGAGCGCAGTTAGTTGAGTCATGTTTTGAGAAGACAGGCAGAGGTGGATGATTTTATGACTTCGGCTTCAAACAATACGGCAATTATTACATGCTGCCCTTATCAGAATAGATACAACTAAGGCAGAGCCTGAAAAATATTGGTTGGTAATATTTTCGAAGCTCAATTGGAATTGCTTCGCAACTGGGATTTCTTGGGTAGCAATTTGAGATGTGATACCCGCCTATTTCGTCCCTAATTGTGTTTCCTCATTCTCGCGAAACTTGGGGGCAATTTTGGTAACAATAGCGTGATATTTTCGCCCGCGTGCTCTTCTTCAAGGGGCGATTTTTTTTAAATTTGCAGGCGAATCGCCCGTCGCCCTTGCTTATTTCCGACCCTGCTGAGCTCATGATCCTGGCTAAAGCCCTACCGCATGAAAGTTACTAATTTACCTGTGTGTGACTCTTGACTCTTGTGGCAAAACTGAGAGAACGGGAAGTACAGTACACATAAAGATCATGGAAACACTAGCCTTAGAGGTGATTGTGGCAGGATGTGAGATTGTCTGCTAGAATTATGCACAGGAAATGCAGCCTGGAATTTCTGTTTCTTTTGTAGCCATCTTAAACTCTCACTGAAAATGAAAGACTAATATCGTGTTTAGCCATCTCGTTTAGCTATCCTAGATCGTTATTGGCATAATAAATGAAACAGTCATAAATTGCTTGCCACATGAACCCTTGCTGCCCCTAATTCAGTTCAGTATCTTGTAAGGGCTAAAATCTTATGCCCACTTTCAAGTGGGAACAGGGTTTGGAAACTTGAGTTGCATCAGAGCCTCTGGTTTGCATTCTTGTGTGAAGATGTTTATTACTTTGATAATACTGTACAGTAAATCTACACAAGAAGAACTGGGGCTTCCTTTTGTTGGACTGGTCAATATTTATTGTTTAAGTTCCGCATTAAAATGGTTACAGCACTGTACTATGTACAGTAGGTTTGTGTTCCTCACAAGAAAAAGTGTCTGTGGTAAAAAATGAAAGTAATTGTTTTTGTATTTTCTCTTTTGAAAGTTTCCCAAAATAACCTAATTACTTCCCTCATTTTATTTTGTATTATGAATGTAAAGTGTGTGTGTTTTTTCAGGATTAATTTTTATTGCCTTATGTGGTGCATGTAAAACAGTAGATACAGTATTATTATTTGACTGTGTAGGCAGTGGCATGTCAGTTCAGTATACTTTTAGTATTGAATATGTACAGTAATTATGCTATGTGTCAAAGAAGTGCACATGCACCCTAGAGAGTTACAATTACAGGGTTTAAAAAATGAAATGCAAGGGACAGGCAAAAGTTTCAAAAAAAAAAGAATTTCAGAATGCAGTTCAAAGTAAAACTGCTACAGTAAAAGTACTACAGTGGTAGTCAGTAAAATGACAGCACTGTTAAATTTAAGTAAGGCATTTTCAGGTTGCTTCTTAATTGTCGAATGTCCAGTAGTAGGCCTGCAGTTGGAGAGTTTGTTATACAAGGAGCGGCTGGGTCCTGTGTGGCTGGTGAAATGCCCAAAACTGGTGGCCATATTTACCTATTAGAAAAGACTGCATCACAGTACGAGTGAGTGACAAATATTAAAACTGAAAGAGAGCTAAAATGAAGAAATGAGTGGAGTGTGTGGTACTGTACATGAGCAAAATGGTCTACCTGAACTAGGTCATTTTGGGGGTCATTCCGTCCCCGTAATTAGCACACTTTTGCGATGGCACTTTAGGCGTACTTCTATGAAATTAATGAAAAGGACCTAGCTTCTGTTGAAAGCTACTCGCACAGGGGTGACATACTTGATTCTTGGACAATACCTCCCTCCATTCCTCTCCCTTCCCCCACCTGACAACTCCCTTGGGGCAATTACCACCCAGGACAATTTCAAATCATCTGATGGGAGAAATTTTCGGAGGTGGTAAATTGTAAGGGCCAGTAGGAATTGTCTAGGTGCAGTGAATTTTCCAGGATGGGAATTGACCAGGAGGGAATTGCTTGGTTGGAAATTTGGTACTTCAAGCAGGTTTATAATGGAAAGAGTCTTCTATGGAAAATGCTCTAACTTGCACATGTATGTACTGTATATAGGCCTACATGCAGTTAATTATGATCAGCTAGGCATGTATTGTGCTGTGAGTACAGATGCTTAATACAATATTGCACAATGGTGCCCTGGAATTTCCTGGTGTACAATATGGGCGTAGGACTGTTTTAACAGCAGTTTCAAAGTCAATTATTATTTTGGGTTTGAATGCATTAATTAGTTGTGATAAGTAGGGTACTTCAGTGCCTACTGAACTTCTGGAGCCAGGCTACAGTATGTAGCTCATATATACAGTAAAACCCCGTTTATCCGAACACATGGGGACCGAAGGTTGTTCGGATAATGAAACAATTCGGATAAACGAGGTTTCAAGTTTTTGCCTCGAGTACGGTACACTGGGTCCATAAGACAGTGTGTCAACACATTTCCAAAATAATTACGAAAAGGCTAAAAATTGCACACAAAATCCCCCAAAATATTTTGTTACTATTTTTTGTGACTGATGATATGACAAATAAATTTTAAGACTTCTTAAACAGAGAGATTTATTCCTAAAATTCGAGCCTTCGTTCGTCTGAATAACCAATGCTTTCTACACACTTAATGAGTGTGTGGGCTTAAGAAAACCTGTAACGATCTGGAGAGGTATCTAGAGTATAAATTCTGCATAAATTTCTAAAACTGTTAGAGACACATGTGTAGGAGACTCTCAAACAGCAGTTCGCAATGTTTTTGTAAGGTTTACTTTCGTGTTTTTTTAGGTATGAAGCTCACTACGTTACTGACTTTTCAGATTTAGTGAAACTAGGACTTACGCTAGCCTAACGTATTTTTGTATTAGAGGATATTGAGCCTATACCGACTCATGGCTCAGAACAAGAATTTCAAAGCAAATACGTACGATAGTTCTTCCAATTTTGACAAAGAGATATCAGATTGTTTTCTATGTCCACATGCCGGCTGTTTTGTCCATCATGACATCTTTCCATGACTTTTTTAGTCCCAAGAAAATTTAGTGCATTTCTGCAAAAATTTACGTTGAGTTTGCCTTGTAAAGCACTGAAAACTTGGTGGATACTACCGTAATTGTGTTGACTATTATTGTTGTTAAATCTGATGGCTAGTTCGGATAAACGGGGTTTCGGATAAACGGGGTTCGGATAAACGGGGTTTTACTATACTGTAGATGTGAGGTATACTTGCATCTAAATGCAAGTCTGTCTTTTCAGAATATAATGTACAGATGAAGTCCTTTACAATTCAGTATACTGTACATTACTGTACCTTGAAGTCCCTGGCCGTCAATCAATCCAAGGGTCCGCTAGTATATACTTTACTGTACCATAGTCTGTAATTCTGGCATAGTCTTGCTAGAACAATGGGTTTTCACATTGTACCACAAGCACATATTAAGCACTGTATAGTCTAAAGGCCCTTCCACACTATGCGCAATGTGATACATACAGCGAAAAATATTAAAAACAATATGTTACTGTATCACTAAGACTATTTTACAGTAGCAGTGGCATGGTGAAACGCAATGTAAATCCATGGGACGTGGCAAAATAAAACTTGAGTTGAATAATTTCAGCTCCCACCCACTCGTTGCTGAGCAATATTTTGTGTGACTAGTCATAAGGTGGAAGTGCTATTTTGTTAGCTAGATCACAAGTACAGTATGACTAATTGGACCTTGGAATCTTGCTGGGAGATGGAGAAAAAGTTGAACATTGGCAGTTTGAAGGACGTGATGATTTTTATTTTAATTGACATTGCACAGCACAATGTGAATACCAATTTAGCTAAATTTTAATATACCAAAAGGCCTAGATATAGTAAATTTATGATTCCTTCACTTGGTGGTAGGCCTATATAGTAACCTGCTGAATGGTAGGCTGCTGTTTATGCGTGTACACACTGGTGTCTTACAAATCTGCTTCAAATAACAATTTATGTTTACAAAAGGCTTTGGAGGACAGTTTTCCACGGCTAACAATGTTTCTGCTTGGAACATTTTATCATTGTATTCGAAAATGCTGTATTTCAGAGACATACTGTAGGGCACTTGGTAGGTACAGTATAACATGTACAGAGAAGTTCTTCATGTGACGTCATAATAGGCTCAATTTTACCTGTACCGCTATTTTGGACTTCAAACTTAGTGTAAGCTCAAGCTGTGCATACAGTATCTGCATTCAGCCTGTACACACAGTAATGGTCAGAGCGTAAAATGTTTTGTTCCTTCTTTTTAAAGAACATTAGGATGGATTGTACAAGTTTACGTGTACGTGTCGGCCTGCAGTTACTGTAGGCTATATGTGTTGGGTTTAAATGCTTTATAACCGTGCATCACAATGAAAAATTCTCGTCATATCTTTACCCACTCTCGGGATATGAAGTGGGCATTAGGCAGTAGTACGTGGAAGTCCCAAATTCAATATTTCTTTTGAATAATTTCAGAAACCCATCTAGCTCTTCCTTACAGTATATTTGTTGGAAACCAATAATAGAACTGTAGCACCCTGTGATATATTCTTTGACGATTATGCAACAAAAAGTGGCAAGTCTAAAACTCTTTAAGGTGTCAACCAGAAAAATTTGAAGTAAAATTTTTCTTAAAAACAATTGGCCTTTTGTACAAAAATATGAGTGTGGACCTTTTGACATTTGAAAGTGTTGAAAAAAATGGAACTGACTTTTTTAAGTTACGGAGAATTCTTTCAAACTTTTTCCATGTTCTTGTTATGCAGGGTCCTTCACACTCAATTATGAATTTTTGACCATTTAGGGTTTTCATTAATCTTCTAAGAGGAGCTAAAAGATTGCTTGGGTGTCCCTGTTATGTTGGTCAATTTACTGCCATAAATATGTTTGAATGAATCACCTCATGCTTCATTACTGTATGTAAAAATATTTGTACTTACTCTTTCATGAGTACTGTATAATATTCAACCATTAAAGCACATTTTGAAATTTTGACCTTGTGTCTTGTGTTATATGATTGATACACTGGTTTAGAAAGAACCAGTAGGGTTTGTTGCACTATACAGACATTATAGCATGGCAAGAAATTGGTCTAAATCCTCAGTTCCATATTCACCTTATCCCTAGGGGGTTATAGTTCACCAGTTTATATTACTGTTATTCACAGGTGGAGTTTGTCTTGCAGTGTCCCTCTTTTGGAAAATTTTGATTTGATAAATGTGAGCACTGGCTGCTTATGGAAACTAAAGGTTTAATAGTGCAAGAATCAAAGGAAATTCTTCAGTGGTCCATGGAAATGGTCAGGGCAACACAGGTGTGTGTCATTACTGTCTGGACCTGACAGTGATGTTATGCTTGACCACTTCCAAGCTGGGCAATGGCGGCTGATTCTTTACTTGATTGACAGTTTTATTTGTTCACTGTTGGTATGTGTTGCTTCTATGGTTCATTAGAGATTAATTTAGAGAAAAATTGGCTCCAGTGTAACCTTGGTGCAAAGGATTGGCTCCAGTGTAACCTTGGTGCAAAGGTTAATCTATTCTGACTGGTGGTTTGTGTATGTCAAACTTAGTGTACAGTAATTACTCTCTGATGTATCCTTGATGGGTCCAGGCTGCTTCTTTTAACCTTCAGCTCTTAAAATCAAGAAGTCAGTATGAAAAGGCTTCCATGATTTACAGAAAAGTAGTTTGCAAACTTTACAAACTCTCTAGACCTTAAAGACAGATTTGCATCACCCCAAGTATGGCCTTTAGTTGGGGGTAAGCAAAAGTCTCAGTTGGTGAATACTCTTTGATTGACATCAGAGTTAACAAAATTCAAAAGATTCAAGGCAGCTCATATTACACAGCATGCACAGAGAATGTTTTGGGTCTTTTATACTCACCAGGATGTGGCCTTAAGCAGTGAACTATGTTTGTGTCTGCACAAGGAGAAGCAGTAAAAACAATTATGGGCGGGGGCTTACCACCAAGTAAAAGTCACTACTTGGGGTGATGCAAATCCCTCTTTAATATGAACTACTGTAGTACTGTACAAGTAGTACAGTACCATCAGTCCTAAGACACACCCTCTCTCATGAAATATCAACACAAACAAAATTCATCTATTGTGAGTGATCGCTGATAGTTGAAACAAATTTTCCCTTCTAAGATTTTGTTTTTATCCTTTCCATCAAAGAAAGGAAAGAAAAGTTTTCTCACCACTCAGACACAGCCCCAGCATTCCAGTTTCCCAGGCCCGTATTCTGCCTAGGACACTAATTTGTGTGCTTAAAATACTGCATACATGTATCCTCTGGTCCCATAATTGCAGGAGGGCTGAACAGTTGTGCAATTATCTATTGCTACACAACATCTCACATGATTTTAGCGTTCTTTCCAAGTTATTGATCAATCATAGTGGCTTACATTTTATGCAACAGTGTGAATTTTCTCACTCTTTGTTTCAGTCAAAATGCATTTTACCAATTTTGAATTCTGGTTCCCCTAATCCCCTTAACAGAAAATGAAGTTTTTGCACTCTTCCCTTTCTCCTAATTGCATGCTTTCCTAGTTGTTCTACAATTTTCATCAGGCAGGAGGCGGGGGAAGGGGAGGATCCCCATCACCCTATTGCTTTTATTCATGATCAGTTTCAGTTCTCATTTGCCATACTTTTGGGGCCATGAATGTCTACATTAACTCTCCAATTCTTTTACTGAAAGTATACATTTTCCTTTGTGTCTGATGTACTGTATGGTGGTATGAGTACTATAAAGTACATGTACCTCCTAGAATACAAGGTTCTGGACAGGTCTACTAAAATGTGTTTGTTGATTGTATGAATCAAAATTTGAAGTCAACACAGTTGTAGACTGGACAAGGTACAGGGTTCTAAAAGGTCAACTTAACACTGCAATAACTGACCTTTCATCTCAAAAATATTTTAGCTGTGTGTTAGTTGATTTATTTTGTTGACATTAATTCAGTTCAGTACCATAATTAAGACTCACTGTTGAATATTGAAATACAGAGATATCATTTATTTGCTGAAAAAGATAGTAAATCGGGTAATTTATCAGTCCTCTGACAGTATGAAACTATACAAGGATGTGTGGAAATGAGGAAGTACTGCATTCTGGTGTATGTAAACTGGTTCATCTTGGTTTAAGCTAAAATATACATTTGTTGATCGGTTGTTGAAAGGAGAAGCTATTGTTTAAGGTAGAAATGAACTTGCTGCAATATTGCCTTAAATACTATACCAACTTTTGAGCCACATTATGTTTTGGGGACTGTAGTATTTTTGAAGTTGGGCACTTGCGGCATGTATACACAACTCTGAAGCAGTTGGGACTCCTATGAACATGTACAGTGGTGTAATAACTGATGCAGGAACATACAGTACACTATATAATCTCAGTATTAACTCTGTATGATCAATATTTACAGGTATGGGAATTTTTTTTATGGGAATTGTAGTTTAACATTTTAATGCTTCTTTATACTTCAAACAGACAGGTATTATATTACCAGTGCACAAACCATTTAACTGTGCACCACCCATCTGTGACATACAGTACAGGTATGGGTGCCATGCTGTACACTGTTGGGTGAAAGCCAGAACTGGTCACCCTCAAACCTCAAAAATAAAGCTACTTTTATGGAAGTGCTTCTCTTTTGGTTTACTAGAGTACTAAATGACGGTTCTGAATCAACAAAAAATTTTTGGAAAATTTGCGTTGTTTTTGGTAGAGACAAGTTCAAAATGCAAAATGTTGTTCCTCATACGTGAGGGATGGAATTTGATTAAAATTACCTAGCTATAGATAACAAAAATGAGGTAAGTTTGCTTTTCTGTACTTCGTTGTCCACAACCAAAGACATTTAATAGGATAAAAATGTTCCTAAAATTCTTAGGCAAAAATGGGCAAAATCGGTCCCCAGTTCCGTCCCTCGCATTTATTAGTTTTGTTTTCAGAAGGAAAAATTGAAGCAATACAGGGGTATGTGTGAAAGTATCCAAAGTATCAAGTATTTGTGACCTTAACACCTGTTGTGAATGTGAAAACAAAAAAAAAATTTTAAAGGGGTGTGCAGTGACGGAACTTTTTGCGACGGACGGAATTTGTGCGAGGGACAGAATTCGGTTAGACCAACTGACATGTAGATCAGTGCCTGTTTGTGAGAGGGACGGAATTTTTGTACATTTTCATTTGTCCTTCTTGTAGCTGTTGTTAAATCAGAAAATTTTAGTATGTGATTCAATACAGAGATTGCAGTACATCTGAATAATACAATTTAAAGGTATCTATTATAAAGCATGTTGCTACAGCAACAAATGTTTTTTAGCAAGAAGGATGCAATGAAGACATTCTGGGGATGTATGACTTTTATCACATGTGACAGGAATTCAAAGTAATTTGTGCAACATTTATTAAAACCAGTACAGCAAAATGTTTGTAAGAGGATTGAGAAATTCCCATTTTTAAGTTGGAATATGACAGTTAACCAAAAAATGAAACATGTAAGGTGAAAAAATGAGACTAGAAATAAATGCTAGACTTGACATTTGGCTAGCAATGAAACAAGGGCAACTGGAAGCAAGTATTCTGTGAGGTCTAAAGGACAACCCCTAGTGGGTTTATAAAGACAGTGATACTTCATACAGTAGCTGTATGTACAGTAGGTACACTGTACTGTCCAGTAGTAGTGATAAGTGAGGTAAGGCAGGGCTGATTGATTAACAAATCATGGTTAATTTTGTTCAATTTATTCTCACGTTGCACCCATATACTGCAGGGATGGGGGTAACATCTGGATTGTATATGTATGTGGGTTTGTTTAATGGTTCTTTCTTTTATGGGGCAATGTGAGATAATTTTAGTTTTTCTTAGATACCTGAGGTGAGATTAAAGAGTAATATTATAATTGGTCAATCTCTTTCTCCCCCCATGCATCTACAGTACAACCATAGGATGTAAGCTTTAACTAGTGTGTATACTCCCTCTAATCCCCCAGCCCCTCCCAACCACCCTGTCCTTCCCCTAAGTTACGTGTATCTCTGAACTGGCTTATAAAATATTGATTCTTTTTTTGACTGAAAATTTAAGAAAAATGGGAGCTTTGTAATAAAAATGAGGAAATCAAACGGCTTAACCTACATTCCATTAGCATGGACAAAAATTCTGTCCCTCACATTCCGACCCTTGCACTTCCTTTTTTTAAAAACTGCATCATACCCTATGCTACAGGTACAGTAGCATTGAGATTTTTTAAACCCCTTTCAGTCAGTATAGCAAAGGTAATTGAAGTTGTTATACATGTTGTAAACTACAGTAATTTCAACACCTACTAAATGTAATAATAATGAAAGAAATATTTGATAAGCATGGACTCCAAGGTTTTTCCATTTGTTGCTATGGCAACATGCTAAATCGTAGGTATCTTTAGATTGCATGATTTTGTTGTATGTTAGTCTCTTTATAAAATCAACCATTGACATTTTATTACTCAGCAACAATGAAGCTAAAAACAGAGAAAAACATGCTCCAAGTTCTGTCTCTCGCACTTACAGTAGTTTTGGGTTTGGCCCTGTTCTATTTAGTGGAAATAATTAAAATAAAAAGTAAGACAAACCCAAAAGTAGTAAAGAAAAATAAAATCTTGCTCACTCAAACCGTACAAGGCCTACATGACAGGCCTATATGTGAACCGTACAGAACTGCGTCCCTGTTTCACGTTCTCGCACTTTGTGTTTTTATCTCTTGTATCTTTAGGATCTTGTCTCAAGAAGCATGATATGGACTTTGGAATTAATAAAGAGTGTATTTTCCATCTGATGTAAATAATTGAGAGTATTCAGTGTTTAACTTGTATTAAAAAAGTATGTGACAGACACTACAGTACAGTATTTTCTTTGCATGTAGGTTCAATTGGCCCAATCTGCAGCATGTCATGCATACCACAGAGTGAAATTTCACACCTGTGTAGGCAAGCTGAATTGTTCTTGTGGTACTGTGCTACAGATGCTTTGCTGCAGAGTTGTTTTTTTTTTCTTTTTTTTTCCACCAATGATACTTTTATGCATGACTATTTAACACTCATAAATTTATTGGGACATGCCCTTTTCACTTTTTCACTTGCTTTAAGTCTCTATCTGTTCTGTCACTTTTCCCGCAAATTAATAGTCCTAATATTGTAAAAGTGATTTTTGTTTTGTATGTTACTACTGTAGTTTTGTGTCATTTGTCATCTTTTTAATTTCATTCTTTTAATACTGAACTGCTTACCCTGTATGTCTTTTTATACCTCAATGAGTTGATTTGGAGAGAAATTAACTGCACTTAACTAAACTTTTAAATTAAACCTTTGCTTTCTCAGACTTTGAGAACAAAAACCAAAAAAAAAAAAAACAAAACATCCAACCAACCAACCAAACAAAAAAAAAAACCCCTGTGCAACTCATGGTTCTTGATTGTACATACAGAACACTTGATGACATATACTGTAATTGAGGCATGATCCTTGAATGTCACAATAAAATATACACTCTGAATACCAGTCCAATGCTGAATGAAATTTGCATACAGTGGGACAGGACTTTCAAATGAACAATCCAAATTATTCTGACCCTTGACTTGATATGTAATGAATTGTTGCTGTTCTGTGTTGACTTAAGTCACATAATTATGAAGCTTATTAGACTTTACTGTAAATTAATTCCAGATACATCTCTTTTACTACAGCAGTGTGACATTCAAGGTCTGTTGACCCAGTCAATCTGCTTTTCATGGCTTGGTAGTTATTAAATGATATTCATTGAACTGGACCATTGGGGCGTATGAAATTACTTCCTTGAAAGTGCTAATTTAAACTTACATACTGTACAGTAGTATATAGATCCTACATGAATACATGCATAGTAGACCTACTGTAGGTCCTACCAGTTGTGCGTTCTTTGAAATACGGGACAAGTACACTGTGCAGGATGTGCATAAAAGCAGTTACCTTATCATTAGCTCAGCTGAAAGCTTTCAGCTGAGCTATTGCTGTCGTGCATGGCAAACGTCTGTCACCATAACATTTGCGTTTAAGTGCCTGACATTTCGCTGTTTTTCGTTAGATTTGGCTGAAATTTAGTAGAGATTTTAGCAAAAGTAATATCTGTATGCTGCTACTCTTTTTTTCTTCATCAGTTGGGTGGAGCTGCCTTTATATACCTAAGACAGTGTGTTTGTTACAGTATGTAAAAGGTTTTCATAATATGATCATTAAAATGTCATGGAAAGATAAAGTTTATTGTCCTACTACTATAAATGTGCAGGTGCAGTACTCTGTGTCCACTGTACAGACAGTATACTGCAGCATCAGAAAAACATGGGAACACCTCCCAGCTGGTACCATCCACTCACTCCTGGTAGTTACATACCATTTACTGTACATTTAAAAGTCTGTATAAGCTGCATACAAATTACAGTACAGTACTGTAGCACTTTAATACTTGCACCTTTCTCCACTGGGGGGTTTAGATGAGTGCATTCAGTTAGGTACAGTTATACAGTAGTCCAGATTGTTTTTACGAGGGAATAGCAAAGCACAGGTACAGTATATCTGTTCAGTTTTAAAGTTGTCTCAGTCAGTTAAGTCAATCATGGATGCATTTAGCACCTAGTAAGCTTTCCTATAAGACTTTTGCGTCCACCGTGTGAGAATCACTAGTTAGCCCGTGGGAGAATATGTGGGATCCAAATGCTTTAGATTACATTCAGTTACTACAGGTTTTTATAAAAAAAAAAAATTGTTTTGGCTCTTCGAATCTTTCCTGGGGTACAGTACATTAAAGGATGTCGCAGCTGCCAAATGGCCTGCAGGCTACCACTTGAGAACCTAGGCTGTAGTATGTCTCAGTGTTCAGTCATAGCACTATTTTAAAGGGAAAGGGTAGTCATCCCAATTTAAATTAGTGTACACGATTATCCTGTTTCATGAGTGGCTATTCATAATCATGTGACAAAATTTTTGTTACCAGTTGTTAAATACATGCAAAATTGCTTTTTATTTTACCCTAAATATTCAGTGTTTATTTTTTGGAAACTTTAAAGATTTGTGAAAGTGAAATAAGAAGAGATTTGGATCATTTAGCTAAATGTTTCAACATAAATTTGGGGCAACTGCTTATTCCCTTTTTAAAAGAGTGTGAGTTGAATTACACATAGTTGGGACATGTGGCCACTTACAGTATGAAGGCGGGTGGTACCCAACTGCAAAAGTATTGGAGTTACTGTAGACAAACCTTTGTCCTGATCGATCAACACCCAACCTCATACACAAATACAGTATTGAGAGGCCTGTATGCAGGCTTTTATGAAGGACTTAAAATTGGATGTCACTGCAACTAATGAAAGGTGAGAATTAAATGAAGAGACTTGCACTACTTTCAGTATTTGAGAAGGACTTTGACAAACATTTGAGTTTGTCATGTCCTTGAGGAAATGACAGGTTGAAGGATGGAGTGCCAGTCCTTTTACCCACTACTGCGGGTAGTCGTGGGTGGCACACATATTGGCAACACCATGGTGTAGACCTAAGTTGGTACAAGTTTAGTATAGTTTGTGTCAGTTATGGAATGCTATCCAACACACTTGTGAGATTTTACTGTCAGGCTGTAAACAGGGCGTAGACCTACAGTACTTTGTATGGTTATACCATACTGTATGTAGTATTGCTGCTGTGTGTACCTGCTCAATGAGTTGTGTATAAGTGGTGGAGGTTTGTATCATAAAGGTGACATGCAGGTCATTTACATGTCTGTCTTGTTATCCCTTGTCTCGCTTCTCAGGGAATGTCAGGTCCTGGTTTTAATGATCATGCCAGGCAGTCTTAAATCTTCCCTTATTTGCTGTGATAGCAAATTTCCCAGTGTACACCTCCGGCTGTACAAAGTTCCGTGTGCATTAGCAATGTACTTGACCTGTGTATTCTATTCATGCCTGTATGTTATATACATGTACAGAACATACTGTACCTGCTGGTAATGCTTGGAGGGAAATTAACTTACTACCTGTAGTGTGTAGACGTGGGATGGCCTTCACCTTGCAGATTTATTACCAAAGTAACATACCCAAACTATGTGTACTAGCTGTGAAGTACTTCATTCCAAGTACAATGATTTTTAGGGTCCATATTGCAGGGAGGGCTTAGAATGGGAGTGGGGTAGCAGTGGAGGGGGACCCCCTTAGAATAATCGTACAGAATACTATTAATGTGGTTGATTTGTTACTTTAGATGTATGCCTACCAATGTTTTGATGTGTTTAAAATGACCTCTCAGACTCTATGCAGCTTTCAAGAAATTATAACCCCCTCCCCCTACCCTACCCTGCATGATCAAGTTGAGCATTTTGATTCTACTGAATTTGGACAAACAAATTGGGTGTAACTTGTGTATCATAGTTTGCACAATTGTAAGTTGGGAGGTGAACATTGGGACACTGCCCCAGTTCTTGTGCACATTCAGCATTTCCTGCAGGGGTAAGGGTAGGCTGGTGGGGTGTCTGTGGATATTCAAAGAAATCATTTTTAATTTGATGACTTCAAACAGCACAATGCCTTTTATTTATGCCAGTGTATTTTTGTTTGTTTTCCAGACTCTCCTGCTTCGCAGTCGGGCTTAAAGGCCGGTGATAGGGTGATCGAGGTAGATGGTATCAATATTGAAAGGGAAACCCACAAACAGGTAGTGGAAAGAATACGAGCAGGGGGAGGACAGACATTACTTTTAGTTGTTGACAGAGAACTAGATAAATATTATCAATCTAAGGGAGTAACCATCAAAGCAGATATGGTCCTACCCCAGGAGAATGGTCCCAAGGAAAATGGTGAAGTCATTGAGAATGGGGAAGAGGCACTGGAGGTAGAAGCTATCATTGAATCACAGGAAATCAAAATAGAGGCCAAGGAAGAAGAGAAGGAAGAGGCAGAAGTGAAAGAAGAAACAAAAGAGGAAGAAAACAAAGAAGAAGAAAACAAAGAAGAGAAAAAGGATGAAGAAAAGGATGAAGAGACGACAGTGGCAGCAGTTGAAGTGGTAGATGATAGGGTGGACGACGAAGGGGACGATTATGACCAGGAGGCTGCAACAGCCATTGCAGCATCAGTGGTCGCCAAGGAGATGAAAAAAGAAGAGGAAGAAGCAGCCGTCCAGGTAGAACCAGATGTCATCCCTGAACCACAGAAAGAAGAAGTGGTTGAATCAGCTCCACCAGTAGTGGAGGAGAAACAAGCGGTAGGTTTTAATGACTTGATAGATCATCCCAATCTTTTCTTTTTTCTTTGTAAGAAGTTATTTTTTGCAAGAAAAAATGTTCAGTGTTGAGATTGTGGGGTTCTCTTGGTTTAGAAAGGAGTAAAATGTGTTTAGATGTATACTAGTGCTTTTAGTGACCATGGCCATTGTTGGAGAACTGTGGGATTAGTTGATTGTGACCTCATGATGAGGTAGGTGCAGATCATGGTAGTAATTGGATGATCAGACGAGTCAGTCAACTAGCTGTTGAAAGATACAGGTAAATGCATGGCACTTAGTTCACATGGTATGACATGCTCATCATCAGGTGGCAATTGCAGTACACCATGTGAATGCTCTCATCATCAAAATCATTGGGCTCCTTTCATCAAGACTGTAAGTTGGCTGGTCATCTAGACCACAGGCTTGTTGTCAGATCATCCTTAACTGTGCATGCATGTAAATGGTCACATCAGCTCAATTATGTCTGTATTTTGGTGTGCTGTATATGAGCTGAGCAGGAAACTAGGCTGAGACTACTCCCAGTATTTTTGGAGTTGGGTACCAGTGGCCCTGTTAGTCATGACTCTGAATGGAGTCGTGATTCCTACAGGGACGCCCTCACTGACGCAGGAATATAAGTCCTATATATACCCCAGCAACAACAGTCACCTGATTACTAGGTCTTTGAGCATCAGTACATCAACTTAAATACACAAGTGGCTCCTAGGGCTAATTGCTAAACTGCCAGTGCTGAAGTCCAGTTACAGAGTTAACATTATCATACCATAGAATAACAGAAAAAGATAAAAAAAAATGGCCAGTTGTGTGAAATATTTAAATATTGAAACTTGCAAAACTAAAGGGCTTAAGTATTTGCCCCAGGTTTATTTTGAAATATCAGCTTGATGTCACAAATATCCCCTTATTTCCCTTCAAAGTATCTTTCATAATATTTCAGGACAGAAATGTTGCATTCACAGTAAACCAAGGAGTTACAGTCTGTGTGATTTTACAATTCGGTGCAAAAATTATTGTCACATGATACTCGAGAGCCATTCATGAAATACAGTGTAGGATACAAGGATACATGTATCCAAATTGGGGTGACTGCATTTTCCCTTGAAGTTCTAATGTTTACTCCAAAATATTACTTTTGGGCATATTTATGACACTATGAAAAATTCCCTTCCCTTTGGACTGTTTGGACCTTTGGACCCGAGAATGTTTGTGTAGCTGTAACTATGGGGGATCCTCATAAGTACTGTATGCATGCCCTGCAAACTGAATAGTTTGTCTTAAAGAGCCAGTGGCATCCTCTCTGGCAGTTGAAATTCTCCCAGAAAATTTATCTTTAGTCTGATACCAAGACTCTGTGGCTCTTCCCATAGACCCTTTTCCAAATATCAATCCCAAAGGATTGTGGGATACAGTTTTGGTGTGCACCGTTCTTGACTACAGTAAAATGCCATTGACAAAAGTGATGCATACAAAAGCTTTATCCCACAATCCTTTGTAATTGTTATTTGGAAAAGGGTCTATGTATACGTACAGTCCCAGACGTAAGGCCTATTTAAAGACCAATATGCTGAAGACCTTAGTCTTGAGTCTCCCCCAAAACAACCTCTTGTACTTTTAGCCCTTACTTTACCTGTTTGTACTTTGAATTATTACTTCCTCTGCAGTGCACTGTAGTAACAGGTTACATTCTCTCATACTGTACATCATTGATATATGCGTCATATAATCAGAGTGGCATACTGTATATTACAGACCATGTCATGTAACTCTGCCCATATATTATGTCAATCAAAGGAAGGATATGACCAACCATGAATACATACGGTATAGCCTCATATCACCATTTTATGTGAGGTGATGCAGTACTGTAGGCTCTTTAGATTGCAATACAGTATACATGTAATCTACGTGCAGTAGCTGTAGTCACATGTGTACTGTAACCAGGGAGTTTTCAGCTCCTTACTGTAACCACAGGTTATGACATAAATTGGTCAATTGATCCACTTTTCTCATTATGAAGGAAACACCCACTGGAAAGCATCTTCTTGGATTTCATAAAAAAGTAGGTCAGTTGAAACTCCACCAAAGAAGAAAAAGAAAGCTAAAACAACAACGGGAAAAGATTAGTTTTAACAGAGGTACAGCTGGAGAGTGCCAAGTACTCTTCTTTCCACCTTGAACTTATTGACCACACTTATACAATACACATGCCAATTATGTAGGGCTACACACACTTAAAGATCTGGCTACCCTGGGAGATGTTCTAGTAAAAATCCAAGGAGGAACTGTCACAGTAAACTGATCTGTTGCAGGTCATTAGCCTAGATATTTTAGGTCAGGCGGATCAGGTCTGGCACCCAGGACTCCTGAAGGAGGGTCCAATGGTCTGAGCGGTTCTCTTTGACCCAAGGCAATGTAATTTTGGGCTTTCTTTAGCTTCTTATTGAATAAAGTACAGTACAGTATTTATTTAGTGCAAAATTTTGACTCATTTTGCAACCACACCATTGATCCTGAAATAATGGTCATTGTGCTATGGACAATGCTTTTCTAATTTAAGAAAAAAAATGGTGAGAATATTGGTGAAGCTGCAGTTGGGGAAGTGGGTCAGAGTGATTGTCTTTACAATGGCTGGACAGTTATAAAGCTTACATCTAATGGCAAAAAAAAAAAAAAACACCCACCCATGCATTGATCTTTCACCCTGAATAAGTAGGCCTGCAGTGCTTACAATCGTGTAACTTGTTAGAGTACAGTAGTTAACATTTGAAGCTGGATCATTATTAGTAGTTATGAGGAATGCATGCTTTAAAGTACTGATAGTACACTATTTGGGTTCAAGAGCTTCATTGTTATGCTTATTAATGGCATGCATTAAAATAGCTCAACTAAGTAGTGCTTGGGCGATTAATGGAAAAACGTGGAAACTACAGTGCTGTACATTTCATGTCTGATTGCAATGGCTTAGGAGATATGTCTGTAAGCAGCGACATCAGAGCATTAGCCTTCTAACAAGGAACATTAGAGAAGGTAGGGCCAATGATATTCCGCAATCGCGGAAAAACGCGGAAAAAAACGGAATTTACTATTCTGCACGGAATTTCACGGAATTTGGCAAAAATTATCAAGCTCAAAATACATGTAAATTTTTGACAAAAAAATGACTTATTTTTCTTCAGAACTATGTCAAATGAATGCCTGCATACATCAAACACATACAGAGACATTTTACCATCTGAAATGGTGGCAAATTTACCTTTAAATCATCAAAACTCCTTGAAGTTACGATCAGAAAACAAGCAGGACATTTACGAAAATCGGCAAAATTTTGCCGGTATAGGCTCCCAGTTTGCCTATGCTACATTGTGTTAGGCTAGGTCGTTTGTGTGTTTCGAGTGTTTGCTGCCTTCAGGATCATAACCAGACAAGTTTAGGATTTGTTTTTAACATGATTACTCCAAAATCTGAAAATTACGGAAAGGGGTTATGCTTGAAACGGAATTTTGCGGAATTTGAAAAGTTAAAATGGAATTTTGTGATTTGTGAAGTGGAAAATCATTGGCCCTAAGAAGGGCTGGAAAGAAAACATAAGGGCAAGTCCATTTTCATACTAACTTTCAGGGCACATTTAGGCATCTGAAAGGACACCAAGGCCAGACAGAATACTTTGTGTTATCTGGTATATTCTTGGTTGTATTTTATCAGTCTAGGCATGAAAGCCAAGGTGGCCTACTCTACAAAAGTATTCCATTTATAGGGGACCAAGGCCATTGCCAAACAAGGAAGGCCATGGCCTCTGAGGCCTTTACTTTATTTCCAGTCCTGATGTACAGTATGTATACTGTACAACAGCATACCAGGAGGAAATTTATAAACTCTAGTCAGGAAACATGACTGATGAAGCATAAGTGCTAGAAATTAGTATTCATAAATACAGTAGGGCCTATGAGCTCTGATAGACATACGGTACTGTTGTCATGGAAAATCCAGAAAATTAGGTCAAGAAGAAAAAAAAAAATCAAGATCTGGAAAAGTCATAATGTTGGGAATGAAAAAAATTAATCTTGAATAATACGATATTACCATGTGGAAAAAATATGTGGGTATACCTCCAAATGTAAGCATTACTCATCAGTGGTTCTCATCAGTCACATTCGCAGGCGACCATACTGTATGATAATCACGCACATACAGTTACTTTGATTATCTAAATTGTTTCGATGTATGACCTTGTAGGTATGCATCACAGTCATTTGTGTATGCATTGCTGCTGTGTAGTGCACAGTTACCTGACATGGCTAAAGATGTCCATCCTTTTTGGGAATGTGAAAGTGGTCACCCTCGTAAAACCCTGGATATAAGTTTCAGTTGATAGGACAGTGGATTTGAGCCCTACCAGTGGCCCCTATCAGCTCCATGGTTGACATCAAACTATCCAAATGCATGAGAAACATGATCAGGCCTCATAAATGGGTGATTATTTAAATTAGGGTACCAATGGTAAAATTATATGCTTAAAGGCAACTGTCTTGCTATTTTAATCCACATGGTCTTTGCTATGCTTTCATTTTGTCCTCACTATTTATGTAAGTGCATATCTTCCAAAAAATAAGTATCATTGTAGTGAATCCTCCCAATTTTGATGAAAAAATTGGCTAAAATTAGCAATTTTGGGGGCAAAAAGTGTGACATTTAAACTACCATAGCAGAAATTAGATTTTCCCTTATTTTTACACTTATCTTGCTCAGTTATTTTAACTTAAATGGTTGATGAGGTATCAATTGTACCCTTGAAACTCATATTTGATGAGAAACTGACATTTTTCTCTTTCCTGGGATTCGACGAAAGAGAGGTTCCACGTGTAACATTTGGTGTTACCGTTACAGTGTGAAATTTCAGTATCTTATTTTCCAAAAATTACCTACAGTAAATACTAAATCTTTCTTGTTTTAGTGGTTGATTGAAGCCTGTGAAATTGTTTAATGCATATATAGGTTTGGACAAAAGCAATTGAACAGAAAAGAAAAACAAAGCCATTTTGCATTTTGACAGGCCACTTTGGTGTCACGGAAATATGTTACATAGTGAACCTTTGCAGTTAAAATACTACTACTTCCTAAACTTGATATGTTGTCATTTTTAGCTGAACTATAGTATTTAACATAGCTTTTAACTTACAGGTAGTAAAACTGTGCCACCTTGTTTACGATTTGAAATATCATACAATATTACTTTGGTGTTCTCCCAATCTAGGTTACACGTGGAACGTATTGTTTTTACCACAGAATTGAGATGAAACCCTTGACTAAGTAATCACAAGAGGTTTTAGCTTCAGACTGCTCAGATTAACTATAGAAAACCCATAAATGATATAAAATAACTCAATAAGTAGTCTTAGTGGGACAAACATATTTTTGGTGTTCATGTTACACTGTGAAACTATAATTTCCGTGCAATGGGGCTATTTTGAGGTCAAACGTCATCTGAGCATTCATAAAACAACTTGTACAACATCATTTAGGCCTAAGCCTACAATGAACTAGTAAATATAACAATTCCACCCATGGTTTCACATCAAAAATTATGATACATGAAATTATAGGGCTATAAATGTCATGTCACAGTCTGGCACCCTAATTAAAATAAACACCCAAATACCAAAACAAGGGTATTTGAGGACCTACGGTATAACATAAAGTACTACTATACCAGTAGTGTAGTTACCGAGGCTGAAAAGCTATTGAAAGTAGTACAGGCAGTGCCTAGGTCATTTCCCAGTTTTGTAAAAGCAAGCTTTTGAGTGTGTTCAAAGTTCAAATACATGCCTGTATGCCATTTTTGGCACCTAAGTGTCCAGTACTGTGTATTCATAAGGCTTAAAAGTAGCCACTTTTAACCATAAAATCAGCTCCTTGACTACTTCTATACAGTGTACAATCAGTGTTGTTGTTAACTGTACACAGTACAAACCCTACACGATGCCTTCAGGTAGTGGATTATGGAAAACACAATATGTACTGCTCTATGTGTCTGCATGATTTTGATTAAAATCAAATGATTTTTGTACTGTAGGCCTAAAGTTATACAGAATTCATTCATCCCAGAGAGCTAATGTTTCTACCCACTGTAGGTACTTTTTTATTGGACATGAACTTTACTGACTTATAAACCAGCTTACTGTGGGATGTGTCTCTGATCTTTAACCCTGGTGTCTGTCACTGCGTTGTGTTGCTGTAAAGTACTGTATACTACAGTGTAGATACAGAAGGCATTACACACCTACAGCAAAGACTATTAAAGTCATGTTATAACTGCATAGAGTATAAAGGTATAGGACCATTGTAAAGATACTGTGCACAAGTTACAGTACATCTAGTATGCAAGAAGTTACCTCATAGTTTTATACTCTAATGCTAAATAAGAGATTACACCCCCCGCCCCCCTCATGAAGTACGTGCATATACACACCTGTATACTGTATCTTTAATACAGAAGCATAGTCATATGGGGGGTGGTCACTGTGCCACCCAAATATTTGGACAACCCAGAAATTTAGGGAAAATCTAAAACTTTGAAGAGGTGCATCGTGAAAAGTAAAAGGCAAAAGATATTAAAGTAACTCAAACAGATCTGTGAGAACTTTAATTCTCTAAAGGCTGAGTTAAATAGCTCTTTTTAAATTACTTGTCACCATAACTTTAAGATGACCTGATACGAACTCTGACCTGATTTAACCCAATGAACTTAACACAATACAGAGTTATAAAACTGTGATTGTCACGTAGCAATTGATGTCAGACCACTTGAAGTAAAGTAACACTGAAAATATGTCAGAATGACACTCTTCCTTTATTATAGAGGAACACTTTATATAAGGTGCTTGCAGGAGACAAAAGAAAAATTTATACAGTCTGAATAGACATAGTATCCCTGTACAAAGTGATGTGAACTATTGGAGGCTTTCTGTAGTTCCTACACTAGTACATACATGCATACATATTGTAGGAAATGCATCACATGTAGGAAATATGGCCCATCACTGGCAAATTAAATACCACCTGGGCCAGACCGACTGCATGGTAAAGTGGTCAGAGAATCCGACTTGCAGCTGGAAGGTCTGGGGTTCAACTCCTGGCCAGGTCATACCAAAGACCTCAAAAATGGAACCTACTGGCATGGTGCTTGGTGCTCAGCATTAAAAAATGGAGTAGGGTAAACAAGTCAGTGATCCACAACTGGAAAAAAAGGCCGTGGCCGGCCCGACTTAAACTAATTAGTTAGAAACTGAGCCGTTTAATCTCATCTAAATCTAACTAACCACCTGGGCCAATGTGGTCCTGAAGGTATGGCAGTTTAAATTATCCATGAAGTGTATAGTGAAATAAACCAGCCAGTGAAAAGAAAATTATGAGTCCATGTTGCACACTCACTTTTGAGTGGGCTAAGGCACGTCATACCAGATCTACAACACCTTTGTAAAGATGTTGCAAGATAAGAAAAATTTTTTCGCTCTTGTACAGATCTGTGAAAACTCTCTGAATATTGTTAAAATAATATACTGTATTTGACCATTGACTCTTTATAGTCATTTTAATGAAGGGGTATCATTGCTTATGAATCAATGAAGTTCCGTCTGATGGTTAAGCAGTTGTGAGGGTTTTCGTATGTGTACCGTCAGTGGTTATTGAGGAAGTTAAAATTCTATACTCTACAGTATGTATTGTATATCAATGATTATGAAACAGTGAAGAATACTTCATAGTTGGTGGCAGCAGAGTGGTTTCGAATTGTCAGCCATATCAATACAGAAATATATGTGACATGTGTGCCAGTGTTGTGCATGCGGTATGCTATTGGCTTAAATGAGCAATATTACAATATATATGTTCTCACTGTTTTGTATTACCATCCATAACTACATTCAGCTTAATAGTGAAACAGTCACATCCCCAGAGGTGGAAACTGAGGAGGAAGATGCAGCAGCGCCCCCTACAACTGCAACATTTGAATCCAGTGATGGTGATATCGGCCCAGACAATGGGGACACTGCAGTGTCTCCTGCTGTAAGTGAAGACGAACAAAAGAAGGATGTCCCTGAGGTGGTCATCTCTGGCACAGCTTTATCAGAAAATCAAGATGGTCCTGTCTCTGAAAGTGTGGAGGAATCCACAAAAGAAGAGGAGGTGGAGGAAGAGCAGGAGGAGGAGGTTGGCAATGTGGAGGTGGAGGAGGAAGATGGAGAGGTCGAAAAAGAAGAGAGAGTGGAAGAGGAAGTAAACAGTGAGGTGAAAGAGGAGGCTGCAGAGGAGCAGGGGGAGACAGAGGAGTCCAAGGAAGATGAGTTGGAGACGGGAACTGAAACTACGGTTAGGGATTTGATGTGAACATTGCACAGACCTTGTGGCCATCATCATCAACACCGTGTCATATTCACTCTGTAACAACCTTGTCATAGACTAAATCCTCTGAACCATGTTTGTTGTGAAACTAATAGTACTGTTACTAACCCTGTACTAAATTTATTCTCTTGCACGCTGTACCTGTCTATAGGTGGACTATTTTCTATTCAACTTGTAGCCTACATCAGTCTGATCAAGTAATTTTCTTTCCAGAGCAAGATATAAGGAATTTGTCTGCAGAGTTAGTTAGTTCTGTCAAGTACATTTTATAGCATTTGCGCCAAGCCCTTCTCATGGTATCGGCTGTTGGTTATACACCAACCAGTCTCATGCGACCACTTCTGCAGGTGTATCTGTTAAGCATGACCATTCTTATTTAAAAAAATTGATGCAAAGTATGAAAGTTTCTAGGAGATGCCTTTTTCTGTAGACAGTAGGTTTACTAGACCAAAGGTTTATTGGGTGAAGATTACAGTAGGACATTAAAGTACAGGTAGCTAGGTTGGCACAGGTACGATTGTGGTCTACAAGAACTGCAGACCTTTAGAACTTCAGACCTTGAAATAATTGAGGTGGGCACTTCTCAAGTTCCCAGAGGTCTTTGCTTGGTGAATCAGTGTATCATACTACTATTTAAATCTTCAACTCCCCCTTTTTGAGGATAGTGGTTCATTTTGTTTTATATATAAACTGTCACTGTCTTCAATATCACTACAGTACCACTACATGGGATTTGTGAGTCCCTTTATTTGCAGTATTGTTGTAAAAATCTTCAAATCCAAATGATCATTAAAGTAATTTACTTTTTTTAACAAGCACAAGTTCCCTAAACTGTAAAGTTGATACAGTTTGAATTGAAAAGCCACCTCTGTTTTGTTCCATGTTGACCCACAAAAATCAAACTGGATGGAATTGGTTCCTAAGGGGTTCAAATTATGTTTACACTTGGACACTTTATTAACTAAGTTGGCAGTAGAGGTAATGACTTGACTGTTTGTTATCAGGCATGAAATCATTGAGTCCCTGGGAACTGGCATTAGTTGTATAGCTGAGTACATATGAGGTACCCTGCTCTTATCTTGGACAAATAGGTTGGTTCACCCAAGGAGCAGCCAGGGGTCACGGTACAGGACATACAGTATATTGTATTCACCGCAGGAACAGTATGTTAATTTCAGTGTAATGAGTGTGTGCAGGTTTGTGTAGATCAGCCTGAATGTACATTTTTAGTATACTGTACAGTTTGCCTCTATGGCAAGGAATTAGGCCTATAGTACTGTACTACTGTATTGGGTTCATGTGTAGGCTATATAATTTGAAAAAAAAAAATGCACATGAAAAGGTCTCTTATAAGGGAGGGTTTGGAATGGGGTGGGGGCCAAGAAATACAGATATGAGTGTTTCCATGGGCTCGATTGCATTTTAAGGTAAGTTTGGTTTGACTGTGAATTATACCCTAAAAGATACGTTTAAGGTGAATGAAAAGAAAACTGCCACAGCACAGAAGATTGTACTTACAGTAACGTACATACTGTAGTACCAAACACAAATTTGATTTGATGTTTTTCATCATTGTGGGTGCAGGAGCTTAATTTCCTTTTCTCTCTCTTTTGATTTTTTTTTTTTTGATTATTATTTTTTTTTTTGATTTTCACTAAAAATATCACAACTGTCAATAAAAATGAAAGGGTTTGTGGTTTTATTCCTTCTAGAGGGCTATTTTGTAGGCTTCAGGGATGGATTGGCTGTTAGTTGCCCTGGCCATATCCAGGACTTGTTTTTGTACACACATTCAGGGTTTCAATATGCCTGATACATAATGTAAACATGCAAAACAAGTACAATAATTGCAGAAATAGGAAGAAATACAGTACAGTAAATCAAGCAGTATGACAAGACAAAGAAGTTATCAAATTACTGGTATCCAGTTGAATTTAAAATTGCCCCAGTGAAGGACTGGTTTGAAAAAAAAAAAAATTCAGCTGAAGGCCAAATGGGCTTTGGCTAGCAGAAATTTGTCAAAGCACTGAGGCCACACAAGAAGCTTAATTAAGGCAAAACTGAAGGACATCAAATAGAATAACTTTGCAGGCATAATGGCCACTATTGCCTATAGCATTGGTAATATTTAGGAGCATCAAGGCTAGGGTGAAGGGCCCAATGACCGTGATCTCTGGTGTCATCTATTTCTGCTGTGGTAGATGGCCTGCTACAGTATAGCAGCCAGGCAGGTGCAAACTTTCTTCAATTTATATTACACAGGAAGGTATAATTTTGCAAGTCTCAATTTATTTTCTGTGGCACATATAAAGGCTCCAAGATCTTGTCATATGAAAGCTAGGAGAAAAAATAATTTTTTGTTCAAAATAAAGCAATGACATGGCTTCAATACAATATGCAAGAGGTACTATTCTATGCCAGGGGACAATTTAAACATTTTTATACAGTGTAAGAAAACAAACATTTTTTTCATCTCAAGTCCTACAGTATAATGTGGTCCCAGCAACTTGAAGCCTGAGGGCACATATGGTACTGCAAACTGTGTAATCCCAGGAGATACGTGCATGCATGACCCCAAAAGGGACACTAAACACAGTATACATACTGTGATCAGCCTTCAGACCAGGGGGCTGCCACTCTAATAGAGAGCAGCTCCCTGTTCCGGCCGGCAATAAAGTCGATACATTACATATAGTGTTTGCACCGGGTACCTGACCGACGATGTCAGGACCCGGTTCTGAAATTGCTACCCGGATCCAAAGTTTCACTAACATAGATCTCACACGTGTGTAACAAAACACCTAACATGTTAGGCCTACTTTTTCCTGGCAAAATTTATCACGCACACGCCTAAGAACACATGTCATGCACATACAGTATGTAAGATACGTTGGTGGGTGTATCCATAAATTAGGGGTCCAAAGTGTGACAAAGGGGTCAAAATTTAAAAACCATTTAATACTGGTGTAAAGTATATTTTCAAGAAGGTATATGTTTCTATTTCTAAAATTTATATCAGTCCTGGCTTTTGTTTAAAACATCCAGGTTATGGATCAACTCTATCTCAAAGCTCCTTTCAAAAATGGCGGAGGTGACTGGGACACCAAAATTGGCAATATATGCCTAGAAAGTTTATAACTGTGTAATATATCCAAGTCTTTTCCTCACTTTTGGTAAGGCATAAGTGGCAAGGATTTATGACAGAAACAAGTTACACCCACTGAAATTGGTTGTATGCTCAATTTAGAATAAAAGCTCACACCATGGTAAGGGAAATCATGTAATATTTACACTGAAACATATTTATTATCTGTACAGTTTCCAAAAGATAGAGCAAGTAGCTGCTTGAAAATGAATGAACACATAAAACATAAACATTTTTCAGAGTTGTCCCCAATTCATCCAAATATCTTACATTTTTGAGTAACTGGGTTACAGACGTTATGTGTCGGGTGTGACGGGACACCAAAATCTCAGTAATACTGACACAAACAATGCATAAAAGGTTTCACGTAGCATTTACAGAGTACTGTATTCAAGTGGGCAACACTAACAGTTCAGACAAACCTATTTTTTCTTGGAACATCGGATATTTTTACTGCCAGTTGCAAATTTTCTTATGTTACATATAGGGGTGACAGGGTCCTATTGAATTAACATGTGGTGTCCTAGTCACACCCGACCATGTCAACATTACTGTATGTTGTGACTTCTTAAATCATTACAAAATTGCACAAAGTTAAAAACTATACTGACTTGAACTAAAGTATGAAAAAGATAGGAAGGATTTATCAAATAACAAAACAGCTTCATATTTACAGTAATAATGATTGTCGGGTGTGACAGGGACACCAAAGTGTGACCGGGACACCAAAAAAATAAAATAGATATTCACACTCTCCATACATTTTTCAAGTTTGTCACTTTCTAATTACTTTCCACATCTTTATGATGTTCATATTATCCATCTTAAATAATTTATTTTAATTTTTTTCAGTTTAAAACAGTTTAAATAGCTCTTTGTTGTTCTTCAATGGTGGAGGTTACAGTGGGACACCATGGGACACCATTTTCCCCTTTCAACCAGATAGTGGACAATACATTACAAAATGGGGAAAAAAGGGTAGTATAGATAACCATGTGCACACATGTTACAACTCAGGCATGTATGAATGGGATTGGCATAGTTGAGGTGATATGAGAGGGTGGTAATTATGATGATTTTGTGCACGATGTGACATGATCAGCGGGACACCAAACACAAAATGTGATTTCCAATGGGTGCCATTATTACAGTTGTCCTTGTACTGCTCAGGTTTAGCATTTTACTTTATCAGTAGAGGTTACCAGTAATTGGACATAGTGATTCAAGTTTCCAAGAGTAACACAGGGAGATGAGGCCTTGTATTAATGTCCATACTAGTATGATGTGACAGGTGGGACAAAGCGTCACATCCGCCATGCCAACTTTGAAATAGGGCACATTTCGTTAAACATTGTCCCTTAATCTGGAAACTCACATTGTTTGTTTGTCTGGTTCTAATATCTCATCTGACATAACTTTAGGCTATCCAAAGGATAGAATAAATTTTTTATATTGTAATAACTGAAGTAAATTACCCATGTCACAACTTTTACAGATAATCTGGTGGGACACCAAATACATGCTGGATAGTAAAATTGTAAACGATAGATCAACAGACCGTAATTGGACATTGAGATACCACAGTTAGTGATAACACATAGAATATTAAACACTTTCAATAACAGGAATCATCTCTAGCCTCAGTTTTAACCATTCTCTATATGCCACAAGTGGCGGATGTGACGGGGACACCATGGACCCCTAATTTATGGATACACCCTGGTGTTATATTATATCAACTTGCAAAATTCCTTATTATGACTTTACAACAAACTTGTAGCCTAACAGAAGTTATATTTTCGGGTACCAGGGTACCCAACCGACCATCGACTTCGGGTACCCGGTTCCGAATTTTGGGCCCGATGCAAACACTATTTACATAGGCCTAGTACAGTATGTCTGTAAGGCATAGCTCATTTCTGGACTCCGCAGTAGGTGAAAAGATTCACCTTTTATACTGTAGCCAAAAAGTTGCAGAGGGAAAGCAATTGAAGGTTTGATTACAGTATGCAGTACTACAGTGTAGCGGGTTTAAACTTTCTTAAATCCAACTAACATACAGTATATTTTGAGTCACATTCAGGAAGTACTTAATCGTCCTCATTATTATCAAATTATCAGTTTAATATCCTATGCCTGGATAGTATACCTCATAAAAAGTTTCAATTGAGTTCTGCACATTTGTTTATTCATAAAACACATTCAGTTAACGACGATAAACAGTCACGGTTATTAATTTTAATTAGGCTGCTATGGTGGGCATGCATAGTGTGTTGTTTACAAAGTTTGAAGTTAAATCTATTTTTAAGCAATAAATGCAGCTTTTATTCAGGTCTGTGTATTTTTCAAGTCAAAACCACTGTTGACTGGTAACAGTGCAGTAACTCTGCGGTTGTCCTCTCTTACAGGATATAAATTTAGTGAAGCGGTTTGACCATGTCCAGATCAAAGTTAATAATATTATTGAAATGAATGGTTTATGGGATAGGGGTAGAGTTAATAAAATGATATTAGAAAAGCTTTAACTGTGGAGATATAAATATTGTCTTCAGTGATCAACCGTTTTACGAATGGGGAAACTGTTTGTGAATTGTATTTATGAAATAGTTTGGAAGGGAGAATGGAGTGTTTCTTGGGGTGGGAGGGGGGAGGAGGGGGGATATATGAACTTGACAGTTGGAAGAAGATAGTGGGTGTACTTTGCATTAGGTCAGATGTTACGAAAAGCTAAAAATGTCATTTATTGATGCTGGAATCCAATCATCTCCCTTTTACATGTGTACCAATGATAACTACTGTAGTTCATGCGGGCAATTACTGTAGCTGCCTTGGTTTTCTCGTAATCCAGTTCCAATCAAGTGAAACCATTTTTCATGCTGCATACTGTACAGTATAGTCCCCTCAGACAACCTTACAAATATTTTGGAAGCCATTTTGTAAAGTAAAACACAGTGTTTCATAGTTTAGTATATACTTTCGATAAGCACAATTAAACAGAATGGGGTCGAAACCATTTCCCAGCTGTACTACATGGTACAGTAATCATGTACAAAAGTAGTATTATGGGACATTGTAGTCATTTTCGCTTCTCTTTTTGATGAAGAAAAACTCCAATTGCCTTATGGTTGCAAAAACCGTCAAGTTTGAAGCAGGGCAGGATGGAAAGAGGAAGTGGTTGTACCACGTCACCCTCTAGTAGTGGGGGGGGGTGGGGGGGGGGCGACATCCTGGTGCTAACAATGTATGCTAGATGATACTTCCTGGAAGTTATAAGAGGTATTGAAGTATCAGAGCTCATTTTGGACTCCAAAACTAGGTGTTTTTTGTGGATTTTACTTTACAAAGCGGCTTCCTTGATATTCATTAGGTAGTGTATATTACCGTACATACACTGCCTGAAAAAATGGTTTAAGTTGATTGCAAGCTATTACAAAAACCAATCTGAGCTTATTGTCTGCATGAAACGTGCAGTTCGTTTACAGAAACTTTGTTACATTCATGATTAAAAAAGACATTTGCATATGAATTATAGCTGGATGACAAGGTATCCTCTTGTTTGGGGACTTTGCTCTTTTAAAACTCCACTAAGTAAGCTCTGTAACAATCATTGTATGCTGCCGTAGCAACCATCTATGCAGAAATCGTAAACACTGCAGGTTGTTGCTACATGCAAAGGCAGTGACATCACAACAGGTATCCATGAACTGGCCTCCATCAGCAAAATCGAAACAGTTTTGACTTTTTTAACCTGTTTTTAAACAGCTCTTTAAGACAATTTTATCACCCTGCAGAGATAGTAAAACCACGTTATGACTCTCTCTCCACAGGTTCAACCTTAAAATAACAATTAACAGCTATTAAATTGTAGATATATACAGTATCAAAGTACCCGTTAATGGTTCTACTTTATACTCCCGGTACATTTTCATGTTGGATTTCCTTTTACTACATAACAGTAAAGGGGTTCGTCTTGAGTTTTTCAGGTCTATGTGTACTAATTAATACCTATAGTGAAATAGAAGAGCTCTTTTGTTCATTTTAATGTTCATAGCTAGTTAAACTATGTGTAACGTGAGTTCATTACTGCTTGTAAATTAGTTTAATATGTTGTTGAGGGTTCATAATGTGCTTTTATTTTCTACTCTCTTTGCTGGGAATCAATTAGCCTTGTAAACAGTACTAAAATTAATGATAAACTTGACTTGACTGGTTTGCAATGGACAAGAACCATTTTGTTAACTGTAAGTTTCCTTGAGTGTACTGTATCTAGGAAGCATTTGCCATAATGTGTATATTTTTAAATATTTCAATGTTGCATGAGTTCCTTGTGAATGGCAGTGCATGAGGTGGCTGTACTTTGTACAGTAACATGTGGCTGTGTAAGTTCAGTTTCAAGGCAGGGTTATACATTATCACCACCCCCCTCCATCACTACCACCCCCCCCCACACACACACACACACACACACTCCCCCACCTTGGCTGGAAGCTTCATCCTCATACTTTTACCTCTGCCAACTTTGGTTATGATATTAAAACCTCTCTTAAGAATTCAGGATGGTACATTAAATATGTGTACACTAAATTGTGCCTTGGTGAGATTTTTGCTCCAAATAAAACAGAGTCATCCTTGAAATGATAATAGAGCAGCCCTTAGGTAAAGTACTTGAGAATAACAGACCAGGTTTTCTGGATATTAAATATTAACATGCATTCTGTAGATAAATTAAACGACTAGTACAGGGCTGGAAAAATTATAAGTTCCTGTAAACAATTCAAATTTTCCACACTTCCTTGAGTATATATTTTTGTGTATGAAAAGTTATATTTCCCTCCAATTATCATAATTTTCTTCGAAATACCCAACTTTCAGGGAAGAATCCTCCGAAGTTTCCAACTTTTTCCATGCACACTTGATGTAGTACGTAGTTTGTAGCCTAATTGCAGTTTGCGTGTGTTACAGTTTCCAAAATAAACTTATGCAATATGTACTGTATTTCAATAAAAGCTGTATGAAATAATAAAGTGCTTAAAACAGTAAACAACCCAAAAAGACAAGGCCAAATGAGTTATGGCGAGCAAAAATTTGTTCAACACCTGTTTCAGCCAATTTGTACACTGTACATGAAAGTACACATAATGTACAGTACTGTACTGTAACTTTCAGTTTGTGGGTCCTTTCATTAAAAATGTTTTCCTTATATAACAAAGATAAACAAGACAAAAGATTGATAAAAAGGGCAATTGATGCAAAGCAAAAAAACAGCCTTACGGAAACATGTAAATGGAGATATATAAATGGTGTAAGGGTTCCTGTAGTTTTAAAAGTTTGGAGGAGGTATGATTTTTTAAAAGTGCTTTTCATGTTCATATATCAATCTGTACAGTGTGACTGTGGGAAAAAATAGTTCAGTGCTCCAGTTTTGCATAGCTGTGTGTAAGTTCATAGATTTATACTGAAATTCAAATACTGTAAAGGAAAAGCAGCTTATGAATATAGATGGCAAAAAGTTGTTACATCATTCATTATTACGCATCTCGCATCAATTTTTCCAAAGTGTTGTATATGGGAAGTACAATGTGATACATACTGCATAAACAATTCCCTTTAAGTTCTACTTAAATGCACCTTGCTTTCCATACCCTGGATTTTATTATGTATAAACTTAAACTTGGAAATCAGATATGGCATTTTGTGAATGTACAAGTATCAGGGACTTATTGTGCAAACAGTATTTTACTGTATTAAGTGTATTTGAACAATGCCATGAATAAATATCACTGTTTACACACACAGGTGCAGTAGAAAAGAAATACATTTTATGGAATGCTAAAACAGACATTGCAGCGAGCTGTCTTTATTTGTGAATGTAACTTGAAAAGAACCTCTAATCTTGCAATCGGGTGTGATGGGAAATGCACTACAACAAAGGCTCTTAGAAGTTTTATATTGACATTCTGTGCAGCATCTGTATATATGTTTGGAAAAATGGAATAGTGATTAGAATCAAAATCTTTCTTTCAGTTCTATATAACTCATCATATTAACATACTTATTGATATTGTTTCCTGCAGCTAACAATGTAATCGTTTTTTTCTGGTATTAACTCATTCCTAATCTCTGGTTGAAAGTTAATGGTTCTTTTTTCTGTTTCAGGTATACTCTTTAAATACTGTTCAGTAGGGAGATGTAGTGTCATTTATACTTGAGTTTTTCAAGGCATCTTGGTACAGTATATATCGTTCGTGATAAGCTCAAGTGGCATCCTGACCCTAAATTTCTTAAATTTATGCTCACCTGTCGTCTAATTGTATTATGAAGTATTTCTGTGTACAACTTTATTTACTGTGCTTATTTCTGACTTACTTTCAGGAGGTGGAGCCTGTCATTGTAGCTGCCACAGAAGTTCATGTTGAATCTGCACCTCAGGTAGAAGCTGAACCTGAGAGGGAACCAGAACCTGAGCCTCTTAAGGAGCCAGAACCTGAGCCTGTTAGGGAACCAGAACCTGTAAAAGAACCAGAACCAGAACCTGTAAAAGAACCGGAACCAGAACCTGTAAAAGAGCCAGAGCCAGAACCAGTAAAGGAACCTGAACCAGAACCAGAGCCTGTGAAAGAACCAGAGCCGGAACCTGTAAAAGAACCCGAACCTGAACCAGTCAAAGAACCAGAACCTGAACCAGTCAAGGAGCCAGAGCCAGAACCGGTCAAGGAACCAGAACCAGAACCAGTGAAAGCAGCAGTCGTGAAGGCAGCAGCACCCGCTATCCCTACTACAAAAAACGAGGAGCCTAAGAAGGTGGAAGCACCGAAAAAGCCTGTGAGTAAAAGAAGAACTAGGAAGTAGCCCCTGGGCTAGTCGCAGAGATTATCGGTATTCACCATCGGTATCAGCGAATATTCCCCATTTTCATCCTGTATCGCTATTGCTAAACTTTACCTTAAATGCTGATATTGCCTAACCAATATTTATCGACCTGTATGTCATGAAAATGTGCTCTATTTGCGCATTTTTGAAATGCAAGTTGTAGTATTTTACCTCATCAAGATGAAAAGGCACTGCATCGTGGTGCCCCTTAGCCTATGGCTAGTTGCAGAATGCTTACGGGTGTTTCCCAAATATTGGTATCACATCAATATCAGCCCATATTGAGAACTGAGTATCGGTAATAGTCAAATCCCATCAAAATCCATCAGATATTGACCATTTTACAGGGTAATTTCCATTTTACACTTTCATCATGAATAAACATGAGCTAAAAATGCAAATTTGTGACGTCGAAAGAGGGACTGACCAAATACAGCTGTTATCTTGTTCTTTCAATCTTCATTTCAGAGACATTTGTACAGTAGTACTGGTATGCTGTGAGGGATTTATTTAGGAATGTAATTTTGTCTTTATGAAAAATATCAATATTTCCAAGACAGGAGCAAACAGCAGATATGTACTTTTACCATCTACTGAATGGGTTTGATTGCTTTAAAAGAACATTAAAGTTGGAAATATAAAAAGTCCATAATTATAATCCAAACCAGTTTTCCTCCCCTCTATAGTCTACATGGCCATCTCCTTTCCTCCTACTTACTGTACACTATGGAACCCTTACATTTTCGAAAAGCTGGAAAATTCAAAAGAACATTTTTCAAAGTGATAAAAAATGGAACCAGATAGAGAACTTCAACTAGCAGGCTTGACAGATGAAGTAGATGAAGGAGGGCACCCTCCAGTGAGGGCGCCCTCCTCATTGCTGTCATGTTCTGTCAAGTACATTATATATTGGGAGTACAGGTCTGAGGGTTAACACATTTATATATCAGGTATGTAGAGGGTTTCATAGATTCCCAAAACCGGGGAGGTTTGGTTAGTTTGAAGAACGTAAGTCTACAGTTTCACTTATTCCAATGTCTGATTCAAATTGTAATAATGATTAAATACAGCATGTTTTGACTTCAAGTGTTCATTCAAAATCTTCTCTGTTTCTAGTGAGACGTTTACAAAATTTTGTAGTGAGAAGGAGGCAGAATGTCAAAAAGAAACAAGCACTACAAGCATATCCTTTTCTATTTGTGTTGCATTAATTCACACAGTGACTTAGATGTATATCTTATTCTGAGATGGTGGTAAATGTTTTTCATACAGCTATGCACATGTTCACTTTTATTCATATCCTCGTTGTATTTTGATAGGACGCAAATGTAGATGGCCTGGAGTTTGACATGGAGAAGGCGAGGATGAAGGCGGGTGGAAGGTCAAAGAAGAAGGCAGCAGCTAGTAAAGACTGGAGGAGTAAACATAAACAATTTAATCAACTATGAATTAAATCATTCAAGTAAGTGTGAAGGTAAGGGTAAGGGGTTGAAAAATAGATTAATGCATTGAGTCATTAATCCAGTTAAATGAAGGTAAGGGATTACTGATTAGATTAATGGATAAATCTTAAAACAAGATTACATGGGTAAGTTTGAATTTTGGAAGTAAGGGGTTAGAGATTAAAGGGAAATATTGCGCTTAAAGTGCACCAGCGTGGTATGCAAAGAAAATAGCTTTAACACTATAAAACCATTCCTTCTTATCAATAAACTTACACAACAGCTTTATCTCCTTAAAATATTATATGCATTACAAGAGTTACGGAAGTTGCATCATTTGAATTTTCGAAAGTTGGGGCCAGCAAATTATTCTTAAGAAAGAAATAAGTGCATTTCTTTCTTTGAGAACCTTATTTCTTGAGAAGAAAGCTACTTTCCTGCCTTATTTTGAATTATCGATCATTTGGTATCTATAAAGACTGGTTTTAAAAATATGAACATTTCTGTAAAACAAACACAATATTTCCCTTAAACTTAGCAGATCAAGCTTATTCCCAGTAGTCAGGATAACCCTGACACAAGGGAATGTGTTTACATTTGGTCTTTTCACTTATCCCCCAATGTTAGGGAGCAAAACATGAAGAAAGTCAATTCCCAACCAAAAAAATTCTGGAGGGCTAATCAGGGATGAGAACACTCATCTGATATGATTATCCATATATAGTTGGGAAGCCAATAGAAAACAAGTTTCTCTTGTAACGCAACAATGTATCTTTTTCATTGAATCCAATCCTTACTGAGAAGTGAAGCATATGAAAGGATGATTGCATTTGCTCCATACCTTTCTGAAAGCCTCATGCTTACATCATGGTGGGTTAACCTTGAAAAGGTTCTGGATTAGTTTGTTACAGTGAAACTTGACATCACTGTTCACTGTGACTCAAACCTTGTACGATGTGAGCGTTATTGGTTGAAAGCCTTAAGTGACCAATAGCAATAGCCGTCCTCATAAATATGTATACTTAGACTCGAAGCTCCACCTTCTCTGGAAGTGAAAATCAGTTCAAAATGCTCCCTGACATGGGGGAAAAGTGAAAAGACCAAATGCAAACATGTTCCCTTGTGTCAGGGTTACCCTGACTAATTTCCCAGATGATTTGATCAAGTGTGAGGGTTTGGAGGGAAAAGGGGTGGGAATTGGGGATTAAATCAATAGACACTTTTCCAGATAGCAGTTACACGGGATTGTGGAATAGAATTTTGGTGTGTGTCATTTTTTGCCACAGTAAAATGCCATTGACAAAAACAATGTGCACCAAAACTCTATCCCACAATCCTTTGTAATTGCTATTTGGAAAAGGGTCTATGGATCAAGCTTGTGAACCAGATGATTAGAGTTTGTCTGAAGGAAGGGTTAGGGGTTTTAGTAATACATCATCTGCATAAGAGTGGAGGCACTGGTGCAAGAGAATAGGGATTAAATAAGTAGATAAAGGTTATGAACCAGATTACCTAAACATGAATGTAAGGCATTAAGAATTAGATTAATACTTCTAGCTTAGGTGTTATGGATTCTTTTTCAATATTTTCACAAAAGCACAATATGTTTTTCTTCGGATGCCCCTTTCCCCCAGCTCTCTGATAGTGTACTTTGAAAATTTGACAAGTGAGTTTTTAGCTCAAATCATTATGGTCATTTATAGGAGTTTTGAAAGGCAAGCATGTGTCTTTAATCCCTCACTAACCCAGGTTTTGTACACATGTGACAATGGCAAAAAAATCCATGATCCCTTATGATTCAGATAACTCAAGCAAGTTTGAAGGTAAGGGTTTGGGATGATATTAACACATCAGGCATACATGGACCAATTAATTCAAGTGTAAGGGAAGGATTACATAGACGAAAGCAAGAAAATGACCTGAACCATACAGCTAGACCATTGCATCCGAATGCAGCACTTGCATTGAAGGAAAAGACCATTCCCAAAACGGTAAACTTTTCTGACAATTTTCACACTTGAAAGGAGTAGTTAAGTTGACAGTCCCAGTGTAGCCGTTCTGCATTTGTGTTTGCTCTGCTGGGAGAGTTATGACTGTCTTCAGCATGTTGAATGCTCCTCTGTACAGCTTGTCTGCTTGTGCAGTGGATTTGTGTTCTGTATGTCTGTCTTGCAAACATACGTGAAATGATGGCTAAGTCAAGCAATGGGTTGTTACTAAGTCAAGATTTCCTTTAGAACTGGACCTGTCTCTGTTAGACCTACTCCACCTGAGACATCATTGACTAAATGTCGCAAAAGTACTCACAGATTATGTTCCACTAGACTGTCCTGCCAAAATATATCCAGAATGTACTTTCCTGACAATGCATATGCAAAGACTTGAATTAAGTGTCCAGTTTGACAGGGAAGTGTCCATACTGTCCTTCCATAGGTAAGACTGCTGTGTATGAAGGGCTGGTAGACCTTCACATTTGTATTCAAAGACAAGTTGTTGCCCTCACAGACTCATGTTTAAACCTCAGCAGCGTTCTTAATTCTTAAGTTGATCTCAGCATCAACTGATAGTTGATTGGAGATAATTGATCATAGCAGAAGGTATTTAGAATGTCCAATAGACTGAGTTTACAAGCAAGATAATTGATGTAAATGTTAAGGTAATGGGTTAGGGAGAGGATTATTTGACCAGGAGTAATTAACTTGGCAATACAAGTAGGTGTGAAGGTAAGGGGATTATGGATTAGAGTAGTATATAGGATTTGAACCAGATCATTCAGTTTGGAGATTAGGACCTGGGTTAGTTAGTTAGATAATATTTAATGACACACCAACATGAATGTGTTATATAGTGTCAGCTAGATAAATTCGTTTCAAGTCCTCCCCTTTAGACGCCTCTTACGACAGGCGGGGAATACTGTGGGCATATTCTACAACCCCCAGCCCACAGGGGGTAATTAGGACCTGGGAGAATAGATGGAGACTATGAACCAATCTTGTAAGAAACAATGAATTTATATAAGTTTAGCATAAATTTACAAATGAACATTAATGTATATCATACTTTTACATCTCATGAATTGGGCATGGATGAGTCTCTGTCAGATATGTGTTGCTGGTAGGTGAGGGTTACAAACATGTGTTACATACATGTGAGTAGTAGGTATGTGTAGGAGTGTGTAGAATCCCATGCTAGGGAGTTACAAGTAAACTGGAGTTACAAGTTACAAGTAAACTCCTGGAACTGGTAAATAGAGTCCTATGCCTGGAAGCAAATCAAATTTCCCACATTTTTTTGCATTTCTTCATGATCAAAAGATGCCAAATTCTTCCCCCCCTTCCCATTGCCAACAATTTACTCCAAAAACCAACATTTTGTGGCAATGGTTTTTCCAGATTCTGGATTTTTCTACCTATAGATGCAAACTACCCCATTCATCTTATAGATCTTACATCAGATACAAGTTTTTACAGTAGTTTACAATGCTATGTGCAGTATTTAATTGCCCTGAGTGCCTTATTATCAGCTAACCTACTGTACAGTAGCTTTATACATAGTCCTGAAAAACAATCTTCCCCAGGAACTGCTGATGTGTAGATATCTGTAGTTTTCATTATTTCATTATGGAATGACTTTCCCAGCCCTTTGTTACAATGTCAGATAAAATTAATTGCTTTGTACCTAGGCATTTCAGTCAAAGCCATGAGTCACATGATAAATGAGAGTTTAAAGGGAGAAAGCAGTCACCTGAAGTTTATTTCCAAACATCTGCTAAATCTTGTAAATCTCCTCGTATTGCTCACAAGTATCTTTCATTATGTTTCTGTACAAAAACTAAGGATATTGAAGGCAAACCAACAAGTTATTGTTTATGAATTTAACAAGTAAGTAACAAAAATATTGTCACATGATTAAAAGGAGCCATTCCTGAATTAGGATGACAGGGTACACTAATTTAAATTGGGGGGACTTCATTTTCCCTTTAAATGTAACCTAAAAGCTTTTTTCCCACAAACATAAATATGGTGGAGTAAGAAAGAATTGGTTGGAAATTGGAAAATATCTGAGACAGGCAGAATTGGAGAGGAATTGAAGAACAATGGCTGAGAATTTTCAGTCATATCTCGTGTTTGAGTAGAAGTTATTATTATATGTTTTGGAGACAGAACTGTCACAAAGATTATACATTGAACATTCTGTATACTTGAAGAAGCTGCCTCGTTGCTTGGAACAAATTTCTCATGCCGCTAACCATTACAATATATCTGGAGAAAAGTGTTAATCAATTATTTATGGACAGTTATGCTCACCCGAGCTTTTCAAGGAAAATGGTTTGGATAGTTTCTGCCATAAAAAAAAAAAAAAAAACTTTGGTATTTTGTAGCAGAAAATATGTCCTTGTCAGCTTTGAAAGAAGTAATAGTTTGTTTGGTTTATTGAAGCTTGCTGTATGCCCTGATAAATGCAGAAATAGATCAGGGGAGAACTCTCACAGGTTTGAAGGAAAGTCACAAAGTGAATAGTGATCTAAGGGCAAACGAGAAGTTAGTAGTAGGTAAACATTTTTAAGTAATAAATAGGTTTTTTTTTCCAAAATAAACCCCTCAGGGCATGCCACCATTTCAAGCGTCTTTGAAATTATGAAGGTTGAACAAACAAAGGATAACATAACACGTACCTTATGAACCTCTTTTCTTGTCAAAAATTTTCATATCTAGCTCAGGTTTATTCTTGATATGTGCAAAACTAGTAAGTGAAAAAGTTGTGAAAGTCAATATTTTATTGATTTCGATGGGAATGGCAGGTATTTGTTAACATTTTTAATGCCTTTTTACACCAAATAGGCTGGTGTGACATTTAGATGTCCACAGACCTTTAAGCCATCGTCACATTGTGTGTGTAATAATGACTGTATTGTTAGGGTACTGTATCCTGTAATGTGATAGTATTGCATACAACATTGATAACATTAATACCACAGTGTAATAGAGCTGTCTACATACTCTGCAAAAAGATACGAATCATAAACAGAGATTATGAAATAGATTGTACGTTTTCTGTGCTCGCATTGTACTGAACATTGCTTACTTTTGCTGTACACCAGTCCTGTAAATCAAAGGGAACAAGCAGTCCCCTACAGTATATGTATTGTGACACATTCAGTTAAAATCTTTCATATCTTTTATTTCTCTTGCAACTATCTTCCATAATTTTTGAGAACATAAGCATTGCATATAAAAATTAAACCAAGGAGTTAGCCTGGATGAGTAATAAGCGTATTTTTATATGGTTTGACAAAGTCATTCATGAATTGGGATACCTAGTTTATACCAGTTGTACAGTAAGTGAGGTAATTGCATTTTTCCTTTAAGGGCCCTTTCTGTAAATTATCGTAAATTAAAATGTCATTTTCCAACTTAAAATCAAATGAGTTATTCTTAATAACCCATTGGACCATGATGCAACATGTGCCCTCATTTTTCACTCTGCAAAGCATACTTACTTATCCCAATGGTTTAAAACCTGCTTATAACAAGCAATACTTCTTTGCTTTAATTGCACAGTCAGAGACATTACACACTGTGCCTGTAACATCTAAGTGATGGCCCGTGCCTTGTTGCTTGCTGATTTTTCAGGAATGTCATGTAAGAATTGAATAAAAATTTCATCAGAATGTTATGGTTAACTGTTAGTTAACATGGTAAGCATACTACAGTCCAGTATTCATACAGTACCAATGCGAGTTGCAAATAACCAGCAGACTGGTTTTATAAGAAAACAGATTTCAGGCAAAATCAATGCATTTTGTAACCTTATAGGTAGGAATGAAATTAAAGTCCAGTTTTAGAATATATTGGACCATTCTTAACCTCTTATTTGATGTGTTTTTCTTTAGATTTGTGCTATGCAAGGATCAGCGATGGAGGTTCATCATTGGATAAGGATGAAGATTGTTTTTTTAGAAATGCCTTGATCATCATTGCATTCTCTTTGTATCGTAATCACACACAGCGTGCCACCATTCCAGCAAGCCAAGACTCCCCTGCATCATCTTAGTCATCATCCATCAAGGCTGGTTCGATCAGACAAGAAGATTACAAATCATTCCATTAATCACTGACACTGAAACAGGGCCAAAACTAGAAAACACAAAAAAATGAGGTAGTTTTGAGATGAAAAGCAGGAACTGAGGGAATAATGTAGCAACTGAAGTTTGAGAAGTAGTTTTGAGGTTTAATTGATTTTCTAATGTGGTTTGTTTGAAAATGTAAAGGGTTGCACTTACAAATAACTGCCAGGCATTGTTGCATTAGTGTAGCAATTTGAAAGGTCTATGTACATAGGAAAATGGGGAACAGTACGAGAGAAATTATCCCCTGCCCGTATGACAGGTTCGATACTCGTTTCTAAAGAACGGGTTTTTTGTGTCAGTTGAGTTCAGAGATGTATTCAGAGTATTTCTAGGGATTGTTTCTTTTATTCATTAATATGCAATGATTTTCAGAAGAAAATTACAGGCCATGCAAGCTAAATATTTTTGTCATATTTTGGCTAGAAAATACCAAATAGGAGGAAGTCATGGGATAAAATGATTTCCATAGACAGAGGAAGTATACATACCAACTAGTAGCAGGTCTGTAAGTGTAAGTGATCATATTGGACATTTTGTACTTAGGCTAAATCCAGGACAATATATGGATACTGGCAGATTCTTGCTTGCCCACCAAATCTGTTGTCATTCTCTATGTATAGGTTAATGCTGCATACATCTGTGCTTTTTTTGACCCATCCTTTTTCTCTATGGCTTTCAAGATTATTTCCTTTTTGAGTCTGTATAAATGTGTGGCCACTCTTTTGATGTTGGTTTTCTCTGTTCTGGCAATGTTACTCAATTCTGAGACAGATTTTAGGGCATGGGGAGTGTAAAGTCTGTTACTTTTGATGATATCTTTGGAGGAGTGCTTTGTGTCAGGAAAGTGTCCCCAATTTTAGTGGGCGTGAATTTGAAAGTGATAGGAAATTTGAAAAATTGATATAAACTCGTAAAATTGTCCTAAGAACTTTCAAACCATTCAAATGAATCAATTTCATGAATATTCAGTTCATCAGTTTTATCTTGGTTATTTGCATATAGCATAGATTTAATATGTACATAAAGTACATAAAGAGGAGTGAAAGACTAGGGGGAGGGGGGGGGGTCAGATTTGTTGCCAACGAACTTTTGACATGTCTTTATTACAGTATCACAGAAATGGTTCTCAAAGGAATGGCCTGTGGCTGTTAGATATGTTGTTTGTAGAGTATATAGTTTTAGTTGGATAACAATGACATCATGGCTCAAATCTGTCTTGTAAACGCACTGTGTGAGGGCATTAGACAGTATCTTGGATTATGTCCTGGTCACTGTATTTTTGGCTGGTATTAGAGATGTCATCATGGGTGGAAAAAGTTGGGAAGCTAGAAGGCTCCTTCCTGGGAAATTTTGGAATTTGGAAGGAAATTTTGAGAATTTGGGAAACATTGCTGTTTTGGCATGAGAAAATGCAGAAGCTATAGTGGAAACGTTGACTTCCTTTCCAGGATAGGAACATTTTTTCCATCCCTAGATGTCATTAACACTGCTGAATATAGGGAGTTGTATGTTGATTGTAGTACTTTGTCAAAGCCATTCAAGGTTGTGTCCCATCATTCTTGAGGATTGTTTCTGCATCTCAAAATTATCTCATTTTTTGTGAGCATTTAAACTTAAATCTTTCATTCACTTGGTTTGGTTTTTATCTTTAATGTTTTCATCTTTTTTTTCTCTCTCTTCACATTTTACATACACAGAAAGTACTTAGTTTTAGAAAAGTCTCACCCCAAAGAAACGAAAAAAGTGTACATGTTATTACAAATTTTCCTTCATACAAATTGTGTAAAGGGATCTGAACACTAGACTTAAGCATCACTTGCACTTTCTTTAAGTTCTTGTATCTTTCATAGAAGTTAGACATCTGAAGAACACCATGATAATGTTTTCTGTAGTTTTCATCCGTCTATCAGTTTGCTTTCTCTATGGTAACTGTAAATTCTTTGTCCATAAGAAACTTCCAAAAATGTCTGAGATGTAGATAAAATGAGACTTTTCAAGGGACGGGTTGTCGGACTTGATTTTTCAAGACTGCTTGTATCGCTGTAACTGTACAAGTAGCAAACATTTTACAAGCATTTAATTGCATCCTAGTATGTGCTTGACCTGGTCCAGTGAAATTAGGTAAGTTATCTGGAGTTGAATGGTTCAGAAAAATATTTTTAAATTATTCACAACAGTGAGTTTGTCCCTGTCCAGTTGCTTGTATCTTTTTTACAAACTGTCAAATTGAGGAAACTTTGTAAGCATAATATACAATTAAGTAGGAGAATATCTAACCAGAATTAAATGTAAGAAGCTGATGGTGTTAGTCTATGTGATTGATGCACATGGATTTTGAACATTCTTTATGTAGCAGTAAATTCACGTTAACTTGACAGTTAAACTATCAATTCGAAACCTTGGTTCCTAATTTTTATTTTTATGGCAAGAAATCACAGAGCCTTATGGATTTATGGAAAGGAAATTTTTTTATGAACCCCGCTTGACAAAATTTGCTGTACCCTAGTTTTAATTCAAAGGTAAAGACATTAAATTTAAGAAGAGTGCAAGTGAATTTGGTTTTATCTGATAAGTCTGTATGAGCTTCAAAATGAGATGTGTAAATAGCCATTAGTGTATAACAGTGATTTATTTTTAGTGATCTGAAATCTGTAAAGTCAAACGAATGAAATTTGAGCAAAAAGGGAACAGGACTTTTGAAGATGACTTCTGAGTTTATAGACAAGGGGTCTTGTGCTTGTTTATATGTGGGAGGGGGTGGTTTGCCAGTGGTTGGACTGTGTTTATTAAAAGCTAAAGGAAATTGACAAAGAATTGTTGTTGTCCCATTTTAGGACTTCTGTGTGAAGGCACAGTTGTAACATAAGGGTGTTGGAAGGGGGTAAAGAGAGACTATCAAAGGGCAGTGCTTCAGTCCACTTTCCTGAAAATTATGACAAGGACTTTTTTCTTTTGTCAAGAGTGTGGTAAGCAGCTTTCATATCAGATATTTTGGAAAAGATAGCCAGCTATGTCTCACATAGTGTTTGTTGTCATTACTATGTAAGGATATTTGCTTATCATCAATGACTATTCCCTTCCTGTACTAATAAAATGAAAAAGCAATAAAGAAAAAGTGTTATCCCCACGATAGTAGCTGCTTATTTGTGACAGAAGAGGGATAGTTGTCTGTTTTACAAAATTCATATATTCCAGGTTTTGATATTGTGTAAACTGTAACCTTGTTGTGAAATAGGCTATGTTATGTAACACCTTAGTAATTCCTCTACATGGGATTGGAGGATTGGTAGTCACATGCCATGGGTTAATTGGCTCTTACCCATGGTCGTGGGTTAGTGCAGATTAACCCACGGCGGTGAAAACAGCTGTCACTGCAGTACGTACAATTGACCAAGATCTATTTAGGAAGTAAGGTGTGTATATAAAACAAATAATGAATGTTTTCCATTTGTGCAATAGTATGAATAATTTCATACGTTGAAAGATTGAATGTTCTATTCAACTTGGCTTCGCCTCATTGAATAGAACGTGCAATCTTTGAACTCATGAAATTGTTCATACTATCGCACCGATAAACATGCATTATTTGTATGTTGGTCGGAGGTTAAAGAGTGCGTTAATTGTTATGCGTCCCCTCAAAGATTATCTAATGGCACTCCGAGGAAGGTGTTGTCTTAGAATTTGCAAATCTTATAAAATTTTAGAGAAGTTCTAAAATATTTCATTGAAGAATTGACCTGGAATTGATCTGAGCCAACAGGATGTTATCTTCATGTTCTCAATTTCTTACGAAATGAAAAGATGTTAAACCAGCAGTTCTCCGACTGGGGCTATAACTCAAATTTTATTTTAGAGTTTGTAAAAACTTTTTACTTCGACCAGATTTTTGGAAAATCCCTCACAGTGCCCTCCACAAGAACTTTTAATTTTTTTTCTCTCTTTTTTTTATGATTCATTAGTTGGTATGTGTTCTGTTTGAGATTTGTGGTGCTTGCCTTAATTCTGGAAGGGGGGAGGGGGAGGGGGGGAGGAGGAACCAGAGGACATTACCTATGGGTGCAGGAAGTTCAATCACCTTGATGTGATAGTACAGGGGGTAAAGTATCCACCCCAACCTCAAAACTATTTTTTTACTTTAACCAGTTTAGATACTGGATTAACTGTGTGTAGTGCTTCATTTACAATCATTCAAATATACAGTACTTTTTTTTTTTTGTATGATTATTAGAGTCCATTTAATTTGTACTTTGTAGAAATTTGCGTCGTAGGATCTGCAACATATAAATTAAGCAATATCAGCTATCAAGAACCACCGTGTTTCGTACATGTTGATGTTTCATTTTCAGAAGGCCATAGTTTCCACTGTAAATCAAATTTAAAGCATGGCTAGGTTTACATTTAGTTGTGATGTTACATCACCTTTAGTTGTCTGAATGGCAGGCCTTGTATTGTGCAGAGTTTAAGTTTGAAAGGTCTTGTGTGAAAGGTGGGGAGAATTAAGGAGAGCAGTTTGTATAGTGAAAACGGAAATCCCCATTTTAATCTGAGCAGCTCCATTCATACAACACTCACACATTTCCAGAATATTTTTTATGTACATGGGCTGTATAACATTGGAGAAGAATGAAGGATTTTAGCAAATACGGTATTCTGAGATTTTATCTAAAAGAAAACAAATGTACTTCAAGAAGATGAATAAAAGAAACATGGAATATTAGACATCTGTTTTGAAATGAAAATTTTTTTCAAGCCTTAATCTAAAGAATTACACAGATAGATGCTCTGCTTTGTAAGGCAGACAGCATAAGTTTGAGTAGATGATACATTCTTGAGGCGTGTGATTTTCAGCTTGCCAGGAATTCTACCAAAAGATAAGGCCCAGGTAATTTAGTAGTGCCCTACATGATTCATTCATAGATTTAATCTAATGTTTTGATATTAGTATATATGTGTATGTTAGGGCATTAAAATTAAACATGAAACATATGTTTCCTTCTTTTATCATTACTTTGACCAGCAAAGTTCATATAATGTTTCTTCACACTTTTCCTGTCTTTAAGAAAGTTGATTGGTGTCAAAACCATTACAAGAAACGGTAAAATATGTTTGCAGTTATTTCTTTTCTTCCATTAAAATTTTCATCAGGTGGTCTTTTGCATTGCATGTGTACAGGCAAGGCAAGTTTGTAGCTAGCAGAGATTTCTACATTGAAAAGAATCACATAAGCATGGCTAAAATGAAACTCTGTCAAATTGAAGATGTGATACTGTTTGATGAAGATGTTAGAATGAATTTTACTGTTTACATTTCCTATAAACTTCTTTAAATAATACTTTGTAGTAAGTATACTGTGATACAATACCCAGGATTGGACCTAGATGGTCATACTAAACCAGTTAGTTCATCTTTATGCAAGTTGAAAAATGGTTTTGTTGTGAGTATTTGAAAAATTAACTTGTAAAAGTTTGGCTGGTCAAGGGATATGATGTTCCAAATGAGTTTATTCATGAAAGATATTCTAATGACATGACCAGTCCACTAAATTGCAAAGAAGCATTTGCTGTTTGGTTGAGGAAAAGGAATCAGTTGAAAAAATAAAATATTTATGAAAAGTGAAGTCAATTTTCAAACTTCAGTTTGGAAGTGGCATGGGAATCATATTATGATTAGAAGACATTTAACATTGTCAGTGAAATTATTTAAGAAAAATTAAAAATATAACTATATATTTTATTCAAAGTACTGTGATATTTTTGGAGAAGATGGCAAGTTACCAACTTCAACATTTTGTGCATAGGGTCCGCACATAACTGGGATCAATTGAGTTTGGTTCCATACAATCTTTTGTTCATGAATACTAAGGCGATTTTGGCTCAAAACAAGTTAAAAGTTTTGTTGTTTTCTTCACTAATTGCTCATTTCTTGAAAAGACCGGTGGTGGTGGCCTCTTTAAAAGAAGATTTGGTAGCCTTAAAAGTGGCTTTAAAGCCAAAATTTATTTTTCTCATGTTTACTAAGTAACATTTATTCTAAGCAGTCTATGTAGCTCCTATATTACCTCCTTTATACATATATGTATTTCCTTAATTACCTGGTAAAATTTTCACCCACTTCCCATTATATTTGCTTGCTGCAAGTTCACTTCGGTGAGCATGTAAAAAAATGTGGTACCTGCAACTGGCAAGTGGTCATGATCTGCACATGTACCTCACCTCATCTAGCCCCAGACTGGAAAACATGTACTGCATGTTATGCCAAGTATCTTCGGTGTGTTATTATGACTTTGTGCGCAGATCTGATGGTGTGACTTTTCTGCCTTTTGCATACACACTGTACTTAATTCTACAGCATGTGAAGTTGGCATGGCATAGAAATTAAGGAAAGATGTAACTTTTGCACAACTTCTGTGGATCAGATACAAACTTTCCAGTGTGGATCTAGCCTCTTTGGACCAACTGTCTCCTGATTCAAGGCTGCAAGGATCTCTCTCTTCACTGTCTTATGTGTGTGGCCATGTGTTTAGGACCTTTTCTTGACCTGCAATCAATTTAAAAACCTACAAGTTCACCAGAAATCTAAGATTAAGTTCTTTAAGTTGTTTACATATCAAAAATAGATTTTAGCTTGAACCAGGTTTTTAATAACATCTGCAGGGAAGTAGAGATAATTAAAAGAAAAAGGAAGACTGCAGTACTAACAGTTTTGTTTTGGAAGACTTGTACATCTGATTTAAAAGTGCTGTTGCATCACCCAGAACATTTATAAGAATATAGGTATATCTGTACACACAATTGGAGACTGCACATTAACTGACATTCAATCAAACAACATCTCCACCCTGGTTCGACAGTGATGACTTGTACAGTCAGTTGTGTTCCCAATATAAGCTCACACACAGCTGTGTGAATATGGCCTTGAGCAATTTAAATTCAGTGTAAGCTTCTGTAGGTTTGTCAGGGTGGTGTGTCATAGTTTTTTTTTTTTAATTGGGGGAGGGGCTAGAAGTTAACTTAGTAGGGGGAATTTAACTGTTGGGGTGCACAGAGACTAAGCTTCTATCTTATGTGCTTGTTGGTGATATTCCTTCATTTCTGTGCTCTTCTGTTTATTTATGGGGAGGGGTGGGGAGGGGGATTGGGGGAGGGATGAGGGGAATACTGATTGTAGATGGAAGTACATTGCATGTGTCAGTTATCTGGTGATGTGCCACTGTTTCTTATTCATAGCATTTTTCAGTACTGAAGCAGTTGGGAGTGCAAATGACACCATTTGCATGAATTTTTCAGGATGATGTCAAACTTTGAGAAATTCGTGGAAAGGAGATAAATATTTGAGTGCCTACAACTGGAGGATATTAATGCCTTCAATTAAAACATACATGTCTTTTCATCTGTTGGACTATTCTGCTAAAAGCAAAGAGGAAAAATTGTTTGAGATAAACAATATTATATTTCATGAATGTTGGTACTATTAGTGTCCATTATTGGATACATAGAGATATTTCAATAGGTAAATTGATAATGATAAAGTAAAGAAACTTTGTGTGTACAGTATATATCCAACAGACATTCTTTCATATTCTCAGAATCAGTGTCATTTCAGTTTGTCATAGTTACGAATATGTAAATAGCTCAATATCAGCATCATTATTACATTGCATTGCTACATTTGTGTCATTGTGTAAATTCCTTTCGGCTTCAAATGCTCTGCTGCAATTTGTCCTGCAACAAAGTAGAAAGAAGAACTGGGGGGGGGGGGGAGGGGTGTAGAGCACTTTTTTGGGGTATTTGTTCTAGTGAGTGTCTTAGATGACATCTGACCAGTATAAGATCTAGATATATCTTTCAAAAGACGGACCGAGTTGGACAAAGTAAAGATATACTCAGAAGTATGACCCACACCCTCCCCTCATGTCAGCTGATGTACCAACATTGCACAATTTGCAAAGCAGCATAGCTGCAAATTTTCATGTACACAGATGAGGAAGAAGGAGAGGGGGACATATCTTAGTTTTGCATGAGTTTATTTCGAGCCATTATGTAATCATTCCTTGTGTATTTGTGAGCATATTGTTAAAAAAGAAAGAAGTATAAACTTAAACAGCCTCTTTAAGAAATGTGTTATGTAGGTGGGGGAAAGGTGTTGATATCAATAGGAAAATTGGAAGGGGCAGATGGGGGTGGGGGGTGCATCGGACATTGCGTGGGAGTGTAACTTGAAGGAGGTAACAGAGTCAAAGTGAGATTGGTTTATTTCAACACTGAAGCAAAGATGAAGATATAATTCATACTATAAGCTACTTGTTATTTTTATTTTTTTTTCAGAAAATGTTAAGAAAAGACATTTTCTTTAAGTTGAGGTACTTTCAGGTAAGAGTAAAACTGTAAGAGTGACACAATAACTCCACTGCATTGCAGAAGTATAAAAATCTATTACCTTGACCTATAAAATGTATGAATGGCAACATTTAAGCCCTTGCATGATTAAGTAATACAAGAAATTGTATATTGTGTTGCTATCCAAGCTATATTTAGTTTTCTTGTGGACTTTAAATAGGCTCCTCAGTGTAAATTGCATAATACTTTAACAGCAAAAGGGTGACGTACAAAAGATACTTTCTTGTTGATTAAAGCAAATGCTTTGAAACTGAATATAAGAAATTTTGTTTGTTGAAAAAAATCATGGTCAATTGTATGACATATTAAATGAAGTAAATGAGATTAAAATAAATAAAAATGATAGTACTGTTATGTAAACAGTTATATAAATTATTGTAGTTGATTAATGGATTCATTAGTCCGTCGATGCATTTGAGTTTTAATGTAACAGTATAGTGTGTTGTTTTCAGGTTTAAGATGGGGTGTTCAAGTTTGTTTTTGAGGGGGTTTGTCTGATGGGTCCATATGGTGATGGTCCATGTTTGAGGGGTCCAACCAATGAGAATCCATCATTTTGTTTGTGTTGTGTTGTTTACTCATGTTTTCTTTGCCTTCTTTCATTGCTTCCAAGATGTGTATGAAAAAATAGAATATGATCAATAAAACAAATATGGAAAAAGTAACACGTCATTGAATATCTGTGATTTATGTTTGCAGTCATGTTGATCAGAAATTGATTCTTGGTTTTAAACTTTGGATGCTTGGATGCTCATCCCCCAGGCAAGGGAAAACCAATTCCAAAATTGCCTACATGGCAGATGATGTATTAAAATTGTAGGGGCACAATTGAAGTACATTATTTAAACGTTTGTTGCCAGTCGTTTCACTGAAAATCCTGATTGAAGTTTGGTCATTGGCGGAAACAAACCTCGCTTCCAACCATTTAAACAATGGCCTTTGTCTAGGGATTACTTGGAGAGGAAAGGAGGAGATCATCGTTAAAAGGTTTTAGTCAACAGAAACTTAACAATAGGAACAAAGAGACATAACCATATGGTGGTGCCTGAAAAGGATTAAATCATTTTCATGTACATATTGTCTAACAGATTTGGTTGTATCTCATTCCTATCAGCTCCCAACATAGACTGATAGACATTACCATGGGCGCCTAAGAGGAATGCTAGGCAGGCAACCTAGTAAGGTGTAGCCGGCAATGCCTTTAATCGTGATTGCCGAAGGAACGAAGCCAGTACAGCTGGGGACTGAGGTTCCTTCCCGAAAATTTTTTTTAAATTTGATGTTGCGGCCATTGTGATCCGTTTCTAGAGAAAATCCTGCGTCATTCAGGTGTAAATTTTATAACTGAGAAGCCAATGAAATAGTTTGGCCGATGATGATTGCAAACAAGTTATAATTATAGCTAACTGCCGGTCAAGTTGATCAGGATGGTGGTAGTTGTTGGTGAAAGAGGATAGCGGGAGTGGTTGGAATGGTTTTGGAAACGATAATTCCTCTCAAGCAATCCTACAGCAAGCAACAACAAGGCAATACCTCAGAAGTTTTCAGAGATGCCAGACAACGGTAATGATAACTAAAGGCATTTGAGCCAACTTATATTGGGCAAGCGAACGCCGGTTTTTTTTTTTTACTACTACTACTACTATAAATACGGTTAAGTTTGCGAATTATGTGTGCAAGGATCTTAGTGTTTACAGTGCCTTACATCTAGTTACATCATTGTAACTAACCCTCATTTCAGGACTTCTCGTGACAAAAGTGGGGCCGCGAACCGTCGCCAATGCTTTGAAGGAAATTTAATCGGTGAAGGTACCAGAATATTCTGACTGCAATCACCCTACTTAATTGCCTCCCTATACGTTTACACTCCGCCATTTTGAAAATTAGTTTCTAATTAACGTTGTACCGAGTCATCAAGTGTATACAGTGGTCATGAACAAGACTAACTATGATAGACACAGAACTTTTGCTAAAAATTTGTGTTTCAGAGTGCGATTTTTCTGTATAGCCCCATCTATAGTCAAGCGTAGCCTATGTTGGCTTTGGTCCCATACGGTGCACTTTCTGTAGCTACCGATCTAATAATCCTGAATTCGCACCGCTGAAAGGAATCCACGGCCAGAATGCGACACAGTAGTTTACTTGGTAATGTACTAGATACTTGAAAAAAGACCAGGATGTAGGATACCGTCAGAAGATTCACCGTATGTGCTTGATTCAGTGCCTCCACCGTCTTTGAACGAGCACGCCATCATTTGCCACAACATAACCAACCTTATTTCCTTGTGTAATCAGTTATTGTACCCTGAATTAGCCCGTTTACCTAGGAGTGTGACAGATGAGAAGAAACACCTGTGTAATGCACTCCACCCATGCCGTAACTTAAGAATTCTATTGCCCAAAGGGGGTGGGGGGATAGAATTTGTACACCGTTTAAATGAACTTTTATGAGTGTGAAAGCCGTCCCGGGTTCGGGGGTATTTTGAAAGCCCTGGGGGCAAAGTTAGAGTAAGAATTTTGAAGAATCAAGGGTGTTTAGACGCTAACTCACTGGGGTGCAGAATTTTGCAATGTTTAAAGTTGTTTCAATAACTTTTTTCAAAAAGGACATTTAGCGGAACTCTAGTACTTGGGGGAGGGGTCACCCAACCTCCTCGACCTCCTACTGAAGTTACGGGCCCTCAGCTAGCCCTTTCATCGGGCAAATACAAAGAACAAATCATGGTTGTCAATGGACAGTTTGCTTCCAGGTTCATATGTCAGCTGATAATTACCCTGCATTCATTCATTCGTTCGTTCATTCATTCATTCATTCATTCATTCATTCATTCATTCATTCATCAGTTTTCGCAGAATCTTACACAAACGGGTTACAGTTTTTTTTTCGTGCTAAGAAGCTTTTTCCGAGAGCTCCCTTGCACCAATTCAGTCACTGTGGTAGATAGGTTTCTGCACTAGGCAACAGTCCGCAGTGCAAACATGTTTTTCTTTTATTTGATATAATTTTAATGTTTGATTTGAAAAACAGACCTGCCTGTCATATCTTTGAGATGTTCTATGAGTCTCAAGAAATTCATGTCAAACTTACCATTTAACGGAAATACTCAAACTCTCGCGGACTCAATCGCTCGATAAGGAAATTTACATAATATGGTACACTAGATTTTTTTTTTTTTTTTTGAGTTCGTTTCATTTCCAGCAGTCTAGTCAGCCTAAGTCTGAAACATTTCTAATTTTTTTCCTCGCCCTGCAGGACAACCACGGTGTTGCTGGAGTGGTTGGTATTCGTGTGCCCATGGACTTAAGAAATTTGACAAACTCAGTTTAGCACCTCTAAAAAGGACATGAAACACCCTCCTTTTAAATGCATGAAATGACACCATTTGGAGTCACGGTCTAATATAATAGCAACCCGGCTTTTACAGTTAACTCGCGTTTTTGGTGTAATCCCTGCTGGGGTTGCTATATTTGAACTACATGAACTGCGTGTCAGTTTATGTTGTAACATACAACTGACATGCAACTGACTTTGGTGCCACGCCCAGGGTCCCCTACGCCACCACACACTCATTTGTACTTGAAACAAACAGTTCAGAGAGAAAAAAAGTAACAATTAGACTAAGTTACATCTAAATCCGGCCCATATATACTTCCTCAGCATATACAGTACAGTGACTACGTCGTATGACTACGGCTACCTTAAGAAGCCCCGGCCCTGTGGATTGGGGGTTGTAGAATATGCCCACGGTATTCCTTGTCGTAAGAGGCGACTATAGGGAAGGACTTGAACCGTATTTGAACTGTACTTGAAACCGAACTTAAACTTGAACCGTATTTGAAACTATATTTGAACTTTATACCTTTTTATCTAGCTGACACTATAACACATTCGTGTTGGTGTGTCGTTAAATCCCATTTAACTAAGCTACCGTAAGAATGTCCTAGCATACTGTTTTATCCTGCATTTGACGTATAAATAGGCGCTGGTCCAAGTGCAGGCAATGTACTGGCCGTAGCCCTAAGCCCCAGTGCCCTATTTCCTTTTCGTCACTTTACTTTTCAAAATTAAAATAATTCATCTTTCACAATTTACTTTCCAGTTTTTCAAACTGTCCAATTGTTTGAGATTATTATTAAGGTGCACTACAAAGTTGTATGTAATTTCCTTGATCAATCGCATCTAACAGACTCCTGCCTCTTAGCCACTGATGGGTACATAATCGAAATTATGGACGTCACACTGCATAACAATGCAAGGCACCATAAAAATGTGTCTTGTGCGGTATGCTATTTATCTTGATTGCCAGATGCCAGGAATCACACCCTTTTTAATTTTAAACTTTTCTTGTGAGCAGTTCCCTGACCCCGTCCCCTTGAGGCACAAGGTGACCTCCCGTCTTTCGTAACACCCTGGACAGACTTTGTGGCAATAATTGTTCCATGCCTACAATTGGTTGCCTTTAATTGACACGTAGTTTGGCCAAGCCGATGCCACTTTTCATGGAGTTCAACTCATGCCAGGTCACGTGAATGACTTAATCAAAATACGATTAAGACTATATCTACAATCACTTGAGATGTAAAACTATGAATAAGCAGTCCCAGAGGCTGCAAAGTGCAGACAAGTCCTATTGTTGTACGGTTACAAAGTGATTTTATCTAGTAGGCCTACGATTATTGCAACTATCCTCATTTTCGAAGCTTTTATTTCTAATACACAAGATCTCAAAATATAGAACGGTAAGATATGTTAAAGGTTTGGAAAGTGCCATTTTAGCCATTATGAAAGACTTTTTTGGCAAAAAAGTATACTCAAAGATGTATTGAGTTGAATGCCTACTAATAAGACATTGGTGGAACCACACAGTGGCAATCGTCTTCATAAATGATCATATATGTACTGTTGGATATATTGTGAGCCAATCTCTCTCCCTCGAAGACGTGGGGATGTAGCTGGCATAGCCGTAATAGCCGGGAGGGGGGGGGGGGCTGGGCGCGGCCGTCGCCCCCTCCCCCCACCCCCATGTCAGAAACCTGACTAAATCGGGAAGGTATTTTGTCTCGGTCGGGAAGAAAATTGGACAGTTAAATTAGATCTGGAGTTGGGCAACAATCACCACCCTCCCTGAGAAAAACAGTCCCGTACGGCCATGGCAGCTGGGTACGTGAATCCAAATAGAATCCAAATAAAGAAGAGATTAATTGTCTTGTTGTGATTGTTCCTGATTTGATTGGGGTGATTATTCCTCATATTGAATAATATTTATACATGATTACAGATCAATTATTGATTCATAATGGCCGGCCTTGAAATAAAATGATTGGGAGCTATAGCGTGCTCCTGGAACTCTACATATTTACACTTTCGATTCGAGGTCTGCAACCGAGTGTCGTGGGCTTGTGGTCGGTCTCCGACTTTCTACAGGACGGAACTAATATGGGGTAGGTTTTATACTGGCTGAAAATGACTCGCCATAAATAGTCGACCAACCACATAGGGGACGGGAGACCAGGCAAACTAGGGTGCCTTGTGCAGTGCCTGAGTATCGAACTTGCATGCATGTGAGGTATTGCACCATGATAAGGCTGCAATGATCCTGACTGTAAACAACAAAAGGCGGGCCTCAATATAAGCCTAAAATATATAGGTTACTTTATTACAGTATTAACTAGTGATTAAGGGCAAAATTCCCTTTCTATTAAAATATCGCAGTAACAAAAGAAAATTCACTGCCCATGGTAGATTCAGGCATTTAGGCAAAACCCACTGAGCAGTTCTTAATTGTTATCCCTCAAGCTTCGGAAATGTGTTAACTTTGCCTTTTTATTTATATTTATAGCTGCTCAATATATCAAGCTATTTATTTCTTAACGGATGTGTCGCCATTTGTAGGACTCGCTTTCTTTTACTCGCGCCACTAAACTTTGTAAAAGACCTAAATGAAAACCCTCACCTGCATTGGCCCAGCATTGGCATATAACGATGTCACCACTTCTGCTAAACCAACACTATACTAAACAGTAGCGTAACGTAAGGGGGGCAGGGGGCGGTCGCCCCCCCCCCCCACCATTTGTCGTCCTGGGATGGTCTGTCGGTACATTTGCTGATCTTGTCGGTACATCCGCCCGGTGTGGAAGGCGACTAGTCTCCCCGACGGTTTACCTGATTTTGCTCTCAAGAGGACAATTTCTCTAGTAAGTAAGTGTATAGTCACACCAGTTTCTCAAGTAGGTCGACCATTCTACATAGCTAACAGCATAAGTCCTGTCACCCTTACCAAGTAACATGTAGGCAGAGTGCACAATTTATGTTGAGGTCGTAAATTCCAGCCCATATCGCAAAGCCTAGTTACTGTTCTCTTGTGTGTGTCATGGGGGTAGGGTCAGTTGGTGAGCGACTCACGGAGCAAAGTTTGGCTATTTCAGAGGGAAGTCCATGTGGTTTCTAAACAATGTATGTTATCCCTGATACGGTCTACAGTCCCTACAGTTTTTATTTTTGTTTTCTTTTTGTTCTTAATGATTGTGTACGTTTTTATTGTCGGATTGTAAGCCTACTAAAAATTTTCTTCCGCCTTCGCGGGCTTTGCAATTTTCGGTACGTTTTACCCACTCTTCCTCAGTTCCGTTACTTAAACCTAAATTTAGCACAAACCCTTTTACATCTTTTCAAGTAATTTAATAAGTAAAATGCATGGATTTATGTAAATATCGGGGATTTCATCTTATTTCGCTGAACTCAGTTAATGTTCTCTTGTGTCTGTCGTGCGATACAGCTAGTGACTCGAAGAGGGAAGTAGGCTACAATGTAAGTTGTGCCCGATAGGGCCCAACTGCCGGGGCAATTAACCTATATATATGCTTTAAATAAGCACAGATTCTTTTTAGTGTATAGGCTCACCCAAAATAATTTCGTGTGCTTCACGCGCGTTTTCACAGCTTAGAGTCAGGCAAAAACATTAAATCGGCACGGAACTATTTTCCTCTAGAAAATCCAAATTTTATGCAAAATATGCCCTGAAATGGCATGGTATAGTACACAGGTTTTCTCCAAATTCTCCCTCACCAACCTCACCCCTCGACGATATCGGGGCTGTTGGGGGCTTTGGGTCGTTGGCCCTCCGGTCGGGGAGTCTGCCCCCCGGTCGGGCAAATCCTGGCGCCACCCCTGGGTGGATGGAGGGAGAGTCACGGGTACGAGGGTGACTTGTTAAGTGATAACCCTCTGAAAAAGTGGCGGTACATTGACTTTTTGTTGTCGGTACATTTACCTTGTTTTCATCCCTGCCCCCCCCCCCCCACCCACTTCTGTCACCCCAGTTACGCTTCTGATACTAAACAGTACGGTTTGAAAGTCATATTGGTTGTTAACTTCTCAAATCATGTAAATACATCTAGAAACACCCGAAAAAGTATCTGATTAAATTCATTCGTCTATAAGTGAAGGTACACGATCGTGAAGGTGGGAACTAAAAGCCGCTGCGGAAAACCGAAAATCGGGGAAACCCGCACATTTTAAATTGCAAGTGTCATACAAGTTAATAGCACTAAGTTTTATTTAAAGGCAGTAGGCAGTCACCTCAGTCAGAGCGAGTATGCCCTGTCACTCTATGCTAGTTCATGAATGACCTATTTTGATCATGTGACAAAATTTTTGTTAGTGAATTGTTAAATTCATGGAGAATTTTTCCTTGCTTTACCTATTGTTTGTGATAGTTAGGTTCAAAACGTCTTCAAAGGTGCTTAATTGTAATGGAATCATGAGGAGATTTGCAAGAGTTTGCTGATTTTTCAAAGAAAATTTTGGGGCGACTGCCTATTGCCTTTAACTGAAAGACAAGCACATCCCATAAAATGTGAGTAATTTTCTTACAATAGAGTTTTGAATTCGCTGTGGGCAATAACTGCAATGACGTAGATAAAGTACTTTGCCAGGGGTGGTGCCAGGATTTGCCCGGCAGGGGGGGGGGGTAAGCTTCCAGACCGGGGGCAGCAGCCCGAAGCCCCGACAAAGGCCAAAAGGACTAAAAACGCAAAATTTGGGGGGGGCACAAAGCGCGCCGAGAAATTTTTGTCCTTTTTTACAAAAAAAATGAAAATGTGGGAGTTTTATTGAAGAAAATTTGAAAAGTTTGGATTTTTATGGAAGTAAATTGAAAAGTGGGTTTTTTGTAGAAAATTTGGGATCTTTATTGAAGAATCTGCCCTTCCTATGAGCACATCAAGCAGAACCGGCGTCGGGGCGACTAAGGCGTTGGGACTTCATATTTTATAGTAGGCTACTTGCGGATTAAGGCTCCCCAACGAAACTGGAAAATTTCCCCTACGGGGGGCCAGCCTTCCCCGACGGAAAGGCCATGCCCCCCTGCCCGCTGGCGCCACCCCTGTTTGACTAGCGACGGTTTCAAGTTTTTCATGCCGACAGCAGATGTCATGAAAATGACGTCACACTACGACAATACACTGTAAGTAACTATTGTAATGCCGAGGGGACTTATGATCACGTCATATGTTGCACGGGTAGCCTATGCGGCGGGTCTCACTCAATATTTAAGTCCGTATCATGGGCACAGCATCGTAACCAATTTATACTAAAATAACCCTCCCCAAAATATCTTTTGAAGTTGACATCATTTTTCCCTTCTAAAACCGCAAACAGGCGAGGATCAAGGTTGGGCGCACCCTGCGCACACCCCCTTTTTTTCGATGACCAACGATTTTTTGACCAACGAGTTTTTATAAATATGGAAAAAATGCTTCCCAGATGCTGGGAAATTGCACCTAAGCGCATCTAGAATTCAAATGTTCTTTGGGGAGGACCCCCAAACCCCCGCCGTGGTATCGCGCCTCCGGCAGTGTGTGCGCCCCCTCCCCCCTTTCTCATAATCCTGGATCCGAGCCTGGTAAAGGTAAATACAAACTATATTTCGAGTACTTTACTCTGGCACAGGCCCCTGATCGCACTAAGGTAATCTTGCCAACACTAGAATGTCGTGCACAAGCTACCGTACAAAAATAACATTACAGTCTATTCCCTTTTATAAGTGGTGTAAGCAACTAATTACAAGATGAATTTGATTCTGTAAGTATTACCAATTTGTCTTCCTACTAATCAAATATAGTAAGTTCTTCGCTGTTTTTTTACTACTGCGCATTAGATTTCCAAAACTATTATTTACGCATGTTTTAAGTGTACGTTTTAACAAAGAACATACCATTTTTAGACAGTGAGCAAGTAGTGATAACCAATATTGTCGACAGTTGTAATAATATGACTGCATGAATAGGTTAGAACATGGCTGCTAAAGAACCAAGCCCTGCGAAGAAGAAGGGTATATTGAAACTTTCAAGACAACCCAGCGAGCCATCAAGTAAAGCAGAGTAAGATAATTTGCAAAAGTCCAATGAAATTAGAACACTTTAGGCTTGTTTGACTGGAAATCTCTCTGAAGATGCAGATTTCCCAAACTACGTTGATTTTGTACGGTAAAGTTCAGTTCCGCGAAGTCGAAAACCCGAAATGAGTGCAGTCACGTAGGCTAGCCTATGCCTATGGCACCTAACGTCACAGGCGCCCCTTAACATTGTATAGTATACCATATACTATGTAGTATATATAGACGGAAAGGTATGTCACAAATCTCCTAGCTCGAACAAACGACTCACGTTTCTGGCACAATTACTGCACTTTTCTCGCTAAATTTGAATAATTTCACTTGGCATTGTCTGATGGATGAAATTTCGATGGAGTAACAGTCAGAGGATGGTAGCTGCTGATAGAGAGCATTCAGCATTTCCACACTATATAATAAAATTAAAATACTCCTAAAATATTCTCTAAAGTTCTCTTAACTTTCTGAATTTCTTCCAAAATTTGTTTAATTATGGTTCACTTTTTATTATTGCAAATCTTGCAGATATATATTAGCATCAATGTGAACAATTTTTGAACATTAAATTTCATAAAATTTGAAAACCTTTTGAAAAGTGGAAGGGCTAGCATTTTCTACAAGCACTTGTGACAGTTGAACTGTAACTGTTTTACAGTCTTCAACTGCCACAAATGCTCATAGTAAATGCTAGCCCTTCCACTTTTCAAAGGTTTTCAAATTTTATGAATTTCTGTGTTAAAAAATCTTGCATATTAATGCTAATATGTATCTGAAAGATTTGTAATAATCAAATCAAAACATAATTGACAAATTTTGGAAGAAATTCAGAAAGGTAAGAGAACTTTAGAGAATATTTTAGGAGTATTTTATTATATAGTGTGGAAGTGCTGAATGCTCTCTATCAGCAGCTACCATCCTCTGACTGTTACCATGCCGCTAGAATTCAATAGGGTCGTTTAGCCAAAGTTCCCCGGGAAAAGGCCATTTTCCAGGGTGAAAAATAAAGAAGTATTAAGTCGCCTGATGGCTAAATCCTCCTATTGAATTCTAGCCTCATGCTCCATCGAAATTTCATCCATCAGACAATGCCAAGTGAAATTATTCGGGAAAAAGGGCTGCCTTGAGGTACCTTATGATCAAAAGTCTCGACACAGACAAATTTGGCGAGAAAAGTGCAGTAATTGTGCCAGAGACATACGTTGTTTGTTCGAGCTAGGAGATTTGTGACATACCTTTCCGTCTATATATACTACATAGTATATGGTATACTATACAATGTTAAGGGGCGCCTGTGCCTAACGTTAGGCCTAACTGTTATATTATTACAAAACTAACTACCCTTAAGATTAAGACTGTAGGAGCGGGCTATAGTGTATGTGGAGTAATTGCAGAATGGTGGAAGCTATTTACCCCAGTGTGGAAAACGTAGGTTTTGGGGTACAACTATAGAATGCAGGGCCACTCTTGAATACCACCAAGCATCCGGATGAGCGGATGCGATGTGACTGTGTTTATCTTACACCCTGAACTTTGGTTTGACTTCGCATCTGAGCATGCATCCGCGCATCCACTCTTAGTAACTTGAGTCTAAGAATAGGCCTAACTAATATTGGTGAAATTATTCACTCCGCATCCACGCGTCCACTCCAAAATATTGCTTAGGCTACCTAAGTGGTCTTAGTAAGGAAAAGACAACAATAAGTTGTTCTCAAATGAAAAGACAACAACAAGTCGTTCTCAAATGAAAGTCTCCTACTCTATGCATGCAGACCAATCTTAACTCCGCATCCCAGCATCCTCGCATCCACCCAGGGGATGCTTGGAATGGACTTAGGCCTACAACATTTTTGAAAAGTTTCATTTTGGCCCCGCATCCAAGCATCCGCGCTTCCACCCAGAAATACTTGCGGCGATTTTAAAAAATAATACAGAAAGGTCCGCTTGTACAAAGATATTCTTGGTAAAAAATTTTGACTTCGCATCCGTGCACCAGATTGGAAAGTTTGCCCTGCGCGGGGGATAAATTCCCCGCTCAAGAATGTGAATTTCGAATTTGCCAGCCACGCAGATTTAGCCCTAGGTCTAACAACTGCAACCGCGCAAACTTGTTGGCAACAAGCACACAAGTTGCCTGGGGAAGGCGATTTCCTGCATGTAGGAGGTAGTTTTGGCCAAAATTTTCTCAGTACGCTCCGCGCCAACTGATGGTGGCGCTCTGCTTAGATAGTATTGGCCGCGCAATTCTCCTGGCCGTTATTAGAATCCCCCGCACACTGTCACAAGCTTTCCAGTCTGGTCTGTGCATCTCCCCCTCGGGGTACAGTACTTGGGAGTGACTTAAAAAATTTCCGAAAAGTTTTATTTTGACCCGTATCTGGGCATCCATGCATCCACCCAGGGTGAGCCTGGAAGGGACTTAATTTTTTTCCCAAAGTTTCTGCATCTAGGCCTATACAAACATGTTCTTAAAGACTAGCCTACAGATTTCTCCAAACTTCAACTTTGCATGCGGATGCTCAGATACAACCCTTGAATGGCCCTGTATTCTGTAGTTACTCCGGTTTTGGCGTAGCATGCGTGAAGTCATGCCAAATTACTGGCGTATTTTATCAGTCAAAAACCAGTTTTATATTTTGTCGTAGTTACAAACGGTGTCTTTGGCGTATAATTTTTTTCATAATAACTGTGACCTAAATCTTCGGCGGGCAAGAAACGAACTTTCCAGTCACAGGCCTTCGAAACATTACGTACATATACTACACACTATATATATGTATAATAAGACAAGGTAAGTCATTTCTCACAATATGTACTGACAAGAAGTAGGCCTAGTCCATAGAGTAGGATATACGAACTAGAGTGCTCACTCCCCGAAACAGCTGTGATCGCATGGGGAAGTCGGCCGCCATACAGTTTGTACACACATGCTCTGATCTGTAGATCCATGCAATCACAGCGGATTTACGTTCGCGGTATTAGAAGTGCACACTTTAGTTCTTATATCCTACTCTATGCGCAGTCACACTTCACTGCCAGTGCTTCAACACTCTAAAGGCATTTTTCCTGAAATGGGATCTAAAATTACGTGAAATCGGCCATTTCAGGAAAACGATTTAGAGTGTGGAAGCACTGGCAGTGAAGTGCGACTGGGCCTATTTCTTGTCAGTACATATTGTGAGGAATGACTTACCTTGTCTTATAGTGTGTAGTATATATGTACGTAATGTTTCGAACGCCTGTGTTTCCAGTATGGTATTTACTGTAGGTGACAGTCAGGAAAATTACGCAACTGTCCTTCCTTATTTTCCCAGCTGTGGCCAAAGTGATGGCACTAGCCTAAATTTGTAGCCTCTAAAACTTCTTAAATAGTATGTCAGGAAAATAAGGTTAAAGCTATTTTCCCAAAAGTCAGAAAAATTATAGGATATGCTTCCTTATTGTTCCGACTGTGGACGAAAGTAATGGTGCTATTCTAAGTCTGTAGCAAAGATATTTAAGCACAGAAAATTCCAAACTCCTATACAACATACACTGTTACGCTCAGTGACTCCTCATGGAGATGCAAATATTGGGGCGTAAGTGTCAATTAAACATGTGCGGCGTTCTGTTCTGTTCGGCTGTTCTGTGCTGCGTTCTGTTCTGATCAGTGACAAGATAAGTTTCAAAGGAACCAACATGAAGTAGCATAACAAGACGTGAGAAAAGAAGCTGGAGAGAGAAAGGTGTCATTGAGATTCGAATGCGGATCAATTAAAGAATACGAATGTGGTATAGACCTCAGTATAGCAATTCCATGCCCTAACCGATAGAACTGCGAGCTGAGCTGCCGGCAAGCGGTTTTAAATATTATTAGTACAGTACAAACAGCTCAGATGTATAATATACATATCATAGATACGTATTTTCTCTCTACGTGTACATATATCCCTAACCGTATTAAACCTTATCTCTATGAGTACCACGTTTTGGTTGGTATATTTATGAAGCTGTTGGAATGATGGTGCCTTGTAGATCGCCGGACCGGTTGCAGGTTGTTAAGTGGCAAGGCTAGGAGGCCCAGTCTGGCTTTGTGGAGAATTGTGTTGTAAATCTGATGGCAGTGCTCGATGTGGAAAGGCATTATCCATAAAACTGAGTAGTTATACAATGCTGTAATTTTGAACAAGTTCTAAAGTTTGTGAAGGATTTATTCGTAACAGAACACGATTGATGGCTCACTAAGTAACAGTTACAATACATAAGGTAAAAACAACAACTAAACAGTAAAAACAACGAAATTTCATTCAGAAATTACATCATTCCGATACCTGCTTCGGCAAACCTCTTCCTTTCATACGTGACATCGCAAAGTTGATTCAATGGGCAAAGTAATAATAATATCATAACAACGTATGAAAAGACACGTAAACTTTGAAATTTTTCGACATTTTAACTGTCTCCCCCCCCCACCATATTTTTAAAATCCCTACCAAAAAATTAAGAAAGTGGGGAAAATCCCCCCAGATTTTTGGTGCTAGTGTAAACACTGCTGTACCCTGGTATTCTAATTCATGAATGGCTCTCATTAATCATGTGACATTTTGTTTTCTGAAATGTTCAGTTCATGCAGAGTTTTACAGTACTTATTTTACCCTTAATATCAGGTCCCCAGTACCATTGGCCATCTACAAAAGAAATGAATTGGTGTCTTGTCGGAAAGATTGGCGAAAGTATTGGTGCCTATTATTTTTCTAGCACATTTAGTTCATGTGAAAATAGAAAGCAAAACGTGTGAAGATTTGTGAAGGATGATTAAAGAAGAAAAGTCACTAAAGAAAACACTTTGCCAGTTTTTGTGAATTCCCCAGTTATTCATTGTGAACAAATACGATATCAGCCCCTCCTCCAGATTCTGCTCGAACAGTAAAAACAGGTATTTACTGTACATGGCACATTAAATAGTTTTTCGTCAGTTGGAAATGAGTCTTGAGTCCTTCACTGCTTCAATTACTTGAATGATTCATACTGAGCCTTTTAACAGTTTGAAGGTTTCAGGCTATTGTCATAGCATGCCTCAGTATGTTTATCATTAGCCGACCTTAGAGTGGAAAGATGCTTGTTAACATTGATTCAGCTTCCAGCTCTGTGTGCATAATTGCTAATACTGCACAGTTTGTCAGCCTGTAATAGCCAGTACTTAATACAGTGGGCCCAGTGTTTTCCAGTGACAGAAGAGCTCTACAGTACTGTCAAAGAAATGTCATACAGTAGTGAAAGGCAGCAAGACAACTGCAGTACTTAAGTTGTTTAATACATAATATACCCACTCTGATTGGTTAAATTGACACAGTTTTTATTTTGCATTTGAAAAGGGAGGGATAGAATGTGTGAATCCTAAAAATGTTAGGTTTTAAAATAGTTCCAGGTGTTTTCTGTGTTAATTTATTTCATTTTGTATTTAATGTTTTTGTTGCAATATCGATCAAACATCTGATGTAATTCAGGGTGAAATCCAAAAGTCCTGTATATGCGACGGGACGGAAAGTGATGTGCATTCCCTTGTAAGATTCCATTTCGATAGCGGTCATGGCTTGTAATATTTCATAACATGGACTGACAAAGGGCAATTCCACGGTAACGCCGTGACGCTTTGGAAGCAAAATTCACATTTCAAGTGTAAATAACAGGGAGACCTTTAATGTTGGGAACAAACTTTTATTACATTTCTACTACTACTATCACAAAGTTAATCTGGAACAGTGGCGGATTTAGACGGGGGCGCACCCGGCGCGCGCCCCCCTAAAATTTTCCAAGGTTTGTTTTTTTACCTTCGTAGAACGGATCATTTCGCCTACTTGATTCTTCGTCATGTTGTATTGTCTTATAATTGCTACAAAATAATAGCAGTTTAAAAGTATACAGTTCAAGTTTTCCGATGGAATGGCAACAGGGTGACATCAAAGATCTCGACCGTATCTCGCAACTTATAGGGCATGGGAAGGGCCATTTCCTGCAATCTGGGAGGCTCCTTTTGCAAAATTTCACTCTTACGCTACGCACGAACCAATGATCGCTTACGGCTTACAGATACTTGGAAAGTCGAACTCCAAACTGGTCATTTGTCAAATAGGCATACAAGGCAGGGGCAGAGGGCAGACTGTCCTCAAATTTCCACAAGATCTTAATTTCTGGCATGGGTTTGCACAGCCATTTGAGTCTTAAAAAATCTCGCATGTTTTAATTCCACTCAAAATTCCTATCGTGCCCGAATTCTTCCAAAGATTTGCCAGAAAAATTAAAAAGCGTCCAAAAAACTTTTATTCCTCAGCCTCTTTTCATAGTCTTGCGCAACACTTTGCCCGAAAAGTCCGAATCTCCCAATTCTTTGAAACATTTGCCCGAAACATAAAAAAAGTATCATAGTCAAAGTAAAAATTTCATGACGAAACGAAAAGAACACAAAAATTCGCGACACATCCGGGTCGCTTATGGAAAAACAATTTTCCTCAGTCTCACTTCATAGTCCCGTGCAAACTAAACTTTGCCCCAAATGGTAGAATATTCCCGCGAAAGTTGTAAAAAACTTCTGGGATGTTTTCAATTGCTAGATTACACTGACAGACGGAGGGTGTATAGGTGTATACAAAGCCCAAAATTTTGCCCAAAGAAATTAATCAAAGACCATTTTTGACGTGTCATATTTCTTTATGACAATACTACCAGTAGTCATCATAAGGCGAAGATTCGGTTTAGTCGGGACGTATTCGGGCAGCTATGTGTGGTCACGATTTTGCATTTTTCAATGTGAGCCACCGTCAATTGTGCAAAACTTGCTACTTATAGGCTGCAGTGCTTTTAACCCCAAATCGGGCAACGGTAAAAGTATCTTTTTCTTCAATTTCACATATGAATTTAGTGTGAAAAAATCTTCTCATAAGTCCGCCTGAAAATTCTTCAAAGCCATCTTGGAACGTGACATTCCGGTTTTTCTCAGAAGGTGTTAGTAGTAAACTCAGTAGCGTGCGCATTGGGGGGGGGGACGGGTGGGCCATGGGCCCCACCTCTATAAGTTGTCGGAGGAAAATCAACTGGTCGGGGGAAATCGGGAGCAGTCTGACCCTACTCTGGTGGAGCAACAGGCGCGCTCTCCCATGTGTGTTTTAATATGCTTCAAAACGTTTCAAATATAGCACCATTTTGCATCTCAGCTCTCTTTCTTAGGCAAAAGTTTCTAGACCCCTCCCCAGGACAACAAAGAATCAAACCTTGCGCACCTCTGTTGAAACTTGTTTTACCTTTCAAAGGTTTACCACTAAATAAATAGCAGTTCTGAAAAAACCGGTAAATCATCTATTGATCTATAATTTGACGAGTATGATTTTTTAATTAATCATCTAATTAATCATCTATTATAAGTCAAGGAGGAGGGGCGAAGGGGACAGTCCCACCTTGTTTCTAGTATTCTATTTTTTACAATATTGCTAGTGTTTCACCAAATTTATATGCGGTAAATAGGCCTGGGAAGTGCCATTTCCAGCTACCTGGGAGGCATTTTGAGCCAAAATTTCCTTGCGCTCCACCCCAAACAAAGGTGGCGTGGAGCGCTGAGAGTCTGTCTATGGGCTACGTCTCCCCCTCTCCTCAAATTCCTGCACACGCCACTGAGTAAATTCATCTATAGTCAGGAGTTCGGGCAGCAATATAGACAGTTCGGACAAGTGTCGTAAAAGATACGCAGTCATAAGCATGTTTTCAATTCCGTTGTATGGTTTTTTGTCCCGGAAAGGTACAAGACCATTTCATCCAATGGTAGTGGTACATGTTTTCACTGACCTAGCCAGCAGGGGGCAGAATGCCTGCACAGAAATTTTAGGGACGCGGTCGACGACAATGTTGAAAAAATGAAGGGGATCAAAAATAAAACGGCGAGAGGAGGGACGGATGGAAAGTTGTTCGGGTGGAAGGGTGAGGGTTAGAGGCCTAGAGCTAGAGGGAGGGTAATTGGGAAATATTTCCTTCACAACTGTGATCTTTTTATGATATTGAAAACTATGACGAAACAGATTAACAGAACAATGTAGGCGTCGTATTTCGTTTTTTGTAAAAATTATGAATAATATTATTCATTGATAGAATGAAAATCAAGACATTTTCAGCACATGGATCTAGTGTGAAAAGAAGCAAAATATAGCACGATTTTTTAAGCCCTTCGGGACAGCAAAAAAATTTCAAAAGGAAAGGGGACACTCCATGACGGCGGTCAAGAACAGGAACTATGAATAGACTTTGCCCCTGCATTTTATTTGGTGATTTTCTAATCATTTTGCAATTTTCTCATTTTTAATTGAAGGGAAAATTTTTTGGCAAACGAAAGCTCAAAATATCGACTGCTTAGACTCTACTTACAAGCCTGGGAAATGCCATTTCCAGCTATCTGAGGGGTCGCGATTTTTCAAAATTTTCTGTACGCTCCGCGCCAACTGTTGGTGGCGCTCTGCTTAGATAGTCGTTTGGGCGGATGTTTGGCCGTCAGCGCCCCCCCCCCTAACGAAAAATCCTAGATCCGCCCCTGTGGAAAATTATTTTTCTTCAAAAAGGGCACTAAGTATGAAAATATGAATATTAATGACTGTGGTAACGCCGTGACGCTGAAAAGGACATGCATTTTCTGGCCACTCGCAAACTGTTAAAACCCTGTGAAGTTAAAGGACTTTTTACAGTTTCTTCACATGTAATATATTCTGTAGACAGTTATCTACAACAGTATGGTGAAATATAAAATAAAAAATTATGATTATGGTAGATATGATAAGGTATAAAAAAAAAACCTGGTAACGCCGTGACGGTAACGCCGTGACCAAAGCCTTACTATATGGGAAACACATGTTAAAAAAAATTAAGTTAATAAGCTGATAGGAAATGGTGATGTTGATAGTCAGAATGTTTGTAATTCACCTAGATATGAGTAATTTAGATATTTTAAGAAATATTTGCATACGAATTTAGTCTTTCTCTGTATTAACGCTGCTTCTTTGCATTAGACTGCTTGACCATTTTGGATTGTAATGGTGGTGTATACTATACTGAAGTGTATTGTATGTGTGGTTGATTGACCTGCTGCTATGCTAGTTGCAGACTTTCTTCCATCCAAATCTTTATAAATGCTTCTCATGCTCAATAGTGTATGGGGTGGAGTGTACCATGGATTGACTTTATGCTATATAAACAGGAAGTACTGTTGCCAGTCACATCAGAGCTAACTGAAACAATCTAGCAGACCATCATAGCTTCTAAGCATAATAGGCGGATTACCATAACAAAAGAAAGGGTCCAGTGGTGCATTTTCTGCTTGTACCCAGTGCCAGATTAACCCCATGGCAGAAGCGGCATATGCCGGGGGCCCCGCGCTTTTGGGGACCCCTGCCTCTGGCATATAATGTATAATAACTGTCATGTATCACTGTATGATGTGTAAAAGTAACTATTAGTTATTAGCAGTTAAAAGCTAAAATTTAATCTGTTGAGTGTTGTTAATTTTGTGTAAGCGGGTGCCCAAGGGGGAAGGAGGTTAAACTTGTAAAAGGGGCCCCGCTATAGAAAGTGCCGGGGGCCCACACAACGCTAATCCGGCCCTGCTTGTACCATCATAGAAGAGGGCCCAGAAAGTTGACAAAAAGTCATTATCATACAGTAGCCTAGGATGCTGTTGCTTAAGTACCAGCAACCACAGTGACTACAATTGTCAGTCACCATACAGTAAATAAATGCCGGTCACGGCGTTACTGTCACGGCGTTACTGTCACGGCGTTACCAAAAAGTAACGCCGTGACATATTTCTAATTGGTATAATTAATTAACAATGAGAGATATTATAACTTTAGAGCATGGAAGTTGTAGGCATGGGAGGGTGTGATTTGCATTGTAAAAAATATTCCACTCCAACTTGTGTATCTTACACAAAATTAAAAATTGTCATATTTAGGGTAACGCCGTGACATAATGAGACAACTTTATTTAGTTGCTCGTTAGTGTTGAAGACTGCTGAAATCATAATTTAATTTCATTTGTGGTAAATATATGAAAATAACTCCATCACAGAGTATGAATTAAAATAAAAATCTCATTGCAGTTGTTGCCAGAAAGCTTTTTATTATGCCATATTTTTTGAAAATATTTACACTTTGATTTCTGCTAATTAATTATGCATGAAAAAGAGTGAATTTTGTTTTTTTTTTTAGGAACAATTAATTTTATTGGAAAATTCAAACTTTTAGCTTCAATCTGATACCAAGTTTACTGATACTGGAGAATTTTTAAAATTTGGTGGTCATGTCCACTTTTGCGTGGAATTGCCCCAAATGAACTTTCATAAAATGAGAGAAAAAATTATCCCCTCCTCTCACCATTGCCATGGTTACCAAAAATTCACCTGCGATGGGATGGAAGTGAAGGAAACACAACTTTTGCAGGTTCTGAACATTTTATTGAATTCCTTCAGATTTACCAGAAGAAAAATGAATTCTCAGTAACATTAATGAGTATAACAGCTCTTCTCACAAATACAATTATAACATTTAAAAAATAAATACGTCCTCATGGATTAAATTGGAATGAAAAAAAAATCGCCAGTGATGGGATGGAAATGCGACAGGACAGAATTTTGTCCACACTTGCTGGACTGCTTGGAACATTTGATTTTGAACTTGAATGATGTTATTCTTTAGCAAGTTGATTAACTAACTCCAAGTTATAGTATAGGTTGAAGCTTACTGGTCAAATCTATAATATTTAGGTCAGAATCAGATCAATAATACTGTAACTACATTAACACTATGAAAACTACTGCATGAACACTATAGTCAACTCAGCCCACACATTTCAGTGGAAAATGGTCAATGTTCATTGGTTTGTGGGCTATCAAGGGCAGGTAGCTACTGTATGTTTATGCAACGAGTTATGACTACAACCAGCATATATCCAGGGAGTTGTTATTTGGAAGGAGATACAACTGAAAGTTTTAATTTATGCTAATACCCTAAGACCCACTTCCTCTTGAGAAGATTGTCAATAATAAGCTATGCACTCGACTAAAGGAAATTTTTCTTTTGTTCTTTGGCTTCAAGTTAATATCAATACACTAGCAACATCATTCATGTCTAGTAATCCTGTCACTATTGACTTTCTCAGAACAATGCTTTGATGCGTAGGTTGAAACCGCCACCAATTTAGGGACAGGTGCCTCAAAACTAGAAACAACTGTTCAATTGAAATAAGCCAATGAGGTTTTCCCCTTCATATAGAATGAACCTCATGCAAATGAGCTGCAGAGGGAGAAGTCTAATTTTTGTCACAACAATCTCGAAAGTTTTCCAAAGTTTCCGGAAATACCAGGTATAGAATCATGTTCACATTTATTCATAACCTCACTGGTATACTCTCATCTGCGTCAAAAAGCGTCCAAACATGCAATATTTTTTAATTTCCTAGCGACTGGTAATGCTGTGGCAGTGGCGAAAAACCCAGTCTTACAATGGATGTAGCAGATGACAGATGTCTATTGTATGAACTACCTAATCCAGTGTAAGCCCTATAAAAATGCCAAGCAAGATACGAGAGACAAATTACTGTGTGACCTTGGTGGTGTCAAACCTCCCTTCAAAGTGATGTATCTCCTTCCAAATAACAACTCCCTGATGTATCCAACCCATTGTATCCCATGGCCCAGAAACACCATGTTCTTTCACTGATAACAGTGGTAAACTGTGGCTATTGTGATGGAGGCTGGGGTGAGGATGGGGCCCTGTGGCCCACCAGAAATTTTCAGGGTGCAGAATAGCCTCTACATTGCCAAAATGATGCCACATGAAGAGGAATGGTACCTGTATGTGAAGTGGTTCTTACCTCGCACAGTATTTGGGAATTTGGCCAAGAATTAGGCCTACAGTATATCATGTAAGCCCAGAAGTTTGAAATGCCTCAATGTGCCTCAGGTGGGCAAGAGGAAATTTGGGGGTAAATGATCCAACATGACATCCATAGTGTCATCACTGTTGATAGCGAGCAAACATAATTGGCAAGTTGGAATGAAATGACTGTATGAAAAATGATACATCCTCCCACTTTATTTTCTGTCCCATCACACATGCTGAGCTTCTCCCCATTAGATTTAGGTAGCTCCCAAACACCCGCCGATTGACTGCCTGGGCGGGTGTTTCCAGTTGACTAGCTCAGCAAACAGTTCACATCCTCTCACACCTCAGTCAGGCTATTGAGTTGCTGTTCTGTTTGCCTATTGTGTAACTAATAATGCAGTTGACTCAGCAAGGTAGAACCTCCTTTGTGTTAGTAAATAAACTCTCACAGTTCAATGAGCTTGGTGTATTTGCAGAAGAGATAAACCACTGAGCTCAGTGTTCGCACAGGATGCAAGAGAGATAAAGTTACAGTGAGATGAGGACTAGGAGAGCTAAAATTTGCTACCTAAATGTAATGGAGAAAAGTTTCTCATGCACAAGAAGTTCCATCTTGTCGCGAAAGGAATTCCGTCCCGTTGCAGGCAAAATTCCGTCTCATCATGAAATTTTCTATCCCTTGTTGAAATTGAATGAGCCGAGTTAAACAGAAGCAAATGACTTTATGTGGTTCAACTCATTTATTATTGATAGATCATAACAATTATTTCTCATCCTGCCACCCTTTATGCAGGTAGATGAAAAAACGTGGTCCCAAAATGCGATGGGACGGAATTCTGTACCACAAAAGTTGCAATTGATCATGGAATTTGGGGTGGGGGGGTGGGGAAGGATGGGGGAATGATCCAACATGACATCCACAGTGACATCACTGTTGATAGAGAGCATACATAATTGGTATGTTGGAATGAAGGGACTGTATGAAAAATGATACATCTTCCCTCTGCATTTTCTGTCTTATCACACAAGAAATTCCATCCCGTCATGAAAGGAATTCCTTCCCGTCGCGGGGAGAATTCCGTCCCATCATGGAATTTTCTATTCCTTGTTGAAACTGAATGAGCTGAGCTAAACAGAGGCAAATGACTTTATGTGGTGCAACTCATTTTTAATCGATACATCATAACAATTATTTCTCATCCTGCAACCCTTCATGCAGATAAATGAGAAAAAAATTGGTCCCAAAATGCAACGGGGTGGAATTCTGTACCACAAAGTTTGCAATTAATGGTATATAATTTGGATCAAAAAAAACTCTTCCATGCAATCTCATTAACCTCCTAACATTCAATATTACCTGGTGAGAAGAAACTTTGTGACATCAGTGCCATTCAGTGATGCCACTGAATGAAGCTGTTTCCATCATGTCACACTAAAATAGCAATTTTCTCACTTTTTTTCCAAATTTTACATGAAATATAGGAAATTGTGGAGTGTTCAATTAAGAAAAAAGGCACTTCAATATGTGCCCTACACATTAGTTTCCACTGATCAATTAAGTTCATTTTTAAACATTGAGGTTGACCACTTTTGGATTTGTCCCAACAGTCCTGTTTTTTCTTTTTAAATTGTTCGGGGAAATTGGAACATTTGTAGAGTAATTTAAGCACAGGTAGTGTACCTCTGTCCTGCTGAACATTAATGTTGTAACTTATCAATACATCAGTCAACGTGAAGTTGAAGCCAATTGTATGGGCATCTCATTATATAAATAGCTTGCAATATTTGACTAAAAAGCAGAGCTCTACAAACTACAGTGACTATAATGTTTTTTGCTTCAATCAAAATAAGTTTATTTACAGCAATAATAAACATCGCAACTTAGAACAATTTGCTTCACTGTTAATAAATTTCCTTCACAGTATTTGTATCTATATACTATAGTATTCTCCTATGTTACAGTATCTACAGTTTTCATGTCACCAGTTGTACATTGCATTTATATGCATTTTCAAAGTAGATACTGTAGGTACTGTACATACAGTACCATATCAAGTACTGTATATTTTGGAGTATTTATCTCAAACATAAAAAATGGTTTTTAATATCTTTTAGATGCTCAGTTTAGTGAAGATAAAAAAGACAATTTTACTGGCCTGTTAAATATTAGCAAAACTTTTTATTGCACTTTAAGCATCATTTTTGAGCTCTTAAAAGGACCTAAAATGTGATATTTAGAAACACAGACAAATATAAATTTATGTCTTTAGTTTAGTCCATATTATTAAATTTGTGTATGTCTGTGACATTTGTAGGTGAACTTGTTGTATGTAATGAGCCTGATTGGTTTGTCATTTATGGATATTTTCTGCAATTTGATAAAGAAAAAGGGCTACAAAAATGTGTGAAGATATTTGCCCTGAAGCTATGGGTTTTATCTTTAAGGGTTTAAGGGTGTTAGTGAAATTTTATTGTACCACGAACAGCCATTGTTGCTTCAAACAAAAACAACCATGTGAAATGATTATAACACTCAAAGATATACCCTTTAAATTCAGTATGATAATGGAATAAAGTCCTCCCTCTTTATAAATCACATAAAATGTGAAATAGTTTATGACTAAAATAATTATTTTAAATGAAATTGATTAGTGTGTAATGTCTGTCCATGACATGCTTTTCAAAACCCCATACATAAAATGGTACATTCCAACACGTTTGGATGTCATCGGGTATTTTCACTATTAATTTCAGTATTTAAGTAGTCATGTCTATCAAATGGATGGGACAAATTTTAACATTGTATCCTAAAATAAGAACTTTGATCCCCCTTTCAACATCTACAGTAAATGATCACCCTCATATAAGCACACTCCTGGAAAAGTAGCTAAATGTCCTCTTGTCATTTTTTACCATAATGTATGCCCCTCCACACAGAAACTGTCAGTGTGCATGAAGATATTTTCATCACAAAAGTAAACAAGCATGAGAAACCATCTTCAGCATGTTGTTTTTACTGTTTTATTTTAGTCTTTTGTGGTCAAACTTTACAGCACAACAATATAAAATAAAATTAAAATTTTAGTTTCCAAAAATATTGTTCATCCATCTTTAGGTAACATACATACTGTATGTAATATGTATCATAGGTTCTAACATCCATCTGACTGACTTTTTTCTGTCCTGAAACTGATTTATTTATTGTAGCAGTAACCATATTTTATGTTTAGATAGTTTCCATGACTACAGTAAAAATGATTTACCCATTCTGCTGATAGGTTTACATCTGTCTGTCCAACCTGAAGTACTGAAGATTTTTCTCTATGAATGTTACCACTTTGGCAAACATTTTCTTTGAAACATAGTTTGTGCACGCACAAATGTGCAAAGAGTACTACTCAGTACCATCATGGAATAGGGTGCATCTTAATTTTCTGTCATTCTGGCAAAAACCATTGTGTTTCTGGTGATTGCAAGCTTTGTTCCCATCTAACATGTGAACAGGAAATAGTTGAATGACATGCATGTCTGTCAATCAGGAAATAGTTGAATGACATGCATGTCTGTCAATGTCACAGATACTACCCGGTTGTATGAAAAAAGCTGTTTAAACCAGTTTACTGTACTGTAACAACATTTGTCACAGACATACTATATGATTAGCAATTAGGAACTTTCCTTATGTACAATCTCCAATACAAAACTTGTAGAGAACACATAATTTGGCCAAAATGGGGTGCCTTTTCTGTCCATGTTTGAAAGTGATTCTGCCGCAGCTTGCAAACTCATCTGCATTCTGAAATGAAATTGAACATTTTTATCTTCCGAAGTTGATTTCTATTTAAGATTCTGTGATGTTTACACACCAGCTTAATAACTAAGAGAAAGATTGCGTAGTACTTTGTAATGGGTACAGTACAGTATGTAACTCTGTCGTACCTCTTTTCTATGGAAATACCCAATTATGGCACCAAAGACTTCAACATTTATGTAAGTTAACATTGATCATAAGGCCAGTTCCAGACCAACGCAACACAATTTGGAAACGGTTCAAAAGATACATACCTGTATTTGAGATGACTCAGCCCTAGTGTATTATCTGTACTTTTAAAAAATTGGGTACTATAATGAGTGTTTTTTTTTTTTAATTTTTTCTTTTTTTTTTCTTTACAGTACCTTTTAAAAATTTCTACCCCAAGTATGGATAGAGTACCTGTGAGAGTAAAAAGAATGTACTTTCAAATTGTCATTTTTATTTCTTAAACCATTCTTTTTGTTACAGTAGTGGAACAAAAAAAGCTGTTCCCAGTTTGCAATAATGCATAAAACCATATTCTTTCTCTTGTACAGTGTCCTACAGTAAAAAATCTAAGAAAATTGTTCTTTTTGTTTAATACCATCTTTTACGAGAGTATACTGTACAGGATTCAACTCTAGTTGAAAAGTATGCCACAGTTATTATTTGGAAAGATTTCAATGTTTGGAAGGTTCTCCCCTAGTCTTCCACTGGAGTCATGCCCCTAGAATCCACCAATTATAAGGTGTGCGTCGGTCTGCATGGGTTGTGATGTCCAGACAGGGTTTTCGAGCTCCCGGGTCTCAGATGCACGACAAGCCGTCTAGACGCTTGGAAGAAAATCCTGTGAGTCACGTGAACGCATGATGTTCAGCCTTATACCCTCAAAAACTGTAGCTCTAAATGTTGCAAAATTTCTTGGCAAAAATGCCCAAAATATGCTGCAAAATACTGCACCGCACACTTGCAGTCAAAGTTCCTTTGAAGCTTCATTTCATGCTTGCATATTTTCCAGCGAATTTTTTTTCAGTTAATGCCGACATACAGTACTACTGGAAACAATATACAGTAATGTTATTGGTCCGTCATGCATGCCAATAATGGGATATGCTCCGTTTACACGGAACCTCGATACATATGCCGGTCTGAAGGGTTAGGGTATAGGCTAGCTCCATATCTCGTGCTTGCAGGTACGTATCTGTATAGGTTACAGTACTTCAAGTACGGGACTCTTCGAAAATTTTGGAAACCCTTGAAATTTTTGGGGGACGCTCGAAATAGAAAGCTGAGAGTTTCAGGACTCTTGAGATAGGAAGCCTAATGAAAACCCTGCCAGACCACCCAATCATCTGTTTCGGGCAAAACCAGGACCACTGGTGTCTGGAGAAGCACCGTACTCAGACCACCTGAGACCAAACATATTGGTTTGCAGGATTTGCCAAACCACCCTAACCGACCAAGCTCCCAGACCACCCGGGAGTGTGGGACCAACCTGAAAAGACTCGAAGCATGCTTTCATGGGATGCAATTAAAAGACCTATAGTTGGTAAAATCTTTTCCATTGTATGCAAATTAATAGAGAACAAAATGTATTGGCAAATAATTGGGGATCATACAGTATGTGGACTACATGTAACAGCATTGACTCTGGTACACACAGACTATAACCAAAGAATTTGGCATTTTGGTTCATTGGGGGTAATAATTGTGCCTTGTTTAAAAGGCATTCAGTTAAAACCAATTGAATCATTGGACTTTTTCGGTTTTTCTTGAGTTGGGTCAAAAACAGACAGACCATTCAAGAACGAAATTAGTTCAGTTTCATGACAAGTCAGACCACCCAACCATCGGTCAGAGATCACCGAGACCACCCAAAATCGACTTCTGTTTTGGGTGGCTTAGGTTTGGGATCAGTTATTGGTGGTCAATGCACAAATGGTAAGGAAGAAAATGATATTTGTTAGAAATCAAATGAAAGGTGAATATGCCCATTGGATCTTTCTGTAATTATGGTCACTTTAATTTAACATGCTACAGTATGCTATGTATTATTAGCAAAAACCTGAGACTCCAAATAAAATGCAATATTGTACAGTATATTGGAAAATCTCATTAGACAGATGTCTTTCTTCCATGAGGTTTGTTTTTCCGTGGGACAACCAACCTGTTACTCATGGCTCAATGTCCTTCACAACTTGTGGTTGTCACTGGCACCTGGATTACTTTTAAAGAACCCAAATAACTGGCTGGTTGTCCCATGAAAAAGCAAATTTCATGAGAGACGAAAACAAATGTCACCCAGGACAACATTAAATTTTCCCTTTGGATGACTAAATTTCCCTTCAGAAAACAAAAATGGCAGATGGGTTGTCTAAGGGGCAAACATAAAATTTTCCTAAAATTGAGGCCTTTAAACTGTCCTATTAGTTCTGAAGAAAAAGTGGCTACTTCAAATTTCTGAAAATCAAGATCAAGAAATTTTTCGATGTAGAAAACAGGTACTGTACTTCTTGCATTTTATGTCCTCCAAACAGAGATGGAATTAAGTGGGATGAGATGAATATACTGGCCACGTACCATCCACCTGGCAAAGATTATGGACACATGAAAATAGATGAACCTGACACCCCATATAACAAATATCATGATCCTGAGCGTGATGACGATGACCCACATAGCGACACAGAAGGTGTTGCAGAACTCAGTCCGGATGACGTGTCTAAAAGGTGAGTTTTTATACCAAGCATAAGGTTTGCTGCAAATAATGCATGCGTCTTTGCACATGGTGTCACAACTTGGCATTGCTCTCGCATCAGTTAAAACTGTGTACTGTACATACATCAAATCTATTTTCTGGCAGAACTAGGTCCACAGGTACTGTAAGTCAAGCTGTTTTGACTAAAGTTGAGAGAACTCAACATGCTCAGTTTTCCTCACTTGCATCTGTGATGGTCATGAGATCTGGAGCAATTTTTGTCAAGTTAGGTATCAGCAACTGTGCATACAGTATTTACTGGACATTGACCGTACTTTATCTGGTAAAGTACTGCCCCGTTTTTTCGATGTTTAAATGTGAAGCAGTCATTGTGATGTTCGTCTTTATGCTGGTAGTGTAAAGTTTCTTTCTATGTCTAAGCTGTGCCTGGCAGTCTAGCAATGCTGGTAGCACATGGAAGACCTTGATAGCCAGGCATGACATAGTCAATGACATTGTTGGCAAAAAACTGTCATACCCTTTATGTTTGCTGTGGTGCTGTTCAAAATGGCATAAAAGCAGTAGCAGAGTTTACTGTCAGCAGTACAGCATTGATCAATATTGACGAACAAAACATTGTTAAATGCTTACTTTTGGTACATAAAACTCTACTTTTTGGCCAGTGTTGACTCATGAGTCATTGAAAGACTTTAAAGGTAGTGGTATTCAAGATTGTATGGTGTTCAAGGAAACTTGGATTGCAAGCTGATCTGCTTGAAAATGCCCTGGTATGGCACTCAACCAACTTCGTTAGCTGTACATACAGCGCTGATTATTTGTGGGAAACCTGTACCAAGTGAGAGGGGAGCCAAGTACTGTAGAAAAAAATCAGTGCAGTACATGCCTCACGTGTAATTCATAAAGGTATATAGGTCTTAGGGTTAATGAAACATGTTGGTGAAAGGCAGTGCAAACCAAGTGCTCTGCCACTCACCTGCGGACAAGAGGACTGAGATGGAGTGATCTATTGTACAGCCTAGACATTCTACAGTTTTTAACCATTGTATGCAATATCTGTTTCTATGGCAACCACAACTAGTGTGGTAATGAAAAGTTTGAAGGTAGGGTTATTTTAAATGATCTAGTACTCAGGTTATTTTCAAAGCATTTCAAATGATTTGTCCTAACCCAAATTTATTTATGATCTGTTAAAAAAAAGGACTTAATGTAAGCATACTGAAAATGCTTTAATTTCTGTAAAATTTACATCCATTTTACTCTGGTGCATTTATACTACAGTATAACTTATCCTGGCCATTGGGACTCAAATGCCAAAACAAAAGGTTGAAAAACAAAGAATAGAAAAGTGGTGGCTGTCAATGTGAAGCCACTGTGTGATATCAGACAGACCTGCTTGCTTCAAGTTCACTTTTTGTAGAGTGTATAATCTTAAATCCAGTACTGTAGTTAATACTAGAGGGAAAGGTTATTGTAAGGAGATACATCGCTTTGAAGTGAGGTTTGCACTGCCACGGTCCCACAGTAATATGTCTCTTGTACAGGTATCTTTCTTGGAATTTCTATAAGACTTATAGTACACTGGATTAGGTAGTTCATACAAAAGGGATTTGTTGTCTGCTATATCTACAGTAAGACTGGAGGGTTTTGGCCATTGCCATAGCGTTGCCAGTCGTTCAGAATTAAAATAGCTCTCCCATTACGACATTGGTAATTTGGATGAGAACATAGCCATAAAGTTTTATGTAAAAATGTGAACATGGTTCTGGTCATACCAGGAAACTTTTAGAAACTTACCGGATTGTTTTGCGACAAAAATTAGACTTTTGCTTCTACAGCTCATTTGCATGAGGCTCGTTCTTTAGGATGGGTCAAACCTCAGATTTTTTTCACTTAAATGGTCGTTTCAAGTTTTGTAGCACCTCCCCTTAAATTGGTATTGGCCATAACCTACTCATCAAAGTATTGTTCTGAGTAAGCCACTTGTGATATGATTACTGGACGTGAATAGTGTTGCTAGCTTATTAATATCAGCAAACCTACAGTATGAAAGAAAAGAACGAAATCCCCATTAGCCATATAAGTAGCTTATCTTTGATAATCTCTTCTGGATTAAGTAGATCTTATAGGAACAAGCAGAAATTTAAACTCTCTGTTCAACCTCCTTCCCGTAGCAACTCACTGGTTAAAATCAGGAACTAACATACCTGTATGTAAGAATTGAATGAAACTTTTACCAATCCCCTTAGAATAAGGTCCATTGTACTGTAACATACCCCATAGAGTAAACTTTGGTTTGAATTTTCTTTTGAAATGGAATAACAGACAGTCAGACAATATGATTGAAGATTTTCATTTTTATTACACAGGTTAGAGAAAGATACCTTACAGAAAAGATGGTGGGAGCAGGATGAAGTCAATGAAGATAGCAGTGAGGAAGAAAATGAAGACTTAACAGAAGAAGAAATAGGTCTCTTTGTTTCTTTTATTTAGTTTTACTGTAATTCCCATTTACATTAAATGTCAGGGAAAATCTTATTTTACCTACAGTGTATGGTCACATGACTAATGACCATAAACTTATGCAGTGATTTTTCTTCACAAAATTTACCAAATGAGGCAGATGGTAAAATTTGTGTATTTTAAAATGTCACTGGTTCTATATTTGATATTCAGTAAATGGTTGGCTGTAGGCTGAAGTAACTAAAGTGTGAGGAAAATTCTCACATACTTGAAATCCTTAATTAAAAGAAATCCAGATATTGGAGCTAAATGTGTGAATTTGATTACCCTCTTTGCAGGCTTCTTACATTCAAGGTATCCTCATTTAATTGTGTAATGTACTTCATATTGAAACTGCACATTGTGAGTTTAGTTATCCTTTTTGAAAGGGTACTCCTTTGTGGTTTTCACTGTTGTAGTGGTTTGAAATAGTAGCGTACCATCTAAAAATGGCAGACTGATATAATTGTAGTACAGTTGTTCAGAAATTTAAAAGATGGCACCCTTTAGCACCTAATTACAGACCCACCTAACTACAGACCCACCTAACTACAGGCCCACCTAACTACAGACCCACCTAACTACAGGCCCACCTAACTACAGACCCAACTACAGACCCACCTAACTACAGACCCACCTAACTACAGGCCCACCTAACTACAGACCCACCTAACTACAGACCCACCTAACTACAGACCCACCTAACTACAGACCCACCTAGCTACAGACCCACCTCACTCCTTGCATTTTTGTCCTTACGGCATCTTCTCGAACATGAGGCTAGAATTCAATAGGAGGATTTAGCCATCAGACGACTTAATACGTCTATATTTTTCACCCGGGAAAATGACCTTTTCCTGGGGAACTTTGGCTAAACGAGCCTATTGAATTCTAGCGGCATGAAGCATCTCCAACCCCTGACAATTATCTGCAGCTCCAAGACCAGCATTGAATCTATGACATTTCCAGGTCATAGTTGAAGAGCATTGTTTCTTTGAAAGAACAAAGTTAGTTCAGTAGTGTTGGGCAATATATCGAAAATTATTGTTATCGCGATACAATAACAAGAATTCAAAAATGATGATAAATTCTTGAAAAAATAAAAACGAAAAAATTTGCCTTGTAATGCTTTATTTCTTCCATTGCTGTCTCCAAAATGTTTTTTTATTGAAGACATTCTTTTTTACATTGATCTGATGAATGATCGATGAAAGTTCATCATAGAATATTCTAACATGCATGAGCATGGAAGCGAACTTCAAGGGAAATTGTCTTTATGAAAATTATCATGGATATAGAATTATCGCGATGAAGTTTGTTCTGTTATCGCGATGGTAAAAAGTCAATATCGCCCAACACTATAGTGTAGTCAGTGTCTTGAGAATCACTGAAACAGCTGTAATTAGTTTGATATGATTACAAACTTAGTGACTTGTCACACTTGTGATTCAAGTTCTTCAGGAGTCACTTGTCTTATCTCAAATAGTAGCACTATAGGCATCAAAGTTATGATTGGTGAATGCATTGCAAATTCACATTAAGCCCTTTGAGTGTATACTGTATACCAGTCTGATTATCTGAATGGATTTGTATACTGTAGATCACACACAGTAATGTACTCTGCAGAATGTGGCCTTGGGCAGTTCAACGGCAGCCATTTGTCAAGGAGGAGCTAAAGACATTAGTTTGTGATGATGAAGTCAAAGTGCATGCAGTGATGTGGGACAAATACATGTGTATGAAAAGATACAGTATGACATTTATGGTCACCAAGGGGGAAAAGCGACAAGTGTTTTAAAGGCCTGGACCAGATCTATGTATTGAATGCTTAGACCAAAACGTTTGGAAGTAAGGTCATGAGTTAACAAGTGTTTGTGTTAGAAAATAAAATTTAAGGGAGAATCCTACATTTGAAATATGTTTGTGGGGGATTTCCTTCAATGTTCTGGTGGATTTTTATATTTTAGTGTTTTTGTTGTTTTACTGGCTGGCAAGAGCAGCTAAAACTGTGGTGGAATTTCCATAGACAATTCCTTGCGGAATAAACCATCCCAGATGCAGGCATATCACAGTCCTGTACCGTAACATAAACACTGGAGTCAACTTTATAAATTATAAAGTAAGCAAAGAAAGTATAGTTCTCCAAGACTGGAAAATTCATCCAACTAGTATTTTGCCAGGCTGAATTTAATTAGGAATGTTCCTCTGCAGTCTGGAAAGAAATGAGTTAAATTCACGTAAACTACTGTATCTGTGGATACATTTCATCAGATGTATTAATTAATAAACTGATGCTTTGTCACAGTACATATTTATATCACATATGTAGTTTTGTGCTACAGAATCCTTTTAAAATATTAGCATGAGGTCAATATCAGCTTACAATAAGATTTGAATGGCATATATAAGACATATATATTGGTTTTTTCTGTTTTTGGTACAACACTACTTCATGCTAATTTCCTGTTGGTACTTGCTGTATAGTACATTCTGTTAAGAGCAGTGCCATATCTAACATTACATGATGCATAATTGACAGATTTCATAAAAGTTTTTTTTGTGTATGTGTGTGAAAGTACACAATATAGAAGATTTATGTGTGCAGTACATTTATTCTGGAATAATCATTATCAGATTGGTACCAGCTAATCAAGAGATTGAATGGTACATATCAATTTCATCTTTTGTAGTTATATTTTATTATGTCAACAATACTTCTTGCTAATTTTTAGCTGGTACTAAGAGGCTTTTAGGTGCAGGCTGCACATCCTTGATGCTGTTGATGTACAGTATGTGTGTTATTTACAAACATAAGTTGCACAGTTGACATACTTCATACAGCAATCACATCCCTCTTTATGTAGCTTATAGCACTTATGCTGCTATCATAACCCAGCTTTGAACATCATTCTGTAACTCACAACAGCACGTGTACAGTCCATGCAAATATGTCTGGAACCTATTACATCTATGACAAGATAAAACATTTGACATTTAGTATTGTATACACCTGGCTTTGTGCAGTAATAACCTTTTGCAGATAATGAAGAAGCCATGAATATATCAAATATTGTTACCTTCCGTGGCAAGAAGATAAATAAGGTTTCAATCAATTTGTGTTTTGCCTGCAGCTAAGAGAAAAGCATTTGAAAGCAAGAGGAAGCAACATTATAATGAAGCAATGTTTATGAAGAGAGCGAAGCAACTCATTGCAGAGGAGTTTGATGAAGATGAGGATGAGGATGAGAAAAATGATGTTCCTGCATCGACAGTGACAGAGGAATCTGTCCAAATAGGCCAGTCATAATTTATCTTATAGAGAACACTGAAACGTGCATTTGTTGAGTATGCATTCCGGATTAATTTCTGACTTTGCTACACAGTATCAGAAATGACCTAAATTTATTTAAATGATTTCTGTAGCAGCAGGAACAGCATACAGATAATGGGTCAACTATTGAACTGCAAAGGGATCGGTTCATTTGTGCAGACATGGCTCTGAGCCTTTAATACCATATAATAGTGTGTTGGCTAGAGAAGATATTGTGCTGTGAGAAGTTTGAAGTGAAAAATGTTAGGAACGAGAAGATCCTACTTTTGCCACCATGTTTCTGTAGGGGTATGATCATCATCATCATCACCATAGAGAACTGTTTTGAATACAACTCAGTAGGCTGGTTTTTCATTCTCAGCAACTGTATTGAAGTTCATAGAATTGAGTCAGACTTCATCCTTTCATGTAGATTTTCATGGTGTGGGTGTCTTTGTTTGAAATTTTAAGACAGTTTGACTGTTTTTGCAGAGTCATAGGTATGTTGAGTTTACTATATAAACCTTTGTGTGGTGACAGAAGTGAGTTTTTGCTATAGATGATAGTGGTAGTGGATTTACAGTGTATATGTTACAATACTTAATGTGTGTATCAGTATATTCTCATTGCAAGTATGCCCAGAGTTCCTCGGGAAAGATCTGTGGAAATAGGAAGATAGATAGCCAACTGGCAAAGTAGTCTGGCACTTACAGTTAGTGGAAATTGGATGCATCAAGGGCCCACATGCTTACCATTACAGTGTAGATATGTGTTAATGTGACTTGGAAAAGGATGATCTTGGAGTGGGTTGGGGTGCACATGCTTACCATAACAGGGTAGGTATGTGTCAATGTGACTAGGAAAAGGATGATCTTGGAGTGGGTAAGGGTCCACATGCTTACCATAACAGGGTAGGTATGTGTCAATGTGACTAGGAAAAGGATGATCTTGGAATGGGTTAGGGGACACATGCTTACCATTACAGGGTAGGTATGTGTCAATGTGACTAGGAAAAGGATGATCTTGGAGTGGGTTAGGGTGCACATGCTTACCGTTACAGGGTAGGTATGTGTCAATGTGACTAGGAAAAGGATGATCTTGGAGTGGGTTAGGGTGCACATGCTTACCATTACAGGGTAGGTATGTGTCAATGTGACTAGGAAAAGGATGATCTTGGAGTGGGTTAGGGTGCACATGCTTACCATTACAGGGTAGGTATGTGTTAATGTGACTGGGAAAAGGATGATCTTAAAGTGGGTCAGGGTGCACATGCTTACCATTACAGGGTAGGTATGTGTTAATGTGACTAGGAAAAGGATGATCTTGGAGTGGGTTAGGGTGCACATGCTTACCATTACAGGGTAGGTATGTGTTAATGTGACTGGGAAAAGGATGATCTTAAAGTGGGTCAGGGTGCACATGCTTACCATTACAGGGTAGGTATGTGTTAATGTGACTAGGAAAAGGATGATCTTGGAGTGGGTTAGGGTGCACATGCTTACCGTTACAGGGTAGGTATGTGTCAATGTGACTAGGAAAAGGATGATCTTAAAGTGGGTCAGGGTGCACATGCTTACCATTACAGGGTAGGTATGTGTTAATGTGACTGGGAAAAGGATGATCTTAAAGTGGGTCAGGGTGCACATGCTTACCATTACAGGGTAGGTATGTGTTAATGTGACTAGGAAAAGGATGATCTTGGAGTGGGTTAGGGTGCACATGCTTACCGTTACAGGGTAGGTATGTGTTAATGTGACTAGGAAAAGGATGATCTTGGAGTGGGTTAGGGTGCACATGCTTACCATTACAGGGTAGGTATGTGTCAATGTGACTAGGAAAAGGATGATCTTGGAGTGGGTTAGGGTGCACATGCTTACCATTACAGGGTAGGTACAGGTATGTGTCAATGTGACTAGGAAAAGGATGATCTTGGAGTGGGTTAGGGTGCACATGCTTACCGTTACAGGGTAGGTATGTGTCAATGTGACTAGGAAAAGGATCTTGGAGTGGGTCAGGGTGATCTTGGAGTGGGTTAGGGTGCACATGCTTACCATTACAGGGTAGGTACAGGTATGTGTCATTGTGACTAGGAAAAGGATGATCTTGGAATGGGTTAGGGTGCACATGCTTACCATTACAGGGTAGGTATGTGTCAATGTGACTAGGAAAAGGATGATCTTGGAGTGGAAGTTGCTTCACAAATGATTGGTTGCCATTGTGTGCTAGCTACCCATTCCATGAGAATGGAAAGTATACTATAGCCAGCCATTCTGTGCATTTTTGGACCACTCCCCTCTTCACAATTCCTACCCAGATATCTCACTCTGGGACAATTCCCATCAAGGAAATTCTTACCAAGGGGAACTTCCCACCCAGGGACAATTCCCACCCTGGCCAATTTCAAATTTTCAATAGGGGAAAGTTGTCTGGAAGGTAATTTTCATAGGCGTGAATTGTTTCAAGGGAATTGAAAGGGAATTTGTCCCAAGGGAGTTGTCAAGGAAAAATTGACGGGGGAGGGGGGTAGGGGGTGCTGGGAGATATCCTGTCACAATTCTGTGGTTGCAAAAATAGTTTCTTAGTTGACAGTGAGGGAAATATTGCAAAGCAATGAAAATTCAGAACAATGCATGGTTGATTCTGAAGGGTTCTGCTTTATACCAAACCAGCCATTCAAAGTTCATATTTCTTCATTTTTCTGCACAACTGATGTTTATGTTTAGTTTCTTAGCAGCTGCTGCTGTATGCTAATAACTATCATGTGGGCATTTTTATCAATAGCTGTATCAAAGAAAACTTGTAAAGTGTTAATTGAAGTACCACATTTAGGTTACATTCCTAAATTTTGATAGTCATTAGCTGTACATAAATTGTACACATGAGCAGGATCATTTATCAACTTTCGGGGCATGAAGGAAAATGTATTTGCCTTTGGCAGCAGGGTTGCAAATGACAGGTGAAGGAGGGGGGGACATGGCCAAACCAAAATGGGAGGTGAAACCATCATCTCCCCCCCCCCAAACAAAAAAAAAGTAATGATAATGTAGGTGGATAGAACTGAAATTTGAGGAAATTTTGATTTTATGCATTACTTTTGCAATGTAAGAGGAAGTAAAACATTGAAATACTTTTATAAATGTTAATGTTTATGCTCTTTGTGGATGCCCATCATATGCACAGGTTATAACATTATTGCTTTCTGCATGTAGGACTGCTTGAGTGGAATTAAAGTACAAAACCCAGCACAAAACCCTGTGTAACTTCTACCTAGGCCTTTAGTCATGTGCTTTATTCCAAACGTTTTAATCAACAGTTTTTATTATGACAAAGAGAGGATGGGATATACAGCAGTAAGGTAAAATGGTGGAAATACTGCACAATTTCACAAGCTTAGAGCCTGAATCAAACAAAAAACTCTCAAGGGTACGACACCTCCCCTTCCACTCCTCCCCCTTGACTGCAACCCTGCCGTGATGTTCCCCGACAGGGTCACTGAACCTGAACCAGGGGCTGACACCACACCAAAGGGAAATGCTTTATGCCCCTAAGTCTTGGGTCATTCAAACATTTTGTCCACCTATGCTCAAAAAGGGATTTGCACTCCTGTGTGGCAGGTAGATTCTTGCTCCTTTACTAGAAGTGCCCTGCAGTTGTTGAATTATGGAACTAATCAATTACAAAATTTAAGACAGGACACAGATCGAGAGGTCAAGCAAAGGTCAAGAGAATGTTCAGTAAAGTGAACCTCAGCATTGGGTATGTTGTAAATGAGAGCAATTTTTTCTCAATAACTTTATATATTGTAAAAAACGTGAAGATTGTAACTTACAGACTCTGGTCAACATAGCAGAGGCTGGAAAGGAGCATGTTACACCCCCTCTCATTGAGTTTGTTGAACAACATTTGCTATTGGAAGTTAGGGGAAGCTAAACAATCTTTTCTTGCAAAGCATCTATTGATTTCATTTGCTTCATCAGAGCTCTTTCAGGGAATTGTATTAAATCCTCTGATGTGTTGCTGTAGATTTGGTTTACCAAGCATCCATTATCAGGGTTATCATCCAATGTGGAAATCAGGGAAAAACCTTGGAAAATGAGTTTATTTTCCAGTCAAGTAAAAGCCAAGGACTTTGAAAAAATGGCTCAAATCAGAGAAAGGTCAGGGAATTTGATTGAATAATAAAGAAGGGATTGCCTTCTACATTTCTTTTCATGTCCAACTAAGTGTTTAGAGGTAGTAAACTAGAAAAAGGGTGAAAATAAGTATCATGGAATCTTGAAAGTTCTTCAAGGAAAAGTCAGGGATTTTTTTTTTCTTTTGGGAAATCTTGAAAACCCTGACCACCTACTGCTGTTGTCCACACTGTTGTAAGTGATATTTCAGAGAGGATCATAGGAAATGTTTTAAATTGTGCTGTCAATCATGGTGACATAGTCTGACCTCTGAGCAGGATCAGGTGAATGTAATAGGGAATGGCTTTGGCTTGAGCATCAGTGCCTGAGAGCATCACCAACTTAGTCAAATGTTTAGAAATCTATATACTGAAGTTACAGCCAGGAGCATGACTGGATTCTTGAATTTAGGGGCAAGTATGGGGAAGGGTTTCATTTTGAGGAGGTTAGATTAAAACTGGAAATGGTTATTTACTAAATTTGGACTATTACACTGTGTTTTGTCATCTACAGTAATTTGGTGGTATGGGACAGTAGGGAGAAAGAAATCTGACTGAAGGAAAATGCCCCCCATCTCCCTACCCCTCCCCTGTGATTATGCCACTGGTTGTACCTCATAGAAATTGGTACCATAAATATGCGATGTACTGTAAGGTAAACTTGATTGTTTGATATTTTAGTAATTGTCAGTCTTGAATAGTCGATTTTCACTTTAAGTAGTGTTAATAAATTTGGTGATGTTAGGCAGTGTCATACTTTGTGTTGCAATGCTTGGAAAATTAAACATCAATTTTTGAGGACATTTTTGATATCTTGGCATTGAAAAATTATTTTTTGGCTATAAAATTTGAAGGAATTCTTAAAATTTTAGTCAGTTCTATGAAAATCCTGCCAATTGTTAGGCTAGTATGTAATGCCAGTAACTATTGGGAGATGGGTTTTATAACGTCTTGCCATTGTTGTATTTAGTAATTAATGATGTAAACATTATGTCATAGGCACAGGAAGCGCAGAAGGGGGGTCCCAAGGTGTTCAGAAATGTGGTAGACTTCTGCTCCCCTCAATTCAAGGATGAAAACCCTTATTTGTTGCCCCCTACAAAAATATCAACATTTTTTTGTTATTTTCCTAAAAATTTTACCAATATGTTGTATCAGGTTGCATCTAGGGACCCTCAAATACTCAAAAATTTTCTTAGACTTCCAAAACTGTTCAGCCCCCACCCCCCCCCCCCTCCCCACACAAGAACAGCTTCCTAGGCCTGTGCATTCTATAAAAATTTCTGTGAGTAAAATGTGATATTTGTCTTTGAGCTATAACTTCAGTGATAATCTCTTTCAAATGTGTAACCTAGGTGCAGTTAAAAGTTTCAAAAAGAGAACTGAAATGTTGGTATTTCTGTGTTGGGCTTCACTGCCATGCTTTACATACCTGCAGCTGATCTTTGTAACTCTCTGAAAGTAAAATTCTTGTACTTTTGTAAGGAAATATTACAGAATAATTTGAAACGTTACTTTTTTATATTTGTGAACATCCCTACACTGTATTAAAGTTCAACGATTTGCCATAGGGAGTGTGTATTGTATACCTAAGAGGTAGTCCAAATTCCTGTTTGGATGTAGTCTGTGGAGAAAGGATGCACCGGGGTAGGGATTATTAGGCAGGGTTATTGGATGGATGAGGGGAGGGGGTGAGGGGAGGGGCAACAGCAGGGAATGTTAGGAGGCAGTGAGAGAGTCACATGGGGCAAGGTGTGGTTGGTAAACAAGCAAAAATATTTCAGAACAGAAGTTGATCATACTGTATTGACTGTGCTAAAAAAGACGATGTCGTGAAGGGTTGCTTGGTTTTCAGTCAAGTTTGTCATACTTTCAGTCACATGGAAAACGGAAGAGTATTCTCGTTTATACGAAGCCTTTTAATCTGTCCATGGCTGTTGGAACTGGGGGGGGGGGTGGGTGGGGACTGCAGACATCTAGTAGTGTTCAGTTTGAAGGATTTTTTGGTCTTATAATGTCCAAAATTACCATAGAAAATGTTAAACCTTATAAAAGAGGTGTTGAATAGATGAGCCCCCTTCAATCTTTGACACGTTCCAACGGCACTACTGTCCAGTTTACAGTATCTGGTCAAGACAGTTCTTACCTGCACCTTTGCAGGTGTGTTTGATGACTTCTTGTCCCTCGTATCCCTTAGGGGTTCCTTACTCCTTTTGGGAGTAGTTTCAGGTTTTGGCCAGCAGAGCCTGCAGGACTTTCAAAAAGCACTACAGCAGATTGAGGCAAGTTTAGTAGGTCTAGGATATCTAGCCTGTTTGCATTAACAACAGGGCTGGAAAAAGCATATTTCCCAGCAAGCAAGTCATATTACCCGCAACTTCTAGGCTACAAGTATTCATACGTGCCAAATTTCTGTCCAGCTGCCCAAATTTCCCTGCAAGAGCTTCCCAGATTCCTGATTTTTTCCACCCATGATTAAGAGTTTGTTGGCCAGTCTGGAAAGAAGGGGTGGGGCAGCTTGGGCTGGGAGAGGGGGGAGAGCAGGGTTGTTATTACCATGTAAGCAGCTGCAGGGTTGGTCAAGCCAAAATCAAAAATTTGCAAATAGTTGCCAGTAGTAAATAGTAAAGTATCCATTATATCTGTTAAAGTGAGTTGCAGTGCATTGTGCCTTTGCATAATTTATTATTCTTTGTCTCTTTTATTTCACTGTTTCATTTGTCGAGCCAGGCACACATTTTTCAGCCAAGTGTCTGTTCCGAAAGAAGTTTTTGCATGTGGAAGAAACGTCAGTTCCCTTGCACGAAATGATAGTTCTCTTATAGTTATAACTATCTGATATACCCAGATATACCTAGATATAACTTAATATAACAAGATATGACTTTGATGTAAGGAATATATCTGAGTAAGACTAGTGTAAAATGTTTTCTTTTAATTGTGTATTTTCCTTTTATCTATACCAAAGATTATCATTGGAATGTTTTGTTGTGTTTATGGTCTGGCTTTCTCAGTGTAAGTTTGAAATTACAAATTTTGGATTTAGCCAGGATGGCTACAGATGTGGAATTCATTATGTGCTAATGTTATGATTTGTTGGAACAGTTATGTGTCTGAAGGGGGGGGGAAGTAGCCCTCTCCCCCAACTCTGAACCAAAAAAGTGTCGATTTTAGAGCAAAATTCATGTTTTGATTGTTTTCCAAGTAGGAAAAATTTCACTCCAACCACAATTTGCCCCCTTGTGAAACGTTTTCCCATGCGACTATAAGGCACTTATGCGACATATAAAATATTGCAAAATTATTAATAGATTGACTGTTGGTGAAAAAATACATTGAAGAAAGATTGTCTTCGCCCAGCGGGCTATGAAAACGAGAGTCTCAAAATACAGTAGCTGGTCAAGGGAAAAAGTGATGGACTCTGCCCCAGTGTGAAAATGACCTACTTGAAGTTTAGCCAACAGTTGATATTTGACAAAAGATTTGCTCTATCTATACGATGTTTTGCATATAAGTAGAATGGGATACCGGTACGCTTTACTCAGAATGACTTACCACATAACCCATGTCTGTGCCAAGAAAGATGGGGGGGGGGGGGGGGGCAGAGACCCTAGTAAATGAGGAGAACACGTGTGGTAAGATTACTTCTCGACTTTAGGTCAGATACTTCTTGGCGTAAGTCTGACTCATCCATGAGTCGGAATTATAATTTTAGTTACAACTACAATGAGCAATATCCTGAAAGAGTTAATTAATCTGTTGAAACTGAAAAAAAATAAACATTGTTTTTATGAGGTATATACAATGTAACAATGCTCTCCCAAAGTTTTTGTTTGACACTCGCCCCTACTTTTCAGTGGATGTTGTCATAGTGACACGGTTGCTGTAGGAACATAGTTGCCTTGTTTTGGCAGGAATCTACTTGGCTAAGCTCGACTAAGACGGCATATCAATTATGCAGTAAAAGCATAAAATTCTCATCCTATCTGTGTGAATGACCCCAGGGGGAAGTTACATCAGACAGGAGGGGATCAGATATAGAAAGGAGATTGATGTAAAGATGGACACTGAAATGGTGTACACTGAATTTGAATATTGTTCACTTAGCTCAGTTGGTCAATGAGTGATCCGTACACCAAGACTTAGCCTTGGCGGCTATAAGTGCTTTCTCTTTAAAGGTTAGGTAGTGGGAGGAGGGGGGTATGAACGACGTTGAGAACTGCATTGAAGCATCAAAGATGTATAAAGTAAGCTGTCATATATGTAACTTACTTTACAGTTAATGATAAGTTATATTAAATTTCCCATTGTCTTGAGGAGGATGTTTTAGAAAAAACAAGGAACTAGCCCGATTTTATCAGAAAAAGTGGGTCTATATATATATATATATATATATATAAAGAACCATATATATATAAAGAACCATATATATAAAGAACCATATATATAAAGAACCATATATATATATATATATATATATATATATATATATATGGTTCTTTATGATGCACAACGCAAAATGCTGCCGAGAGGACTTTAAAGGGATTTAAATATGAAGACGATGTGGGGGGTGTGGCCGGGTGTGGACACGCAGTGACAATTAATGTTATCTGAGCAGGCCACATGTTATCTTGCATACTGTAAATGCAGTTTTTCGTCAGTAAGGGAGGCAAAGAGCGTAGTGTGAAGTTTGAACATTGACCCACCCCAGTGTATTAATATACTCGATAACGATGCGTGCAATGTGTCTGTTTTTCTTCTTTTTTTTTTTTTTGTTTTTTTTTTGTTTTGTTTTTGTTTTTTTTTTAGCCTAGAATTGGTTTTCGTACTAAATAATCAGATCTGTAATATTTTAGGCGCCATACTATGGTACCGCCTGCTGCCAAGATCACAATATAAACATAAATGGCGCACAGTATCGAGTGTGCTATGTTAGCCTGCATAGCTAGCAGTATGGTCACTCCCTACAGTTACTGCAGTGAAATCATGCTGAAATTAGTATGTGAAGTCAGGAATGTGGGAGCAAGCTGCCTCTGCTCCGTAGGTTCCTCCTATCTATGTTATGTCAGTGGAAAATGTCTTTTATGAATTTCATTTTATGTATGTCGTTAAGAATGATTTTTAGATCATTAAATAAAATCGTATCAAGAGAACTTTGGCAAAGGTGTCACATTTTTTTTCTGTGTCACATTTTTTTCCCTTGATGCGTAGAGTCAAAGTGATCAGAGTCAAGCTAGCCATTTTAGTGAAGTGGCGCGACTCGAGAGCTTGGCGCTCAGGGTTGGCGCCATTTTCATACATTAGTCAAATAACAGTACTTTACGCTTTTTGGCAGATCGTTCTTGCCATCTCCGACCGTCTTGAAACTTTCTTGTTATAAACTACCATGCTACAAAAGACATAATTATTAGAAAAGTGCTTTCCATAATGTACGGTAGCATTCTCTTGTGTTGCCTGCCCGGCGGACGTGTATTACTCCTTCACCTACATTGACTGCACTCGTAATACCAATAGACTACGTACGCCAAAAGAGGTCTGTGTACGCCAAAACTATGTCTTTTGCGGTATGGTAGTTTATAGAAAGAAAGCTTCAAGACGGAGATAGCACGAACGATCTGCCGAAAAGAGTAAAGTACTGTTATTTGACTATGTTATATGTACATATTCGAGACCTGCCACAAAGGTTGATCTCTTGCGAGATCCACACTATTCACAACTGTTCATGTAGAATATTTAAAATGTGCATTTGTCTAAGAGAGGTTCTTTTTTATAAATATCCCGCGGCCTGCGGGGACTTTCCCCGAGGCCTCTTCTATCGAATTGCCTCTCGACCCCCGGCACGAACAAAGTGCACTTTCAATGTCCTTCAGAAGGTAAATTCTTCACTCTAATGCTCACAATTTTGTAAACGCCTTAGAGCCTTCAGGGGCGAAGCCCGGACCCAACCAGGGACCCTAAGGTGGGCACCGGACCTTTCATTCCACGCCGTCTGGGGGTGCCCCCCCCCCCCCCCCCGATTGCACGAAATGTCACTTCCCAGACCGTTTAAGTGCATCTAAACGTCCTTCATTTTGACTGTTTGAGATATCATGCTGTAGAAATTTAGTACATTTCCAAAGGGAAGATAAATTAACGTTTTGTTACAAGCAGAACCCTGGGAGGGGAGACTTCTCTTATAAAGCACTACTAACTACTAAGGCATTTCTGTCAACCGCCCTCGAGAAGGAATCTGTTAGGAGGGGTGTGCTCGTAGCTTTTAAAAATTTGGCACTTAGAGTTTGATGGAAAAAGTGCTGTTTCTTTTATTATATTTATCTACTTAGGTGTGTTTATGTTTGTAAAACAAAACCTACCAAAAATATTTGCGAAAACATGACCACTGCCTTTGGGACTTGTCTCGCCGGGCCAAATCAATGGTCTCTCCCAACGTAAGCTACATACGGCCTGCGGGTCGCGTCATTTTTTTCCCACGAGGTTATGGGCAAATTTGATTTTCAAAATTTTCATTTGTTTCAAAATCATGGGTTAGGCATAGGGTTATTTGTAGAGTTAGGATTACGTGGAGTTATTTGGCCTGTTCTTTCATGATCTGGTGTCAGAATTACAAGAAAAGGGTCAAAAAGCTGTCATTTTGGAATTAGAGGTGTGGCCTATTTCCAAGAGGCTGATTGGTCCATTGGCACGATTTGCCCATAACCTCGTGGGAAAAAAATTGCCCCTGCGGGCCGGATGTTCTCCAAGCACCCTTCATGAATTTGGCAGTTATAAATTTCAGTGACGTGTGAAAACACTTTAAATTATCAAGAAACTCACCAACAAAATTGCAGCATTAAGCATATTTTGGCAAAGAGATTTCTCTAAAAAGAATGAAACCTATCATCTCTCATCAGACAGATGAAAGTCACACTCAGCCTGCCTTCTTTCGCATTCATAGAAGGAAAACGGAGCGCCAATATCGCGCGCGGAGAGCGCCAACAAATTCAGTTTTCAATATGTAATGTACAGGAAAAAGATTGTAAGTGCAATAAAAAACATCACGTTGGCATGTTGCGGGTAATATAAATTACGGGACCAAAATTTGAAAGTGAAAAGGGGTGTTCGTCCCCGCATTCTCATGTGTGCGGTGGCGGCCGTCCGTTCCCCCCCCCCCCCATCTTTCCTACACTTATGATGTACATCCACGTAAGAAAGCAGCATGTCGACATTTTAGTACGAGTAGGCTACCCGTTTATTGTGGGGAACGTAAATACATTTAGTGGACCAATGAACGGTAACCGTTGTAACTTTGAACTCTGTGAGCGCGAGTACAAATCCATTCTCAAAAGTGCAAATACAGAATATCTGTTAAAAGCATGAGTATGAATAAATACTCACTACAAGTATCAAGGTAGGTACGTAAACTCTTTTAAATGTTGTGGAATTTGAACGTTACAAGTACATGGATGACTGCTTATGACTCGTCAATAAAGATCTTTCTTTTAAAATTTTTGACACTACGGTATTTTATTGCATTTATAAGAAACTTTATGAAGTATCTTTTGAAGGTTCAGGATAGGGCACTTGAATGACCTCTTAATTCGATAAAAAGTTTTTATTGGTGTATTTATTATTGGAACCGCAAAGCACCAACGAGTGTCGGTTGCCGAGATAGTAAATAAACTATAAGATCTTCAACTCCTATGCGCATATACCGCTAACCTTCTACACGAAACATTCTCAAATAACAGGGTAAACCAGACCTGTCACCCAAACTATGACCTATGTACATGCATCAGATATGTCGATACATTTCCACCTTCATATACTTTTAAAATTAAGTAAAAATAAAAATATCCCGACATTGCTCCGTTTTATGAGTGGCAGGCCTTAAAAAATGATTTCACGAAGCTAGACATCCCCGACTGTAGGATAATCTCATAGTCTTGTAATAATAAAAATACATGGTGGCTTCCAATTCAATATTTGAGCTCAAATTTTAAAAATCCGTGTATAATTAATATATGGCAAATGTTTCCAATCCGTGACTGGACAATTGTCACCTGGCAATTCACACTCGAGGAATTCCAACCCCATTATTTCTCCTTGGAAAATCCCGTCCCTCACAAGACAATTATCCCTTAGACAACCAGTGGCGTAGCTACGGGGGCATGAGGAGCACGTGCTCCCCACGACAAAGCCGTGCCATCCCGGAAAATTTTGGGATGTACAGTTTTATTTTTACTCCTACAGCGAGGGACAGAATTCAGAAATTGTGCCCTCCCAGGAAAGGTTCGTGCCCCCCCCCCCCCCAGTTCCCCTTGCTCAAACAATCCTGGCTACGCCACTGTAGACAACTTCCCTCACGGTAAAATTTGGAATTGCACAGGGTGAGAATTGTCCAGAGGAAAATGTACCTGGTGGGAAATTGTCCGGGAGGAAATTGTACAGGGGAGTTGTCCTGATTGCCTGAAGGAAATTGTCCAAGAAACTATTGACTGACCATAACAAAAGATAATTCAATATCATTTAAGAGTAGTTAAGTCTGTGCGTTGTCGATACTGTACTGCAGTTTATTGTTCATCCGTAGACTATGTAGGTAAGAGATTTTTTAAGATGTCTGATAATCTGGGAGACGATTTTATACCATCTGTGACTGCATCATTTTAAAAGGTTCTGTAAAAATGACTGGTACAGGCATGTACCTAGGTCATAAACGACGTAATATAATATCACTAAAGTTTAAAGATATACGAAGAGAACTATTGATGCATTTGTAAATACGATGATACTTATATTTGTAGCCTAATTAAACATTTTAGGCAAGGAATCACAAAACATTTAGGGCTTCTAGTGTCCTTAGTCGACAGTGACGTGTTTCTGATAGTAATCAATCGTTTCTTTTAGCCGGCAGAGGAGGTCTGAGTGAATAACTATGGGTGAAAGGGTGCACCGCCCCTGAAGTAAATTTAGTGCATGAAAGAGTGAAGCATTGTAATGGAAACGCCTCCAGAAATTGAGTGGAATGGGGTGGGGGTGGGGTATTATGTTCGCTTTCCCCACATTTTATTTACGCAATTCTTTAAGAAGACGATGTCGGTTAAAAACACCGTCCATAGGGCAATAGGTTGAGCATCGCCAATAACTGTTGTATGTATATTAAAAGTATAAGCTTTATTAAAGATACCGATATTACGGCAATTCTCAATATCGGCCGATATCGATTCGATACCGATATTTGAGAAATGAGAGCATGATAGCCCGAACCATATAGGCTACTGGGCTCTACCTCTTACTGCCTTGTAGCCTATTGTTATTAAGTAAAACATTGGAACTTGCAGTCAAACATAATGCTTTATTAACCGTAATATCTTTATGAAATATAGGACGAGAAATACCGGTCAGGTAGCAGCTCCATTTTTGGTGCAATTCACCGACGCCGATAAAAGACGCAAGTGGGGAATTTCGGCCGATAATTGAAAACCCATAATCAGTCCAACTCTATCGTCAAGAATATTCTTTCGTTGACCTTTGTGCTAAAATCAATGAGCCTAGTTTTGTAGCCTAAAAAGTCGTTGAAGAAGTTTTCTCCAGTTACGAGCAACCGCTGGAAGGAAAGCTGTCTAAAAAAGTCGTACAGCCTTGTTAAGTTGTTTGAGCTTAACATAGGCCTTACTCTTAATGAAATTTTAAGCTACCAGAGCTTCTATAAAATAAAGTGGTTCTCCTTTCTGGCGCTTTAAATCAAACTTGAAGCAAGATTTTGCAAAGTAAGAAAGGATATTATGCGAAAAAGGGCTTCGGGTACCGTCCAGGCTCTGAATTTTGAGCTCAGTTTGCCACAGCAACTACACCCCCCCACCCCCCCCCCCCCAAAAAAAAACAGGGAGCTGCTAGCAACGTCCTGCCCAAACATATTTAGGAACAGCCGCATATAAAGTTCTAAATACAGATAATGAACACTTTTATTGACATTCATTCAAATAATATAGCTCCAGTCTGGTTGGTCAGCAATGATTTGTACAGTCAGTTGTGTTCCCAATTAAGCTCACACACAGACACACACTTCTGTGCCAATATTGCCTCAAACAATTTAAAATCAGTGTAGGCTTCTGTGACTCTGTCTTAGAGGCGTACTATACAGTTGGTTTGGTCTCAGTCAGAGGAGGGTCTTGAAGTAAACTTAGTAAGGGAGAATTGCTACTGTCTGGGGTTAGATTAAAGAGCCTTTAAGAACTACTCATCAAGATGGTATTTCCGTATAGTCATCTCCCCTGACGATGTAAAAGAAGGCAATGCATTTGCCAGGTAACCTTTTCAGGGGAGGAATTCTCTAGTAAGTCAGTACATAACCTACAGACTCATTTCATGTGACGTCATGTTTTGCTAACGGGGTCATCATGCGATGCACCTGTTGCACTAATGCTTTTTCTTTGATTGATGGGCTACTTTGTGTACGAGTGTACATCTACGCCTCGATTATTCCATCAACACAGCGGCTTTCGGTGTTGCCATTAGTAACGTGACGTAGGTGAACTGGTCCATGAACAGCCCAACCGTTATTATGAATTTCTCAAGTAACGGTTTAATTTAAACAAAGACAGTGCATTAAAATATTTTCAGAATTTCATGTCTTAAACTTATCTATAAGTAATAGTTGTTTTGATACCCTTATGGTAACGATCGTAAAACAATGTTTATGTCGTTATTGTTGTTATGATACTCGCCTATCGCATTAACTTCTTTATTTTGTAGCAAACGATAAGACCTTTGACAAATAGGTCGTTCGGTGTCACCCGCAATAACACGAAATTAAGTGCGCAGGCTTTCGAGCTACTCTACCGTCACATTGAAAGCCACTCTAACATATGTACTCATACTGACCCAAACTCTTGACACGCTGTTCAAACGTTCACATCAAAATCTTCAACTCTCGTGGCTCCAGCTAGCTCTAGTAAGTGGACTTAAACTGCCGAAAAGGTTCTTCAACAATTTCTCATGAAAAGTCAACTATTTATGCACCTAGTAAGTGTGACAACGAAGTTCACAGTTGTGCTACTGTATAAACTGCTAGGTGTGACGTGCGAGTCAGAATACGATGGTAAGTTTTCGAAAGGATTTTCTTTACTCACATAAAGCTCTGAATTCATTAGTTGTAGAACGAGGCATTTATTTCTTTACAATATCACTTCAAACATTCAATATGAATGTAAAATTATTTCCCCTATGACCGCTCCTTTTACAATGTACGTTTTGCAATGTCGTTATGACATGTGTTAATCTGGAAAAGCTCAATGTACAGACATTACAGTCTGATCCCATACCCTTATGTTATCCAAACTAATCTTGAAGAAAATAAAAGAACAAATGGGAATAAAAGAAAGAAAAAAGAAAGAAAGAAAAGGAAAAGAGAGAAAGGGAAGGAAAAAAAGAATGGGAAAGAAAGAACGAAAGAGAGAAAGAAAGGGAAGTAAAGAAAGAATGGAACAAAAAGAAAGAAAGAAAGGGAAAGAATAGAAAAGAAAGAAGGAAAGAATTGGAAAGGAAGAATAGTGAATGGGAAAGAAAAAAAGAATGGGAAAGAAAGAATGGGACAGTCTGAGAGAAAGGAAGAAAGAAAGAAAGAAAAAGAAAGAAAAGGTAAGTAAGAAAGAATGGGAAAGAAAGAAAGAAGAATGGGAAAAAGAAAGAGAGAATGGAAAGAAAGGAAGAAAGAATGGGAGAGATAGAAAGAGAGAAGGGAAAAGAAAGAAAGAATGGGAAAGAAAGAAGAATGGGAAAGAAAAAAGAATTGGAAAACAAAGAATGGGAAAGATAAAAAGAAGAATGGGAAAGAAAGAAAGAAGAATGGGAAAGAAAGAAGAATGGGAAAGAAAGAAGAATGGGAAAGAAAAAAGAATGGGAAAGAAAGAAGAAAGAAAGAAGAATGAGAGAGAGAGAGAGAGAGATTTATCGTTACACCCATAAAAGGATAAAATTACGTCAACCGTTACAAAATAGCTCATGCATGTATAACCCAATTTGATCACACCGGTCGAAGAATACAGTGTAGTTTCTGACTGCTTAATACCATACTCATTTCAAAGACAGCTTGAATTCTGATCTGAATTTAACTTTTAGTTTAGTAAGAAAACAAATGTTTTGCTGAAATGTGTCCTGATTGTTAATTTTGTACCTTTATCTTTTAAATCCAGTTGGAAATTCTTCCGTACTTAATAGGGAGATACTGCCAACTTTACCAGATGAAAGAATGACCAGCACACAAGACGGTAACGGTATTTTACCTATTATCACATAATTTACAAATTAAAAAACATTGTATTTGTACGAAAGTGTGAAATGTTCATGTCCTTCTAGTCAATGATAAAGTTATATTTTAACGTACCCAAACACTTTAATCATAGGTACGCAAAATCTATATGGACTATGCTTAGTCTGGATGACAGTATTGTATCCGAGGCCGGCTTATCGGAGACCGACACCGAGACACGACCATCCGAAACTGAGACAGAGTTTAAATATCGTCGGGTTAAGTTTTCCATGGTTACTTCATAGGAACACGTCCCATGGAACTTAATCCGACAGTATTTAAACTCAGTTGGCCGCGCTGTATCACATGGGCCCCAATGGGTCAGTGGTCAGAGCATCCGCCTTGTTTATTGCTGGAGGTCGCTAGTTTGAATCTGAGTCTGTATCAGTCCAAAGTGATAATATTTTTAAGGTAAAATTGCTTGTTTCGGAATGCTGCACTGTAATCAAGGAACATGGTGGCCGGAAAGTGACAAAAGACGTACTGAGGCCCTTGTATGTGAGTTCCAGAGATCCCAGTAAAACAACGTGACAACATTGTAGCCTATAATTACAGTGTTGTAATTGCATATCTGAAAACTTTAATGGGGAGAGAGGGGCTGGTTGTGTGTGGCATGCTTTAAGACTTCTCACTTTGCAGCTTGATGGGGGACCACAGAGGGTGGAGGGATTAAAGAGGGAGTTTGTGAATCCTGGCCCTGCCCCTTGGTTATGCACTCAAGTTTGATTGAGAGTGATGTAAGGTCCCAACAACTACACTGGATTTTGGATCAACTTGGAGACTAGTGTCATGACATGACTTTGGTTCTCGTAACAGTGATATAGCGAAAATTAAAAACAAAATTTCAAGTTTTGACAAGCCGCAAATGCCACCCTGTCAACAAAATAAGACTTTGCACAGAATAAGACTGCATGTTTTAGAGTATGTGTTAGAGAACAAACAAAACATAACTCATCCATATAACATTTCAATGTTTCATATGAAGTCTTATATTTATGATTGTAAAAGGAAAGACTGTAAGCCAATGATTGATGACTTTGTTTTAAAATTTAAGTTTGCTTTATCCGTCGAGAAGTATATTTGCTCAAAGAAAGAGACCTGCAACAAAGGGAAAGTTGAATTAAGATCCTCTGTAGCATTAATTTTGTATATTTTCGTAAATTACCTGTATCAGTACATGTATGTTAACCTTCTTTATCTGTAAAGTCTCATTTTTCAAGGGAATTGATTGAGTATGTATGTATTTAGACGAGAATGTTGAAATAAAAGGAGGAAAAAAGAGGTTAATTCTAAATGATTCATAATTGCGATGCGACTGTATCCACCACGTACCGTTTTCATTCTCCAGTTTATACACTAAAAAGTCGCAACGTCACACCAACACTACCGATTATATATATATATATATATATATATATATATATATATATATATATATATATATATATATATATTTCCCTAAATGGTCACTTTAGGCGACATCTCGGGTGAAAAAATGGTACTTTTAGGCGACATTGACATTAGGTGTACATATACGTGTCGCCTAAATGTTTACAACGTTATAACAACCATTCCCTGCATGTTATTTCAAAAGTTTTGAAATATATAAAAGTATCCTAGCGCCCTCTGTTTGGGGTTACTATAGGTAAGTTGCACTAGAATCCCATTATGTATTAGTTTACTATTGAAATTTGGGGGTGTATATCATGCATGTAATAATTTGGTACGTTAGGTGTACACACCCTTATTGCGCAATACCAGTTTATTTTTGTTTTATTTAATAAAACGTTGTGCGTACGTCACACAGGTAATTCGACATATATTTAACCTAAGGGCGTTCCTGAAGATCATTAATGTATTTTTTGTTTAATTTTTATCTGCATGAATATGCAAATATATTTAATTGACTGGTTGTCGCCCAAAGGGACCATTTTGTACCGTGTCGCCCAAAGTGACCATTTAGGGTTATATATATATATATATATATATATATATATATATATATATATATATATATATATATATATATATATATATATATATATATATATATATAACGCTAATTCCCACCTTAAGGGGAAATTGTTATATATGCTTGTACATAGGGCGAAAAAAAGATAATAAAATACATAAGATATAAATTCGCCCTAACGTCTAAACATATAATTAACGTTATTTCAATGGCCAGCCATCCGTTCGTAACAGCTAGGTGTCCGTAAATTTGACAACTTTGAAGTAATGGCATCTAGTCTGTAAATCTTAGAGGGCGCCCTTGTAAGTTTACGTATTCCTATAGAAAAAGTGTGTGGAAACGTTAAGGCGAAACTTATATTTCACCCGAAAATTTTTTTCCCCTTAAGGTCGACTTTTCAACAACAACTTTTCCCCTAAGTGCCGAATTAGAGAAATATATATATATATATATATATATATATATATATATATATATATATATATATATATATATATATATATATATATATATATATATATACGGGGTTATCCCGCTTCCAAAGTTAGAAGTAAAATAAGTAAAGCTAAGAATGTCCCCGTGACAAATTGCTTAATCCTAGGACTGAGATGAAAAAGCAAAGGCAGATTGTTGCTCTTTTTGTTACCACTCGTAACCCACGTCTGCCTCCTTTGTCTCAAATCATTAAAAAGCATTTCTGTTTTGCAGTTGTGTGATACCTTCCGTGACAAGCTCCCAAATCCCCCCGCCGTGATTTTTAGACAGCCTCACAACCTGAGGTCCCTGTTAGTCAGAGCAAAGTTACCTAATTATTCAGGAGGTGAGATTAAGGGGTGTTTCAAGACACATTCCGCTCGGTGTGTCGCATGTGCTTCACTTAAAGAAACCAAATGGGTTCGTAGCTTCTCTACCGGCCACAAATTCAATATATTCCATTCCATCACTTGCGTTACTCAAGGCGTGGTGTATTTAGTTAACTGCCTGGACTGTAAAAAGTAGTACGTGGGTGAGACAGGAGGGGAGCTTAGGAACAGACACCGTGGTCACAGGCAAGAATTTCGAAAAGGGAATACACCATTCGGCAACATTTTCAAAGCTGTAACAATTTCGAGCTTATAGGTGTAGAAAAGGTCCTTAACAATAGTAAGACAACATGGGAAGCAGTAGAGTTAAATGGATATATCGGCCTAATAGTTTTGCACCAGTAGGCTTGAATGTAAAAGACGCGAGGAGTAGCTTGTAGACTTTCTACAGCTGTCCCTCTTCTTAGCCGTTCTTTTCCGATTTTCCTATCAGTTTGCTCTAGTACGTGATCAAGGAGGTATACCTTTCCAAAGCGTTGCGCATTTCTACACTTGTATCCTTTTTAACGTTATACCAGTTTTATCACCAAGTTGCCTTGAAGATTTGATAATCCACTTTCTCTGTTCGAGTTTGATTAAATTTTATGAATTATTTTAATATTTCGAGTGTCTGGTGTCTTCGTTTTTCATCTTTATATATATATATATATATAAATATATATATATGTATATATATATATATATATATATATATATATATGTATATATACACACACACACATATAATACCCAACAGTATTTAAGCTCAGTTGACCGCGTTCTACCACATAGGCCTCAATAGCTCAGTGGTCAGAGCATCCTCCTTGTATGCGGGAGGTCGCTGGTGCGAATCCTGCTTCAGTCTAAGTTTTCCATAAACAAATAAATATCCTCTTTCAGTATAAGGCAAGTGCCTATGTTAGAGGAAAAATGGCCTAAGGTCTCTTTGCGACTATTTAATATAGCGTGGATTACGTCACTCTACCTACTATATATATATATATATATATATATATATATATATATATATATATATATATATATATATATATATATATATATATATATATATATATATATATACATATAGTCTCAGTTGTGTTTATTTGTCGGGGGTAATCAATCAACATTTCTGGGAGGGGTTCTGAGTGTTAAGTCTAGGACTAATTTCCCTTCTGAGTTTTTTTAATTTCTACGTCTTTTCTGTCTACCCTTTCTCAGGTTTCCCAGTATTCTGGTTTATCAGCCTGATTATTTGCTTCATTGTATTAACCGCGGTTGGCATCACATTCGGTGTATTGCTTAAAAAAATCCGGTAAGTTACTCCTATTTTTGTAGAAAGCCATCGCAAAAGTAATTTTTACAAATACGTCAAGTTTAGCCGAACATCACTTGAGTATCAAGTAACAACTCTAACAATTTTAGGAACAGAAAAAAGGAAGTCTGTGTGAATCATATAGGCTTATTACGAGGGAGTGTGAATGCGGCAACTCCCCTTTGGGCGAAAAAAAAGATCAAAATCATGTCACGAGTGCGGGACATTGAGGAAAAATTTTAGAGCAAACACTTCCCTTTTCAGTGTACTGTCAACTCGTTGATATATTTTAAACTTTGTCACATGTAAACGTGCCCTTACTGGTTCACGTGGATGACATCTGAAATGGTAGCTCGGTGATTGGTTCATGGACATTATTTCTTTTGTGACGACGCTTTAAGTATTCTTGTGGTTTCTACTTTTAAATTTGCATTCTAAAATGATCCCTTTGGGCAATGACTAACATATTGGTAAAAGAGGAGGGGAAAAGACAAGTGCAATCTACAATGTTATCACAGCTGTTTTTGTAAGCATGTACGTAGCTTGTAAATGCGATTCGTCACTGAATTCATTTAGTTAAAATGACTTTCCGTCTGATTTGACTAGAAAGACTGTTTGCATTATGTTAAAGGTGCACTACAGATCTTGGCAGCCCGATTCTCTGAATTCCCTGAGACTCACTTCAGAGAGAAAGTGAAAACATTGAATTTATGTCATCAGTGTTAATTGTTTTATGTGATATTTGTCTGTAGCCCTACGCGTGTCGCTGACTTAGCTCAAGAACAGGGTGGGTCTACCTGGAGAGACTTTTGAAGAGCGCCACGGTTCTTTGGTGAGAATTTAAATTTCCAATGGTAGCAAGCACGTTATTATGTCTAAACAACAGATTGTGTTTAAACAGAACTCAGTTTAGTGGGTACTTAGTGGCAGCATTACCGCAGCAATGTGTTTGAAGCTAGACATAAATGTGGTCACTTATTCTGTTGTTGTTTTTTTTGTTATATTAACGCCATTACGTGTTCAATAGCTGTTGTAAATAATTCTGAAAGTGTATTCTGTTCTCAACCAATACAACACGCAGTGGTTAAGTGAGGTCCCTTCCTTTCGTAAAGTAAGAGTCTGAATGAAGGACCTTAGAGTGCAAGTCCCAGGTAGAGTCAGAGGGTCTGAATCCGACACCAAGTCAAGTACATGGGAAAATATACAAGAAAGAGACTTAATGAACGATTTTTACAATAAAAACAGGCCCGTAGCAAGACAAGGTACTGAAAGGGGCAAGACAGCTTGGGGGACAAAATATTTTGCAAGGAAGGCAAGATGTGTAAAATTGTAACTTGAAATTTTCCTTGGTTATGGGTTTGAGTAAAATATATCTCCTTTTACATTGGCTTCCATTGCAAGTTGTTGTATGGTAGTATAAAGAATTAAGAGAAAAACAAAAAAAATGTGCTCATTGAATTTAAGAGTTAAGAATGCTTTCTTCTCAGCTGCATGATGATAGACGCCATTTTGAAAAAAATAGTGGAGCTGTAGGCATACCGTTATTTGGAGCCCACCACAGTCATGTGAACGGTGGCGTATACTGGGTCTCTTTTCATGAGGCAAAGGGTCTTATTTGCCGGTCAACACTATATAAACGACCAGGGTAATTTTCACTACACAAATACAACGCAATTAGGTATTGACTTTTATCACGTTAGTAGCAAATAATTTGTCAAAGCTAGGGTAGAATTCAGGTTGAAAGACGCAGGTTGTTGTAATTTGCATTATGAGCACGGTATTCTTGTCTGAACCACAATAATGTACTTTTTACTTTGCCTTGCAGATTTCAGGATGCGAACGCACCACACCAACCCTAAGCTCCGTCACAGATCTCCTCTAGAGTGTGTGGTATAGGGTTGATGTGCTCCAAGGGTAAAGTCTCGTAGGAGAGCACGCAGGGGTAAGGCCCCTAGAAGTTCTTGGGTGTACAAAATTCTGGCCAGTAGAATGGAAAAGGTGTTATTTGACCACTTCAAACGGTCCTGGACTTTGAGATGCAAACAAAGCGACTGCAATAGTGACAATCTGACTTGGCATTGTTCTAAAAAGCGTTGAGTAAAATTTTCACCAACCATGGGCACGTGTTTGAAAAATACTGAAATTGGGTAAGTTTTCCCAATAATTGTTGATAACTGGATTACCTGAGAGGATGTTTATCCAAAAGTGGTAAATAACCTTTCAGTTAACCCATTAATCAATAATTATTGGGCAAACTTTACCCAATTTCAGTATATTTACATACGTGCCCAGTGTTGGTGAGATTTTACCCAGCTGCCAGTGTTGTTACAGTGTGTACCAAATTAAAAGTGACCGAAAATATCCGGTCGATCTAATGATGTAGTGAGTTTGTGGGTTGGGGGGATGGATTGTGATATTACTGTGTTATCGTAGATAAATTTTGCACAGTACAGGCTTATAACTTTACCCACCTTATGGATTGAAGCAAGTATCACTATTACTGCGCACTGTGGGGACTTGAAGAGTTACTGCCAAACAGCTTACTATAACAACTTACAAAAACTGGAAAATTTAAGTTTAGGATGAAGAAAACCTTTGTTAAAAAGTTTTCTGTTAATAAGCATGTAAGAACACCCTTCGTTAGTATATAAACCGTTATTGCATTATCGTTTAACAGCTACAGTATCTGTAATAAGAACCTGCTTTGCCATACTAGTAATATATACGGCACAACATTATTCACAACGTTATTCACAACATTATTCACAGCATTTCCGGTTACATGCACTGTTTCTTGATAATGTGGTATATACATGTCAAAGGAAGGAGCTGTTACGGACAGCTCCCTGCTCTTACTATTCTCATTCTTTAACACATGTTATAACTTAAAAATATGTCTGACAAAGCAAGTTCCCTGTTCAAGCCGCCGTACAAAGAAGCTTCCATTAACTGTTTCCAGCGCTACGAGGACTTACTATCAGCCTAGCCAGTATAGCCAGTGCACTGAATAGGTGTGGTGGGGTCCGGGTGGGGTGGGATGGGGGTCGGTCAGGGTAGGGTTAAGTTCTAGGAAGGAATGGAAAGTTTTCACTTTGCCCGGGCAAGTGTCTAGTGATTTTCTTTTTGAGCTTGGAGATAACCTAATTTCATCGAGATCTGCAGGGTTTAAGGTGGTTAAATATTTTTATAGTATACCCACGAAAGGGGAACAGTGGTTAGTACTAATAATGTCTGTGTGAACGAATATGCTAATGTTGAGTTTCTTGTACGGCAGTGGCTATTTACTCCGCGTTTGCGGTCATATATGATTTCTAACAATGATTTGCTCAACCAGGTAACAAACAGCTCAAGCTAACTGTGCGGGCCTGATCTAGGGCGCGAATGGCAAACTTTCAAGCTTGGACTGTGGGAGAGGGATTTTCAGGGGGCGAGATATGCTAAAATACATTCAGGCAAAAGTTATTTTAATTTCGGGGGTGAAAAGATTACCAAGGAGACGGCTGCCCCTGGCCCCTCTGCCACGGATCTGATTACTACAAAAGAAAGAAGAAAGGTTTTCGAATCATGACCGGATTCCTTTCAGAATCTTCTTCAGCTGTAAACCTTTTCGAATGTCTTCTCCTCTGGTGCTCACTTGGTCAATAGAAGCAGACAGTTGGAAAAAAGTTTGGCAAGTGAAAAACAGGTTAAAAGTATAACAGCTTTCTTGTTCCCCTCTCGAGAAAGAATTAATTGTGAAAGTTTTCCTACTTGTGGAAACGGTGATAATCCCTCCAAGTTTTGCACATTGACAAGTCGTCCAAAAATATACTACTAACATCATGCCTCCAGTTTATACCCTTCATGTCATGTGTTTTTCTTGAATATTTGAAAGTAAGTCATCAGCATTGCCCAAGGCACAGGCGGCTCGTCATAAAAGCACAGGGGAAATTGCCCCCATTCCCCCCTCCCAAAATACTTTGCAAAACGTAGCGTCCATTTGTAAAAAACCTTACATTTAGAGAATTTAAATGGTGACAGATGTGAATAATTCTTCTGAATTTGGACAACAACATCCATTTAATATCAGAAATGTCATATATTTTTATCGGGCCGCTTCGACCAAAGGTCAGATGACTTGATGTTGTGCAAGGCGTCTGGCTTTCAAAATATTTTACCCTCCCCCAGCAATTTCTGGTGCTGATAAAGAAGGAAGCTGCCACTCGGGTTGCCCGTAACGAGGTCGTTGTTGCCAAGGCCAAAACCTGATTTATTACTTCGCTACTGACACGTTTGACCAGCTGATTTATTACCTAGTAGATTTAGCATAATTACTACCCGGCACTTGTAAGTTATAGATTGTACCAAGGTACTTTTTGATTACATTGATATTTCGGAAAACAATTAAAAACAGAATACAGAAGAGGTGGACAGACTCGTCACACGGATGTGACAGAATCAATATGTGAAAGGCAGACTATTGAGACTGTGGTAGCATTGCTACCGTGGTAGCATGTATGACTAGAATTTTGGTTCCCAATTCTCTTGTAAGAAACTCGGCGAGGCGTGAACATTTTGGTGCTCTTTTTGGAGCAAATTTCTGGCCTAAAATGATGCAAATGTAAATTGGAAATAAGGTCAAACGATTGTTCTAGGTAAATTCTTGCCAGCTTTATAGTTTTAATCTTTTCACCGAATGTTCTGCTCATGCATGACTTGCATAGGCCATAGGTACAAAACCAGGAAAGAAGTATCAAATCCCACTCTAAAATGCGTCCACAGCGGAATTAGTATGCTCCTGAGCTGGATAGATGACGAGGAAAAGGGGAGGGGCGCTTAAAGAAACCTCGCTCCTAGTATTGCCAGTTTAAGTGACAGACTGTGCACTGGCAGGGTAAATTAGGACCACTCCTTTTTAACCCGGCCTCCGACCACACCCTCTAAGGGCGTGACAATTAAGTTTCACCCTTAACAGTTTAAATTTGCCCAACTATAAGCTTACTTGTAGCCCCTCTCTCCAATTGCAAAAAAGAACACCTGTGTGGTGCACCTTGCAGACAAAGTAACAACAGCGTGTACCGAGTTCAAATTGCTCAATGTCATATCCACACAGCCTGTGTGTGCACTGATCTGTACAATTCATTAGTTTCAGACCAATCAGAGTGATGCTTTTGTCTGAGTTTATGTCCATGTAGGTACAGTCACAAGTTGCTTTTTAAACCAAAGGGTATTCATAAATGTATTTGTAGGATGCTGTAGACTCTCAAACCAAAGCTGACTCAAACAAATGTGTTGTTTTACTTGGTATCAAGTGATATCAGCCAATAGCAATATCGTTCTCTAGTACAACGCTTCTCAACCGGTGGGCCGCGAAGCTCGCACAGGTGGGCCGCGAGATCAGCCATAAAAAAATAAAAAATTAAGAAAAAAAGAATAAACTTTTTGTAAGGTGGGCCTCAGAAAAATTCTGAGAGTGAAAGTGGTCCTTGAGTTAAAAAAGGTTGAGAAGCGCTGCTCTAGTAGAAGAAAGACTGATGTAGTTGTCAGCCTAAAGACAAACTTACCCGGACGAATATTATATATATTGAGCTCGTCAGAATAGGTCGGTCAATCCAGCTAAGTAAGTCCTTGATCAGTCCAGGGAGCTGGAAGCGGTACATGTATGTTACACTGTTAAAAATAAAACTGTTAATTTACAGAAATTCTCTGGTAATAGAGTTTCCAAACAATTTCTGTAAAACCAAATTACTGAAATGTTCTGTTTAATTTTATGACTTTTTTGTGTAAATTTTACGGATCTTTTATGTTAAAATTAACAGAAAACCTGGAGCAATTATGTGGAATTTATATCAATATAAATTCAATTTCTTTACGTATCACATATTGTCCCAATGCAGGTATTGTGACCAATCTCTCGGCCTTTAGACTTAATGATCCTAGTCTTAAGGCCGAGAAAACAGTTGCCTACATCCGGCATTTCTGCTTTATTACAATGATTTTCTGTAAAAGGATCTCATATATCAGAACATTACTGAATTTCTAAATAATGTAACAATTCTTTATGAAATAAATATTACAACAATACCAATACATCAGTTGTAAACATTTACAAGCAAAGCAAATAGTTACTCAGTTCCTGATAAAAAAAACCAAGCACAAAAGCATCAAGCAATAAAGGTAGCAATTATTGTAAAAAAAATTGATTGACATAAATAAACTCCGCCCATTTAAGTTTAGTTTTAGCATACGTCATAAACCGGTAAATTTACAGATATTTTACAAAACGGTACGTTTTAAAAACTGAAAATGTTTGTAATTGAAACAAGTGATTTATTACGTTAAAAACATATTTGTTAGCTATATAACAGTATACTTATATAAAAGAGCAAAAACATAAAATTGCTGTAAAATATTTCTGTAAATTTACAGAAATTTTTTACAGTGTATTGTCAAAAGCCAATGTCTATTGCATATTCATTTTGCCTTATTCTTATGTTCATATGTTCATAGACTATATCCACTCATAGATAACATGGAGTTTGTACAAAGTGGCCGGGCTAATGCAAATGAGCAATTGACTACCAGAGAGCTGCCCTTATAGCACATACGACGTTCACCTAGTAGTTTTCTCACTATCAGAAGTTCGTCCCGTAAACACGCTCTTGCATCCCCCACCCAAACCCAGCCGACATGTGTATCATGGCATCTGCATTCTTTGCACTTGTGATTAGAAAAGGACACACACTAGGTATCTGCTGCGAAGATTAGCTCTTGTAGGGGTGCCCATTTTGTGACTTAAGAACGTTAAATGGCGGCGCCCAAAGCAGGATCGGGAGTAGTTAGTACATTCCTGCTTCTTTACCTTCTAGCCACTAGTCGAAAGGATGGTGCATATAACCTGTGTTCATTCGCGACTAAAGTGATACAGAAACCTTACTGATTCCAAGTAGCTTTCTGGTCCTTATCGTTACACTTGAAACATTTGTACTGTTTCAACGTGAGATTCATCATTTTGGCTGTCTCATTTTACCCGCATGAATCACACATCTACGATTGTACTTTATACTGTGTTTGCCCGCCTCTTTCATTCTAAAATGAGTGGTATTACCTATTGTTTACGACTGTATTTGATATATAAAAGTTTGTATTGAATATCATGTAAAGCTCATGAGTGATATCTGAGAGGGGTTTTGAAGGGATTTTGAAAGCTTAATCGTGCATGATCAAACTCAGAAGTTCCGCCACACCTCTCCACGTACCATACGGCATGGACCATAAACATTGCTCGTTGAGGGTTTGTTCCAAGAGGCGTTGGGGCAATTACTACACACAAGCATTCCTATTGGCGTATACGAGAACAGAAGCACAGAGAGACACACCATAAGCAGGGAGTTGTTATTTGGAAGGAGATACATCGCTTTGAAGTGAAGTTTACACCGCCAAGGTCACACAGTAATCTGTCTCTTGTATCCTGCTTGGCATTTCTATAAGGCTTGCACTGGATTACGTAATTCAAACAAAGGGGATTTGTCGTCTGCTACATCAACAGTAAAACTGGGGGTTTGTCGCTACTGCCATAGCATTGCCAGTCGCTGGAAAATTAAAAATTATTGCGTCTTTGGACGCTCGGTGACGCGGATCAGAGTATACCAGTAAGGGTTTACATGTATATAAAAATCTGAATCTGATTGTATACCTGGTTATTTCAGGAAGCTTCCGGAAACTTTCCAAATTGTTGCAACAAAATTTAGACTTCTGCCTCTGCAGCTCATTTGAATGACGTTCTTTCTTTAGGAAGGGGCAGACCTCATTGATTTATTTCAATGAAACAGTCGTTTCGAGTTTTGTAGCACCTGTCCCTAAATTGGTGGCGGCGTAAACCTACTCATCAAAGCATTGTCCAGAGTAAGCCAATTGTGATAGGATTACTAGACCTGAATGATGTTGCTAACATATCGATGTCACATTGAAGCGAACGAATAAAAGAAAGAATTCCCCATCAACGGAATAAGAAGCTTATCATTAATAATCTCCTCGGTATTTAGTGGATCGTAGCGTATTAGCATAAATTAAACTTTCCGTTAAACCTCCTTCCAAATAACAACTCCCTGCCATAAGGCAATTCAGTCAGTAACTTAGCTTAGTACTTAGTTTTACAATAAAACCTTTAATTCATTGTACTAAAAATCCTCCCTAAACCCTGAGTGCACAAATCATGAGAAGGTTTACAGTATGGTTTTAATAAAAGTACAGGATGTCTTCTTTTGTTTCGTTTTTTTTTTTTTTTTTTTTTTTTTTTTTTTTGCTTTAAGGGTTCAACCGGTTTTCCCCGAGAAAATCCCTTCTTTTTACCGAATTGCCCAGATCTCCCAATAATTTGTCTAACACTGGTGGCACCCCATCTCTTCTTGGGGTTGCAGCCTCCTTAGCTTCTTGTTACGATGGTTCAAAGCTTTGTTGTTAGGTGGGTTGAATGACGCCCATTTTTCTAGGTCAGTGCTCACCTTCTTTGAGTTTTGTAAAATCTGTTCAATACAAGACAAAACAAATATGTACCAATGTTTAATACACTTATTTCAGCTGGTATCATTGTATAAATGGCAAAAAGGTATCCGGGAATTAAGATTCAAACTCTTATGTGTCGTATTTACAAACTTATTACCGTTCAAAGAGTAAAAATTGGATTTTTACTTCAACTGGACCGATATTTACAGCAAGGCAATCCTCACCAGCTCATTGTGTGAAGTCGTTTGATATTTGACCTCCCGACTACGTTTTCTCTGTGGTCGCAGAAGTCAAAAAAGTGTACCAAACACAGCGAACTTGAAACATGTCAGGAGACTTCTGCCAGCCAAACTCGATGATTATCTGGAGTCACAAGAAGTTTTCAAATTTCTTCTAAAGATGTGTTCTTTTTCCTCGAGGTGTTGTGCATGTTTTGTTTTTATCACAGTCGTAAACAGGTTCTTCGTTCATACACGTTGTTCCAAATTATCAATATACTCTGTAATTAGAATTTCTGAGTCATTATTTGACCTCTAAGCACCCTTGAGCATTTGAATACATTTCTCATTTAGTAAAAAAGGATAAAAGTAGACTGATCTAACTTGTTTTATATTCCATCCGTTCTGGAGGGATAGTAATTCCATGTTAGATTTAAAGTTTATTGTTGTTCAAAATGTGGAGAAAATGCATTTTCTTGTTTGTACGGATACCTATTTTCCACAATTCCTAGACCTATAGGACACCAAACTCCACAGAGTAGAATAACATTATGTTTTTATACATCACCTTGAATAAATTAGATTTCTAATTGATCTTTCCTTAAACACTAATTGTTCCTACCCCTCCCCTTGCCAAAACTGCGTTTGGGGTCTAAATTTGCTTACATTTTCTTTCGCTACATCAATTATTTCATAAACGCCAGTTTTGTACAAGGATCAATTGAAAAGTGTGCAAAATTTTGAGTGCAGATACCTCGAAACTTTTAGAAGAAAATGAAATAGTTAGGATTATCTCTGTTTGCTTTAAAAGATGTATTGATCCACCCAACAATTAAAAGATTAAAGTGGTTTCACAGTAGGTAAGTTCCCACTAAATTTCCTACTAATAGTTTTGAAGGCCACAAGAGACAAGCAACCGAAATTGGACGAATTTCAATCACTGCCTGCTTTGTTATTCTGCTTCGTTGGTCCTGCACGATGCATGGAAAGAGATGGTGGTGCTTCAACAGGCTGAGATGGAGCTGTGATGATTCGTCTTGGCAACACCTCTCCTCCCAACACAAATGGAAAACTCCCTCATACCAAGTACAAAAAACTGGTTACACCACTGAATAGGTGTGCCAGCGATATAAACATCGACTAGGAAACAAACAGGCAATAGAATCTTTACCACATAGCAGTTACAAAGAATTATGGGAAAGGGCTCGGTAAGCAATTTTTTGTCAATGGAATTTTACTCAGGCCGTAGCTGAGGAGTACCAAAACTCTATTATCCCATAATCCTTTGTAAATGCTATTTGAAAAAGAGTATTTAAAAAGAAAAGATTTCAGTGAGCTGGCTGCCAAACTTGTGACTACTTCTGTTCCAAATTAAACAAAGGTAAGTTTGGCAGCCAGCTCACTGATGTCTTTTCCCTTTTTATTCCAAATTATACAGAATAAACGTTCCACTTGTCACCAGTTACATGACAATGAAAATCATCTATTACAGCAGATCTACATCTAGAGCATATATTTTCATAGCATTTTCTCCTGAGCAGCTCGGAAGATTTCCCTCTTTGGGAAAAAAACTACTTTTCCCCGAATCGAAAAAAATGTCACGAGCGCGGCCATATTGCCTATTTTACCCCAAATTCCACATTGTCATGTTTACATTGTTAGTGGCGAATGGGTTTTTAAACTTCCTTGCAAATTTTACAGTCGCATATTTGGAAATAAGTGTATGTTCGGCAGGTCTATTGTCATAGTTACCGAAAAATGACGTCCAACTAGGTGGTTGATCCCCCCCCCTCATTTGTGAAAAGTCACGTTTTTTTAGTGCTTCAGTTCGTTCTTGCTTAACCTTGCCTATATTACCCTAACAAACCTATACAATGTCTTACATAACTTTCCCCATTCGGGAGAATATTGGCTTCCTAATAGGGAGAATCTCCCGCGAAAGTGATAAGTGAGTGGTTGGACGTCATCATAAGAATTTAATTACCTTTTCGTTTCTGGCTGGTTTGAATTTCAGCTGCAAGTTGATTATTCCGTGTGAGAATTATGATCTGTCACAGATGTCTCAGGAATTATTGTTTTGTGTACAGTCTACGACGTTTCATGGATTTGCAACATGCCGGATTAAATGTTATACGACTTGCATGCGGACACATTTTCATAGGATATTTCTTTTGGTTGGAATTTACGTATCTTTAAGAGGAGATGAAAAGTATAGCATTTTTTCGGCTTGCCTGGCTTGCCTTGAGGGAAAGGGGGTTGGTGCAGTGACAAGTATGCTGAAATAAAGGTAGTATTAATTTGTACCCTTTTGCCTGAAATTCAGTGAATGGCTTAAAGTCTACACGTCACAGGGATCTAGCAGAAATAAAGTTGTTCGAATCCTGAAACCGTTTTAAAGGGGAACTTTTTAGATACAATGCCTTTTAATGTTCCGTGCACGATTTCATTTTGGCCACTTCATGATGATGTTATCTTGAGGTATTATCGATATACTCAAGGCAAGTCGCAAGGTGATACCAGTAAAATGTCAAGGGGACATCGCTGCATAGAAAAAGACATCTATGCTGGTAACAGGTATTGTAAGAGAAAAAAAAATAAAGCTTACATAAAGCAAGAAACAATAAAACTGAGAGACTGTGGCCCACGCATTAACAGATTTCAAGACTGCACGAATTAAACACAACCTAAGCTGTGAAATAACAACCATGGACGCCAAACTGTACCTGGTAAGATTGAAAACATTTTTCGTTTCAGATTTTCAAACAAACCATCTTCTACAGAAAACATCCAGAGTCCCTTACAAGTGCAAAGGCTTAAGATATTGCCGTGATAAACATGAGTACCCCACTTAGACACTGGGATGGTGACGTTTAAAAATAAACTTTTAGTGCAGTCAATATAACATGTTTTTAAATCCCTTGAGGTGCTTCTGTGACGATCTCTTTCACAAAGGTTTTCTTTGGAAGTAATAAGTATTGCTGTATTAGAGTCGCAATACTGAGAGTCGCCCTAGTCCTGAGTCGTTCATTTGCTTCTTACTTATCCCCAACAGTAAGAGTAGTTAGTTTAGGAAATACGGCTCTTGAGTAAATATTTACAAATATTTAGGTCGGTGTTTTAACACCTCCTTGACCTGTTCAGTTGCCTTTATCCAGGCAAATATGTTTAAACAATGTTTATTAATGAGATAGAAAACTCCTTGGGAGGCTTGCGGCTTTTGTACATTCTTGAACGGTACAAAATAAGTGCAAGGTAAAGTCAAGTTGGGGTAGAAGGAAATGTTTGGTTTTAGTCGAGAACTGTACTTAAGTCTGTCAGCATAGGCGAGGATTACGGGGGCAGGGGGCACCAGCCCCCACTTTTTCCAGAGCTTAAAATATGATACGTATGATAAAAAATGAGCGAAAGTAAGCGAGACCAGAGAAATTATAAGAGAATTTTTAATAGTCTATTATGATTAAATTTTGCAATATTAAATGAAGGAAAACATCAATATCAAATACCATAAAATGCTAGGAACATTTTTGTCAGCGCACTTCGTGCGCACCCCCAGAGAAAACTGACTAATGTAACTGAACATTTTGTCTGGCATGATAATATTTCTTTCAAAGTGTACGTATGGACGTCTCCTGCGCGTCACACTATTTTGACTTGAAGCGCTGAAATAAGAGTCACTAAAAGTACTGATGTACGTCTTTAAAATGCACCATGGTCCTTGTAGACAGAGTTCTAATTCCAAACCCGAACAAAGTAGAGTTGTCTCGTTATTACTTCCTATAGGACAGCTTGAGTAAATCACTATTTCCAAAATCCTCGCCACAACCCTCGCTGTTCCCTTTCCCCACCAACTACCGCCATCCTCAGCAAATTGACTGACGGTAACTACCTTAAATTTGCGATCATCGTACGAAAAATATTCCATTAGCATTTCAAATTCCCCCTAGGGGAAGCAGGATTTTCTCAAGAACTTTAACTGCCTATGCCGTTGACCATGTCTATGTAAAAACCACACATACATTTCATTGATTTAAAGTATAACATAGTTCATAACTTTCATCATCGACACTACCTCCTTTTTCGCACTAATAAAAAAGTTGAAGGGGGACGTGTCCCAGACCTTCGACAGGAATGAAACATGAAAGAAAGCACCATTGAGCAGGATTTAAGTTCATATGTCCTGCTCTATGAAAGAACAGGCACTTGCGGAAAGTAGGAACAATTTTTGTGTAATGAACAATACTGCATTTTAAACTAAAGAAAAACAATAGGAGACAGTTATGCCTCAATCGCTGTCTCAACTTTGCTTTCTTTAAATAGTTTCGGGATTCGGGGTAACTTCCTATAGAACATCTTTCTTGCCATTGCTTCGTACAAACTCTTCTATTATAACTGAAACCACCAATGCCTCATGGCAGTAAGCAGCGGAGTAGGGAGGTCTGGCCTTCAACAGAAACTTTCAAGCAAAATTTTTATCTCCATCTATCCTTGTAAATTTATCGAAATTAAAGAGAGATGGCAGTCATCCCAAGTTTATTTTCAAACATCTCCAAAGTCTTAAAAATCTCCCCTTATTTTGCTGACTTGTCTCTTTCATTGTGTTTATAACAACAAGGTAAACTAAGGGGTAATTGTGCATGAATTTTACCAATAAGTAACAAAAATATTGTCACAAGATTGATCGGAGACATTCCTTAATAAGGATGACGAGGTCCCTAATTCAAGTTGGGGGACTGCATTTTCCCTTTAAAAGATCGTTTAGATGCAATTTATAAGGCACGGAAAGTGCCATTTCCGGTACCGTAATATGGAAAAGGCGCTAAGCGAATGGGAGGGGGGCAACAAGAGCACCCTCCTTGAGGATACATTTCTTCGCTTTTCTGTGACTCATAAAAAGTCTGAAAATGCAAAGTTTTTGGTGCGTATCCACTTTGAATTCTAGATCTTCCATTCTGAAAGTTCTTTTTCCAAAGCCCCGGAAAACCCTCAAAATAATCCATTCGCCCCTACTCCCTCAAGCCCCCGGCATTATCGATCCCGGCAGACTGTAAGCCAAATGGAATGAGAATATAACTGCAAAAAGTCAAACTGTGATTTTTGTGGTCTGTTAAGAGTCATTTGAAGTTGAAGCTAAACTGCATCATTTTAATGCCTACGAGTTTTGTAAATACCCCACAGCTTCAGGGGACTTTGCCCCTGGACCCCACCGGGACTCTGCCCCTGGAACTCGCCAGGGTCTTGAGGCGGGCTCCTGGACCCCACGCCGTTTGACAGTCCACCCGGGTTTCTCCCTCCCCACCTTCAAACATGAAATCCCGCCCCTGTCTGTAAGCATAGATGGTGTGACAAAATATCATGAAATTCATGAACCAACTTAAAAAAAACCCTTTAAAACGTTTCCCTAAATGTATAATAGTTTGTCGTATTGTTAGCTGTCCTTCTCTTTTTCATTCATCACTGGTATTTGGGCCTTCCTCTTTTGCATCACAGTACTGTAGTCGTGGTTGACAAAGATATCTCGCCCATTCATCTCGCCGTTGCTTTGTACCAGCTTTCATTACATTCTCCTTTTTGTAATTCCAGAAGTGTGCAACAATAGGTCTGGGGTGTTTGGCGTTCTTTCCAGCATTTATTCTGTAGGCACATTAAATAATGATGAGGAAATTTCTACCTTCTTCTTTACAAAATTCTCAATGAAATTTTCTGCCCCTGCGTATTCCTTTTCCGTCCCTTCTGGGATCCCCAAAATCTGACATTATTATGTCGAAATCTATTTTCCAAGTCGTCGACTCGGCCAAGTTGTCCATAACAAATGATAATTCCAAACATTGGGCACCTCCTTCCATATCAGAGTTAAGTTTGGTGATTTATTAGTCACAATACTCTACATTTTTTGTAAATTAGAGTGACGGACTTCATTTTAGACCTCAGTTTCATATGTTCTCGATAAAGATCTGTCATCACATCAGTTACTTCGGTTAACACTTTCTTCAAGTCCACAATAGGTTTTGCAGAACTAAACTTTTTCGTTAACTCCTCTTTCTGCACTGGTTCATTAAGAGCCATGTTAGTATTATCTTCCTGAGGACATCATGTTCCTTTCTGCACAAAACTATACAATTGTTGTTGATGAGATGAAGTGGAGGTCATTTCTAAGTTATGATAGTTTAGGTTCAAGTCCAAAAGACAACTTTAATTACATTTCAAAGAAAAACAGAGTCACAAAAACCGACAAAAATCGAAAAAATTGTAGAGCGAAAACAAGCCGCAAACGTATTAAATCAAGTGCTAGCGCCCTCCTATCAAGGATAAGTGCCCTTTATCATGAATGGTTTCCTTGAAATAAAAACAGAAGCTGCAAGTTTTATCCTTCATCACTTTTGCTCTGCAGACCACGATTTCTGAAATTTTCACGTGGTTTGTCTATAAGATAAAAAATGTAGAGACTTAGGCATGCAGCAAAGCTACACATTTTGAAAAATTCCGACTCAGGACCTCGATCTTGCAAAGGAAAAAGGCGAAGAGAGAAGTAGGTAGACGAGAAAAGTCCAAAAGACTTATTACTTAGCACAATAATAAAAGTTACGCTTTCATTGTTTTAAAATGAATTATCAACTAATTAATACATATGCTTGCACTGTAATAAAGGTGCACTTGCACGGCACTTTGCAGAAATAAATTTATTGAGCCACTTCCAGAATTTTAAAAATAGCGTTTTTGCTAAAAGTGAGTGATCAGGAAGGGGAGAGGTAGCTCGGGATTCCTTGTAACTGCCAATCAATCCAGTCTTGACCCCCAACTTCTCATACAACCTAAAGGACACTATGTGATGTGGCGCTTCAACTTTCCAACTATCGTGAGTTTTACCGAGACTGAAGGTGAGGCACCCGAACGTATTTGCCCTACAAAGCTGTGATTTGGCCCCGAATTTAAGGACTACTTTTAGAACAAGTACGATATATGAAGCATATGGAGTGTTTTATTTTTCTTCTATGAAAGCAAAAGGTCCAGAAATCTTTATTCCATGCGATATCGATGATGCAGAACAAACGTTGGCCTTAAAACACCTTCTGACGACTTTCAAACACAAATAGTAAAAATTTGGAGAAGAAGAAATCGAACTCTAGCAATGGGGGTTAAGTACAAGAACTAAGTTGATATATAACCTTAGTACGTAAGTAGTAAAATTTCAACTTGAGAATGCGATTTTTATAGGGTGCTCATTGCCTATCTTAAGGCGTTTAAAGTAATCGCTTTGTTCTAAAGTCAACTATTTCTTTAAAAACTTGGTAGATTCCTGGTACCACTCCCCTGTGTTTTCCACTGCTCAGCTCTGCTTCCTGTCTTTCAACTCCCTGCTCTGCTGTCCATATCCCTACTAGTATCTTACTGGCATCCCCGCTCGACCTTCTCGCTTCCAACTTCCAAGGATGTAGTTTAGATTATCAGGGCTGCCAGAGTCAATGGTTTCCTTGACATATGTATCCTTGAGATAACGCTCCGGGTATAGTAGGGCACATCTGCAACAACATCTGGGGGTCTCTAAAATTCTAGCGGCATCTGCGGGTTAAAGCAAGTGTGCGCAGGTGCTGGTAGCACTGAAGAAGGTAGTATATCAGACTGGCTGGTACGTCTACAGCAGGCAAGTATTCTCCGAGAAGACGCCATGAGTCCGAAGAGAGCTTCTCTAAGAGAAGTGACCCTTTCCTTCAATTGAAAGCCGAGCCCTCTGTTCAGGTCTACTGCCGCCAAAAAAGGTCAGTGCCTGTATGGGCTAAGGTGCAATCTTTCTCTATTGATCACCCATGAGACTTGTTTGAGGAGATCCGAGGGATCAGGTTCCTCCCGAAGACACTAACCTTGACTTACCTTTCAAGGGGAGATTTTGGAGACCTCGGTTACCTACGAAAGGATGTGATCACCTCTCATGGTACTAATGTGATATCTCAAGCACTCAGTTTGTCAAGAGGATTAATTTTTGGTCTGGCGGGAACACGGATCTTCGCAAAAAGAGAGCTTTGTACTTGAATGTGTCTCCTCAGTACATAAAGGCGAAACCATGCGATGCCGTAGTAATTGATATATCACGAGATGACACCTATTCTGCGGGGTCCCAAAACACCACCTGGATCTGCATCCAGAAGGCTAGGAGTAGAAAGGAAGAGCACTAAACTTAACACCTTTTACATCGCGATCTGATGCCGGAAGGTTCGTTTAGCGAAGTGTTGAGATTGAGAACGGTTGTAAGTTAGTCCTCCTTCTACATCTTTTCCTCAGGAGGTGATGTGAAGGTACCTATCCTTCAAGTTTAATGATATCCACACCAAATCCTCATCTGAAGGCTAGAAAGGGTTAATTGACAAGATCTGAAATTCGCCATGGTCTAATGTAGCGGGTCTTGTTCATTGGATTGAGTTGGGTAATTGTTGTCAGTTTCATGTCAAAGTGCACTCAAATGAGAACGTTGTTGAAGCCTTCTTGTATTGTGAGGGTAGTCTCCCAGCGGGGTGTGCTTTCGTTTGGTCTTCTCACTTACCTCTCATAGTGATCATTGGTAATACCTCACTAAAGTTTCTGAGTCTACTTTATGAGGGTGAATACTGTGAAAAGAATGTGTACAATTGGCACAGAGCTTGATGCCACTTTTCACTACGCACATTCATATCACGATGTCAACGCTCTTGGTTGAACTCTGAACATGTTTATAATTTAAGTCTCTGACCACCTTCATCAGGGTGGATAACAGCGTGATATGCTCCCTGACGTTGAAGGGAAGTGGAGGGTCCATAAGAAAGCATGACCCTAGCGACAAGGTTACTCGGGTCATATTGATTAAATGGCTACCAAACCTCAGTTTGGCAGCGGTAATAGTCTCATAATATTCATGCATAAATTTGTTGCTTAAGATAACATAGAATGTTGGACTAATTAGATGATCACTGTTATGGCAAGATAGGTAAAGTGATTTTAACTAAAATGGCTGTCATCTTGATATTCAGCATGGTCGCCATTTATGCTTGAAGCCGATATTCATCAGTGGGTTAGTTTATATTGAAAGCATGGGGCTGGCTATCTCAAGCACACTTATAGCTTCTTTAGTAAGGAAGCTATGGCAGTTTTCAATGAAAAAATGGCAGTCATTTTGATATGAGAAAGACTGCAACGGTAATGTCGGGAAAACGTAACCATGCGCTTTTGGATTTGGCATACCCAAACATTATTGTAAGGATTGCAGTGAAATCAGACTCGCAATGCTATCTCGTAAAACCCTGATTTTTGGACAGACGACGCCCTTTTCTCTAGGAGGATAGTTCGACCCAGTCCTCCGGTGCATAAATTTTACTCCCGAGTTGTCCATGTTCGGGTGAATCGCAGGGGTCTACCCATCCTACATTACAATCGACAGGCTCACCCCGGGGAGCTATTACGTTTCCAGATTGTAAGGAGACCAGGAAGATGAAGACGGATGTATGGACGGACGTGGGAACAGTAGAGCAAGCAACTAAAAGCAAGAGACAGACACTGTAGAAAAAAAACACTAGGGTTTTCGGTGTAAAATTTAATTTCATTAACATGTAGTCGACGTTTTTATTTATATGTCCACCATTTTATCCTTAACTTTTCGGCAATCACCTCTAACCGTTTTCAACAATCTATAGGATTATCAATACACTTCAAGGGAACAAGCTAATCTTTATCTCTAAGTCATTTCTAATAGAAACACCTTGAAGTAAAACAAGTATGAAGGAACACGCCGTCGATCCTCCTTTCCAGACATTTCATTAACAAGGCAAACAGGCTCCTGATAAAGACCATTAAACCAATAAACATAAGTAGAAGATATCTTTTTTGCATTGCTTCAATTCATGAATGTTGTCTATTAGAATTTTAATTTCCATTTTGCATGCGTTATTACCTATTTACTTTGTGGAAAAGACAACGGCGTTTACGTTTCAAATCACGTGTAATCTTAAATTCCATCTGAATAAAAAGTCGATTCACAGTAGCTGTTGTTTCTTCTCTGTTTTGCAGGTAATGTTCACTGTTCTCATCGCGATGAATTTGCAAACTACTTACAGTAAGTTGAACAATTGTGATGACCATGATAATATACCTTATATCAGTCAGTCAGTCAGTCAGTCAGTCAGTCAGTCAGTCAGTCAGTCAGTCAGTCAGTCAGTCAGTCAGTCAGTCTGTCTGTCTGTCTGTCTGTCTGTCTGTCTGTCTGTCTTCCTGTCTGAATAATCAATGGCATTCTGACTTATTGTCTTTCCGTCTGACTCTCTGTTGGTATATCTGCCTGGACATCTTGGTATATCTTACGTGTCAGTCTGACTGTTCTTCCGCCCGTCCTTCTATCGTTCGTCTCTTCGTCTGTCGTCAGAATATTTGTCTGGCTGTCTCACAGTCAGGTAAACATACAAAAAGACAGCTCTGGGATGTGGAGAGGCATCACCCAGCACAGAAAAATTTGTTAATTTCCTAATTTCCCTGTAAAATTTCCATTTCTGGGCAAATTTCACGTCATGATTGTTTGACTTTGTGGTGTGATTGTTTGTCCATGAAGGTAATTCCCAAGAGAGGTGTCTGGATTGAAACCATAGGTCTTCCCGTCGGTGGAGGTTTAGGGCTACACATGCCTCGCAAACTCTGACATAGGGGATGTTTAGATATTAGATTTACTATTTCAGGCAGATCTTATGGTTTTGCGTACGAGCTAAGCACATAATTACAGTCTTACCATGTTCGGAACAATTAAATCGAACTAACGGCATGTCGATTTGAGAAACAAATGGTGGTAGACAGAGGTGACGAATTCCCACTTTTGAAACCGACGTTTAGGACAAATTAATTATTCACAAACTATGCAATGAGAAAACAATGAACCCATGCAAAGAGCGTTGAAGACTAAATGATTCCTTGAGGACCGGGTTGTGAGTTTATTGACAATGGTGGCGGAATTCCTATTCTACAGTCCAAGTGTGTATATATATATATATATATATAATATATATAATATATATATATTATAACATATATTTACAAGTATATATACAAATATATATAGATATAGATATACAATGATAAGCAGACCAGGTAAGTAATTCATGAGTACATTTATCGCTACTCTGAGTTTCGTGGCACCCATCAGGGGATTCACAACACGATTGGCAGCAGTCCGAGTTACAATTAACATTGACAGAACAAATAAATGTACATACTGTACCTAAGTTAAGCTTAATCTACTTTGTGAACCTAGTCAAAGAGAATTTGTTGGAATATCTACAGGTGGGAACCAATTCAGACCGGGAATTAAGCGTAGCCAAGTGGGGCTTATAGATTATAAAATGCTTTTCCCATAGACATACATTACATGTGTATATATGTATCTGTGTATGTATCTAGGTGTTTTGAAATCATTTTTGAGCATTTCGACAAAGAGAGCGGCTTTTAACTTTCCTCGGGATATAATTAGACAAACCATTCAATTGATGAAAATTCAATTAGCCTACGCCATGTAATTTTGCTGAATGCTGCAGGTGTCCTACATTTCATGTTTTGTCGACTGTATCTAGTGCTTGAGAATGTTTCATTAGAATTTTGTGATCTATGAAAGTCTTTATTTTCATATTCTTGTCAGCTTCGGGGGACTCATGTGCTTCGAGATGCTCAGCATATTTGGATCTAACTGAATCTTGTCAGTGTGATGATGCATGCGTTCAAAATGAAGACTGCTGTGAAGACTACGAAGAATATTGTGGTACGAAGCCATGAAAAAAATGAGTTTTTTTTTTATCGTGTAGAACCTGTGGCACAACTTTGCACAGAGTAAGACTGTTCACCCTTGTATGTGATTTCTCTCGAAGATGAAAATCCTTTATGAGAATGATACAGGTATCATACAAGCACTTTCCTAGACACAGTAGGAAGTTCTTAAAGAGCCATCGAAGTTTATCCTTCGACTTTGAACCAGTCTCAGTTGGCATTTTTGCCATATAATATACAAAATCAAGGTCTTATATTGAGCAATGGCACGCGTTCCCAACGCAAAGTGACGTATTAAATTTATGCACAATCCGTATTTATAGCTCTTCCTTCTAGGCCTTGTAATACTCTAGAACCCAATAACGTCCTGTTTTAAATTTACGTGAAGACTTAACCGATACGAACATAAAAAATAGTGGGCCTTTAGGTGGACTTCTAGGGGTCCTCCAAGGGTTCCTGGAACCGTGTCTTTTGCGAAAAGTCTTTCCGCTTGAAAGACAATCGACTCCTATAAAAGGGATGAACCTGATACAAACATATGATCCTCTTTTCCGAAATATGTACGTACATGCATGGTGAGTGTCTTTAAAGTGACATGAGACCCTTTTGATTTGCCAAAAAGTGACCATACAATGCTACTAATGGAGTGTCTTTTAAATAAGTCAAAATGAACCGTAGTTTTCTCCTCACACACAAGAAAAGGGCCATCTTAACAAACATGGAATAGTCAAACTTGCCCTCATCTTGAGGTTTTGCTTTGTGTTCTATTGTCTTTATTGAGCAAGTGGCAAAGAAAACAAAATGTGGTAAATTGATTAGATCATTCCACGCTTGATACTCCACGGCCTTTGTCCAAAATATAGTGAAACCCCGTTCACAAGAAGCCTCCTTCAGTTTACTTCGAAACTTTGGGTATCGGATCTTATTTGAATTTTGACAATCATGATCTTTCACGTTAAAGTTCATTGCACCTAGTAAGATAGTGTTCGGAAAGTTCAAAAAGGTGACTGTTTTCACGAGTTTAACCGAGTCACATTTGGATGTTGCGCCTTCTAAAACAACTTCCATCAAGGAGAAAAAATTAAATCGATTTCTAGGACATATCTTAAGCTTGGAGGAAAATCATATGTACTTGATTTTATGTTCTTGATAGGAGACACGCGTCGGTATGGCTCTCATATCCCATAGACCTGTAACGAATAGCAAAAGAACTGTTAAGGGTCGGAGAGCAAATGTCATAATACGCTTAGTACCACAAGAGAACTTGAAAACAGAGGTTAAGAAAATGTTGTGAAGGCCTCTGTAAGTACCTTCCACTACAAATCCGTCTTAAATATTTTGCAGAACTTTTTGCCAAACCTATCTCCTCAACACCTTTAAAAAATCGATGTTTTATCCCTCTTAAAAAGGCTCACATTTAACTTGTGAAAATTAAAGACTATTGAGATCTCGGGTTTGAACATATTTAGTTAGGAATGTCCAGAATACATTTTTGGTTTCCCGAAGGAAATACATATGTAGTCCTGAGATGCTGGCAAAATAACTGTAGGTTCGTGCATTTCCTCGTCATCTGTGATTCTGATCATGCCGCACACCTTCACCCTATCTATACAGTACTTTAAGCCGATGATACTTTTTGGCCCCTTTTCTATCTTACCTCATTCGGGTGTGTCGCCACTAGTTCTTCCATAGTGACGAGGGTAACACAAAGCTTTGTTGCTGCGGCTGTGTGAGGTCATCTGTGTATTAGTGGTTATTTTGCCCGTGGTGTAAAATCTCATGAGGCTCAAACAGCCTAACCGTTACGCAATCAGTACGCTTTTCAAAAGAGATCTAGTTTATACGGAAGCCCAGAAGTACTATGGTATGGGAGACAGACATACTTCGACTAAAGTGTTGGTAGTTTTGATTTGATAAGAAAGTTCCTTAGCAAACCTCATTTCAAAATCCTTTTGAGAAACATTTCACAAAAGTTCAGTTTAATTGAATCCAATTTAGTCAAATATTTTACCATACTTTGATTCGGTGCCAGCGGTCCAGACCCTTTTAAAAGTGTATGCACTTTAATCGACTGTAGACTGTGAATGTTTTTCATAATAGTTTTCAGCTGTTAAAAAACTAGGCAGATGAAGAGGTAGATGTAGGTATGTATATATATATATACATATATATATATATATATATATATATATATATATATATATATATATATATATATATATGACGGATCGAAGGATTGTCAGTACGATTCTATGTGTTTATTCAAATGAGACTGTTGTCGAGATTTCAACACATACTGCGGTCGAACACGGCACATTTCACGAGACACAACTTTGTCATAAGGAATAACGGTGCTGGTAGATGAAGAAGCAGTTACAGTGATCATAGTAAAAGTGACCAGCGAAAAATTGCTGGTCAAGGATCCATAAAAAGATCATTTGAAATGATATTGTAGGAAAACCATAACCAAGTGCCATATCATGTCAAGAGTTAGGTCTTTATCAACTCCTATTTTTTATTGACTATCTATCGTTTCTAACTGTTTTTGATGTTTACTCTACTTTTCTGATTTTGCTTCATGCCATTTGCAAAGAAAGCTTTGTGTATTGAATGCTTTTAAGAGCTCTTTATCAATATCATCGTAATTACCATTAACAATTCACCATCACCATCGCCATGACCATCACCATGCCACCACTATCATCTTTACCATCACCAACTTACCATAACCCTCACCAATACGCCATCCCCATCGCCACCACCATCACCTTCGCCATCTCCATCGCCACCGCCGTTGTTATCTTCATCTTCATCGTCACCACCTTCTCCATCATGATCATTGCTCCATTCATAGTCAACTGGTTTTGTCGATAACTTTTGTTAAGGTTGTCTCACACAAATAGTCGTAATTGTAAGCAACCCCCCTAATGAATGCGACCATGCCAATCTTATACTAAAGACATGGACAATCTAGCATCCTAAAGTTGTTGGATAGGCTTACAGCGCGGTTAGGCACATGTGACTCATTCTACACTGCTGTGCAAAATTTCCCAAAGTTATTAAAATTGCTCATTTGGATAAATATTTATCAAGAAAACTGAGTTTTTCTCTGTATATTTCTTTATATTTCTAACTTGGCTGGAACGTTTTAACGGTTTATCAGAAGGCACACGTGACCATCCTGGGTAAAAGTTTATCCAAAAGTTTAAAAAATGTACTCGTATTTTGCTACATATTTTGTTAAATTACTTTCTCTGTATAAATATACCGGTCACAAACTTTGTTTTCTTTAGGTAGATACCTAATATTTTAAGTATCATTTCACATCCCCTCAGGCAGGCGAAGAAGCAATTCATCGTAATGTTCATCGTCGCAGTTGAGGCTAACATGTATCTTCCATTTCGAGCGCCAAGCCACCCTCACCAAACGTGAAACTAAAATGCATGCCTAATTGTCAAATATTAGAGCCTACAATTTACAATGTTATTTCTTTTAAGAAACATTATCATTTAAATAAAAGATTTTCCATATGAGATGTTTCTCTTGTTATCAAAAGATTAATAGCATTCTGTCATAAGCCCGTAAGCTCTTTAATGGTCGTGGTAAGATCATCTTTCATTTCTTGCCTTTAATTGAAAAGAGAACGTTGTAGTGTTATTTGGTGGAGGCTGATTGACATCACAATAATTACAATTTTTCGCAGGTATATTGTAAAACTGGGTTTTAACGTAATATGACTTTGTCGTTATTATTTGAATCCTTTGACATCCATTATTCTCCTCTTTCATCATCTCTTTAGACCTTCGAAATTTTATGTTTGACTTGAAAAGATGTGGCAATCCCATCTGCTTTGTTATTGCAATTTTCTGACCCAAGTGTGGAACTGATAGCCAGTTAATTTTACATAGAAAAAAAAAGTTGTTATTCCACCACAGTTTGTCATTGTCACTTTTATATACCATGAAGGTTGTCGTAAATTCTTGCCATTGTCTTTATAGTAACTAATGGCGAACCACATCAGGAGAATGACACAAATGTAAAATGCCAATGAGCTTTTACCTTGACAACATTTGTGAGGTATTGGGGGCAAGATTAATAAGGAGTGGAAGATAATGAATCAGTAATGAACAATGAATTAGTAATGATAGTAAGTACCAACAAGAGAAATTCATGAACGTCTTGTCTTTAACCTTTTACAGTAACTTGCTTACTTCTATTGTATTGTGTTGAGGATTATTTTGGATGTTTTTTAATTTGATGTAATTTACCGTTTTGTTTTTCATGTTACTGTTTTATGCTAGTCTTCAATTAACCTTTGTGGGATTCAGATTAATCTCATCTCATCTCAGAAGATTTAACGAAATAAACGAAAAAAAAAACGCATGAGTGATGCCGAAGAGTCCCGAAACATAATATCAATTTTGTTTCCTATTAAACACTAATTAATGGTATTCTTTATTTGGGAGTTGACAATACTGTTTCACGTAACGGGAATTGTGTTACATCCTCCTTTGATGGGTTTATCTGGCTTAAAAACATTTAAGTAAATGATATTCATGTAACATATAAACATAGAGAAAGTTATATCCCATAGAAGTGTCTAAAATTGAAAAAAATTCAACCTATAATGACAAGAAAGAGTTAACAAGGTACAGGCAATGCGTACTTTCCCATGAAACTACTTAAAAGGACCTATATCAAATTGTAAATAACATACACATGTGAAATTTTATAAACACATTTAACAATCTTAACAGAAACCATTTATAAACTCTGTATCCTGACTATTGTTAAAGAGCCTGGTTTTATAGTCTCCAGGTTATGTCATAAATAAAATCCCACTAACCACTGTGTTTATTTTTATAGTAACACCATGAGGTTATTATTTATATCATAAGTTTTATCAACTTGACCAAGTGACCCTCGGAAAATATATCACATGATTTTTTGGCTCTGGTCTTTAAATATCACCACCTTTCCCTCAACCCGAAGTAAAATGGTTATTATGGGATTATGTATGGACTTTAAAAGGCTTAGGTCGCAACGCTGTGGACTCACTTCTGTGGCACCAGTCCAAACGTTTCTTTCAATTTCTGTCGAGATGTGATTTTTTTCCTAAAAATCCCATCGAGAGTCCGTTAAAAGTGTTTGGCTAAATATCTGGGTATACAGTGGACTGCAGCAAAGACATATAGTTTCGTTCAATCTTTGACCAGAAATGGAGATAACCAAACTGACTGTTCTGATTGCCTGTGGTATTGTAGGAGTCTGCCACGCACAAGGAGGAACACCTGGTAAGTTCTTAGAGAAATGGTAAGGAAACTTAAACGTTTGCCATAGAGACTGATTTTAGTGTCCCATGTCCTTTGGCCACGTGAGCATACCGGCTTCCTTTCATGGGGGAGGGAGCGGGGTAGCTGAGCACTTTCTCGACATTTTAAGCACGTACATAGGCCAGAAAAATAGCATGTGTTTTTCTCGAAACTGGAAATTTTTCCTTTCGAAGGGCTGGAGTGCTGCAGCTCCCAGCAAAGCTTCACACGCCCATGCTTGCCAAATTTTCCGACTATGGTGTGAAATTGTAAATACAACTACCAGTCAATCTTGAAAAGCATATCCACTTTTGAAAACCATAAGTCAATGCAGCTTTAGTTTGTAGTTTTAGACAATGCTGTGGCTGTACTAGAGGTCAAAATGATGACTCAGGATACCTCACGCAATTAAATGAAAAATATGAATACTAAGTAAAGCTGCATTGATTAATTAATCACATCGTAGTGCCGTAGACTAACGCACATTGCCACTGAACACTACCAAATATTCCTGGGGTATGGCAGAGATAGCCGGCTTAAAAGTTTAATGTAACCATCAACTACGGTATTGCTGTGGATGTTCTTATCCGACTTTTCCTATATAAAACACGGACTGTAGCATACTATAATAGCTAGGTGTACGAGAGAATCCCTATCTTAACCTACACCGATGTTTAAATTTTACGTAGCTACCGTACTCTCTTCAGTAACTTACATCCCTGTGTACAGTATTTCGTACGCTATGATATTGGAAGATTTAGATTGTATGCAATGTGAAGGACAGTTTTAGTATTTGGATTCTCTTTGACCCTACTTGCTTATTGTGGGTCCACGTATGTATGATGGCAATTATCAGGCTATACGGCAAGAAAGATTCCACAATTTCATTTAAGAATCCCCCTTTGGTCAACCTGACGTTACTTCGATGACGGTGGCGTTGAGATCACATTTTAAAGACACTTGATTGAAACGTAAGCTTGTGTACTACGTAGATATACTCAAGGGTGGCCTCAGGATTGCCTAACAGAGGGGAAAAGTTCCCCGACGGGGGACCAGCAACCTGAAGCCTCGACGAGGGCTATAGATGGCCGGAAAGGTGTTTGAAGCAAAACCGCGCCGAAAATTTCGGGCTCTTATTGGAGAAAATTTTTAAAAAAGTTTGGCTTTTACCTTTGGTTTTTACCATAGAAAATTTGAAAACAATTGGGTTTTTAACCTAGAAAATTGTAAAATTTGAAGTTTTTATTAAAGAATTTGCCCTAGTTTAGATCAAAATTAAGTAAATCGTCGGAGCGACTGGCCGTTGTCGGGGGATAAATATTTTATCGTTTACATAACAGCTCCCGACGAAACCGGAAATTTTCCGGACGGGTGGCAACCTTTCCCGACGGGGGCATGCCCCTGCCCCACTTGGCGCCACCACTGGTTATACTACTTCAATATTAGACTAAGTAAGTAGCGTGCATAATTTGCTTCCTAGGGTCACATTTCCTGCTAATTGCTTCAAGAGGAAGAGGATGCCTCAGGCAGTAACATTTTAGGTAGAAGTATCAAAGAGTAAATTTTTAAGTGGCCAGGCGGGAGTTGACGTTGCCCGGCCTACATGTATCCTGCACGTGTAGTGGCTGCACTCGTAATACTCGCAAGAATTTTTCGTCTGGGTAAAAAGTTTAGGCTATTAACTATTCAAATACACGATCACATCAACATAAATCTTAAATATTCAACAGGAAATCGACAAAAGCAAGCCTGGTTGCCCTGCCTTTTACACTACCAAATACAATGGGGTTTTAGTGTGTGATTTCTCTCGCTTAAAACTCAGTCTGTTATGAAGTCCTTTGACTTACTGTGTAAAATTGAGAAGGTCGTAAAACAACGTTACGATTGACTTTTTACATATTGAAACCAATCAACAGAGATACCTTCAAATTATACTGATGAATGTAACGAAGGTGGGTGATATCTGACCATGTACGCAGCTGTCAGAGTATGTACGTCAAAAGATTTGGACACATTTGACACCTGCTATTAAGCAAAGAGGTGACTGGGCAGAGACTTACTGGTTCCGCGCCTGGAACAGTGCAGAAATTACTTGCGTGATCGAAAGATAACGCGCAAGTCTGATTTTTCTTTTTATTTAGTATACATAATAATCAAATTAAATGCTTAATATGCAGCGTTTTGTAAGATAAATATTGTTTTCATTGCTGAGTCTTTGCAATTCCCTACAAGACGTTTTTCTCTTTTCAATTTTCCCTTCTAATATCTTTGGTGTGGTGGTAAAACTGCGCCCGATGACCAGCCCCTGGCTCATGATTCTTTGTACTGTAATAGTAATTTGTGATGGCGGAGGGAGGGGGTGGGTTACTAGTTGAATAAGTTGATAGCCATTTCATTTGAATTGACATTATATACACCGCGATTCAAAAGACATAATATACAATGACTGATCCACACTCTAAAATCGGTCAGGTCAAATTTGAACCGAATCTGGTTAGAGGGGCACCGAACAGGAATCTTAACAATTATTTGACTAGATTTGGTAAAGAAATGATCAGAATTGGTTCATATTTGAACCGCTTTTAGTCAAATTTTTGACCAGGTTCCGTTTCTGGTGCCCCTCGGATCAGACCTTTTTAAGAATGCATGATAGCATAGGCCTATTAGTACTAGAAGGTCTGATGGAAACCTATAAACTTATTTCAATTATTAGATTTTTAAGAATTGCCAACCAAGAGAAGTATTCACCAGTAGGCAAACTTATTTAACAAGTTTCTACTGCGTTAGAAAATTGGGTATCAAAATGATTTCTGGTCGTACCAATGCAGGAAAAAACTGTTCACATAGAGTTGAATAAACATGGACTAGCTAAAATGTTTTGGAAGATCATTATACATTTGGTTTTTTGTGTATTAACGACATATTCCTTCCTCTTACCTTTAATACTGCAGCCCCCAGACCCCCGCCTCTTACGCCTTTACCAAGATCGATATATGCAAGAGGAGCACATGGTGAATGCTGAATGCTTAAATGATATTCTGATACGATTATGATGTTGCAATACATGATTTGTCCTTATAACAAGTTAATCGGCCTGTAGGCTCCTGAAAATTGCTCCAGGTCTGAAACAAAAGCTGGAGTAGTAGGGCCCTGGACAGGCTGCACGACAATTACTTATTTCGACCCCTCGTCTTGTACACGTGTTTGGATACAAATAACATTAAACCATGGTCAGACCTGAAGGTAAATTCTCCAAACATTTGAACACTGAATGCTTACTACAGGTTCACAAGTGCTATCCTATGGACGTTGTGTTTAACATTTCGTGCTGGATCCGGGCAATCTTCAATCTATCCTGAGACTGGGTCGATATTCCGAGTGTTCACCGTTCACACTGCACACTGACTAATGCACTGTACGCAACATGCAGCAGTGATATTGTAGGTACACATAGTGTACGTAATGATATTGTGACGCTTGGGCAAGGTCGTGAGGAGCGCCTCGAGATTAGGTGGAGCTCCAGGATTTATGTGGGGCGGCTGCTCTGCAAAGCTACTCCTTATTCTTAGACATGTTTTGTATCAGGATTTAGGGATTTACTCCCCACCCCTGTGGATCATTGTCCCTGAACGAAACTTATAAGTAGTTTACCCTAATCCATTACTTCATAGTACCAAATGTTATGTAACATTGCGAAATTTGTCCTCTTTTTCGTAAAAGCAACCATGGGGTCAGCTATTTTTCGAGTGGCAACTTTATTGTAAAAATGAAAATGTATTCATATTCCCTTGTACTTTAGGACTCGTACGACTTGTATGAATACCATGATTATCTTAAGCCAATTGTATTCAGCTTGATATAAAAACGTATGAAGTAATAACACCCAGGCGGATAGTATCCTTCGAGTGTTCAGCAGCACACAGAAGAGTGGAAAATCCAGCACGCAGGGTTCTGCCAACGCCCTTCAGCCGGTGAAACTTAAACTCAGTGTCTGTACACCGCAGTGATTAACGTAGTATTTTGCCCATTTTCTTGGCTTTGTAAGCAGTTATGTTCTTTTTATATTCAAGCAAAGTCACATTGTGAAGTTGTTTTTATTTTAAAGTGGGAGAAGGAACTCACAGTTTCGGAACTTGCATTAAACTATTATCGAAATTCAAGCTTGTTTCTCGCGCCCTTTCTTGGCTTGTTAATTGTCGTTGGCCAATTAAAAGACAACAACGTATGCCAAGACTCCACACTGCTGCAGGCCGAATCGCTACCTCTCCTAGGACTAAATAGGCCAATCACCCCTGCAAAGGACAAAAACGTTACAATATTTTCAGCAAAAATTTTTTCGCGCAGTTCCGACGTGAGTTTTACGATCGTGGGAAAAATAGTCCGAGTCCTGAAAGCCGAGTCCGACTCCGAGTCACGACAATCGGGACTCAAGACCGGTCTCGAGTCATCCAGCACTGGTCTATAGAGGTGCTTCATGTGACGTCACGCGTTTTGGATTGCCTTCTTTGTCGGGCACAGCACACTGGCACATGCACGTAAGATTTTTTACCGCAAACGTGCAAGGCATGACACTGGATACTACTGTGACACAATGAACGTCAGAATTTCGAGCAACTAAAGAGACACGCGGCCACGTGAAGTTGGAAAAAAAACTCTAAAAAACTCTAAAAAACTTCCTGGTTTCAGTAGAAATGAATAGCACCTTTAGAAGAGAAAGGATTAATCATCTCCAAGATGATCAATCGGTAGGCAGTTCGACTAGCGCAGTTCATATTAAGTGACCTTTCCAGACAACAACAACAACATGACCATGACTGTACATCTTCAGAGCTGTAGGTAGATTCTAAGATGAAGGAGGCGGCTGAACCATTCAAGTCCATGGCCTTTGGCATTTTCTAAGGTACTTATGGACGTTTTAGCAAGCTTCAAACTGAGAAGTTTGAGGGCTGAAGCCCCCAGTCCCTCCTCTCCCCGGTTTCGACGCCACTGACCGTAGTTGCTGAATTGAAAGTCACCACGTAAGCTTTCTCTGGCATGGGACGAATTACCACGTCTTCAGATTTTTTTTTTTTGCAATACTACGAATCAAAGATACTTCCTCTCTCCTTTACCGTTACTCCCGCCGAAAATGTACTGCCGCACTGCAATGCGGAGAAAATAATTTTCAGACAACAGCTAACACTGTGATGCATATATGGTGATACAAATATGTACACAGCAACTGAGTTGCCAGTGCAATAATGTTTACGGATAAATGAATGTACAGAGGGGGATATGAGTGCAAATTACAGAAATCACTTTATATAGCCGTGCGTTCAAGTACACACAGCCCCCGGTACATGAGTGGCTTAATGGGCCGATATATAGGGGAAAGGGGGGACTGAGCTGATTTTAAAGGATTCTACGCAGCTGGAAACTGTAACTAAAACTGTAACAGTTACAAAATTAGTTGTGTAACTATACGACAGTAACATTTACTGTGTAACTACAACGACATCAGCAGGAACAACTTTACCTGTGTAATTACGTCATCAGCAACAGAAACATCGGCTGTGTAATTGCGATAAAGACAAAGACAGAAAAACATCATTTTCAATTTCAATTTCAATTTATTAATCAGTCAATGTACAGTAAAAGACATCGAAAATCAGATCGTTCCTCCAAGCTCCGGTTCTAAAACATCCACATAAAAACAACAGAAAATAAAAACTAATAAAACAACACAATTCAAAACAAACAAACAAAAATAATTAAGATTAAACAATTTTACAGCTGCGTGGAAAAAACTATCCCTAAAACGCTTATTACCCTTAAAAGTACGAAGACGGCGATTTGAAGGTACGAAATTAAAATAACCATAAGCAGGGTGAGTCGGATCTTTCATGATTTTTTTTTCATTTTCTTTTTAGTTCTCTCTAATTATATCAAATCTAACGATGGAAGTGTGATACCAATGATCTTTTCAGCAGATCGAATAACAGAGGTAAATTTGTTGGCATCAGATTTGCTGACACGGCCATACCAGACAGTAATTGAAGTAGTTAGCACGCTCTCTATAATTGCACGATAAAAGTTGAGTAGAATACGTTGATTAACCCCATAAACTTTTAATTTACGTAAAAGTAGAGGCTCCGGTTACCTTTTTTCAGAATTTCAGCCGAGTTCACAGACCACGAAAGATCGTTAGAGATGTGCGTACCCAAAAATTTGAAAGAAGGAACTGCTCAACAACAGTACCATTAATTAAAAATGGGGGCATGGGAGACTTGATCCTTCTAAAGTCAATCACGATTTCCTTTGTTTTCGATAAATTTAGACTTAGGTTATTCTCTTTACACCAGTTTACAACGGACTCTATCTGAGCGTGATAATTAGACTCGTCATTATACGATATAAAACCGGTAACCGTGGTATCATCAGCAAATTTCACAATCATAGTATTATGATGATCTGCTAAACAATCAGACGCAAACAAAGGATATAATTTAGGGGACAATGGACAGCCTTGTGGTGTCCCTGTGTTCAGAACTAAAACAGAAGAAAAATTATCACCAACTTTAACAACTTGAGTACGGTTTAAAAGAAAGTCTAAAATCCAGTTACAGATAGAGATAGGGAGCTCGAGGTCATTAATTAACTTAACATGCAATTTTGAAGGTATAATAGTATTAAAAGCTGAATTAAAATCAATAAATAAAACCCTGGCATAAGACTTCTTTACCTCAAGATGCTGTAAAATTTCATGCAAGATGTTCATGATGTTTTTTCAGAAGAACATCTGCTGTGTCACTGTAACGCTAACAGCAGCAACGACACCAGCTGAGTAATCTCAATGATATCAGAAGCAACAACATCAGCGACAACGACACAGACCGGAAACAACATCCGTTGCGTAACAAAAACGTCTACAGCAGCATTAGCTGAGTAATCATGACGACGACAAAGCAACAACAATTACCTCGAGATCGACATATCAGCGACAACATAAACTGAAATGAGATCAACACATTCAACAGTAGCATCAACGACATTTTAAACAATCGTTTTACTCGAAATAATTTTCATTAATAATAGTAGGGAAAATGGCCCTTTGGTGGGCTATTGTATTGTCGACTTAATTGATTCATGAGTTTTATGCAAACAAGAACACATTCAATTGTTCTCGAAATAGTAGGCTGCTTCAAACAACATTTGTTGAAAATGTAATAGAAAATTTTTATTGAACCGTAAAACTGTGGTACTTCTGGAAACTAAAATTAAGGTTCATATATGAAGTAAACTGAAGAGCTGAACCTAAGTTGACCTTGTCGGTTCTTATTTTGGACTACTTTGTTTCAGCCCCTACGACGCCAACCCCTGAGATTCCAGTGGAACCGACCACTTTAACATCTTCCTCAGGCAACTTCACGGGACAAGGGCCAGAGAGCACTCAGAATCTAACATCGTCGTGTTCAGGTAGGTGATGCCATGTCACTGCACACTTATGATCTGAGCAAATTTCTTCACCGAAAAATGCTTCCTAAGGAACTGATTTCTTGCAATTTACCTCAAGGTTTTTGGAGATGATATTTGTGGGGAAACTCCGATAATTTTGTTACTACGTTCATTTTCAGTTTGAGTGCTTACTACTCACACCTTGGAACAATCTGAGATGCCTTATCTACACATTGTATCCTTCTGCTGTTCAAATTTAAGTTATTACATACCAAAAAAGAATCGGGCAAACTTATAGCCAGTGGAGTATCCAGAGGTGGGCGAGAAAAAGAGGACTACCTCCACTCCACTTAAAAAAGAGAGAGATAAAATTGTAACGGCGATAAAACTAGCATGAAAAGGGAAGACACAATTGGGAGGAGAAAAGTAGAAAAGTAGCGAAGAAACAGAAACGAAGCGGAAAAGAAAGAGGAAAGAATAGGAAAAGAAAGTTTCGAAAATAGGTGGGAGGGTCGGAGGAAAGGAACTAGCGTATTTTAAAAGGGAGATACTGATATACTGCTACTGATGATTACTGGGGCAGGCAGTACTATAGAAATTGTTAAAATGAACCATTTGCGACAAACTGGGGATGGTATTTAACCACATTAAAGACATATTCTAGTGGCATTTCACAATAGTCTCATGTGAAAAGAGGAGAATCCTAATTCATGCCCTTCAAACCTTGTATAAATACTCTATTGCTAACTCAAGATATCTCTTTTATTTAGTTACTTTTGTCAAAAACTACTCTCAGCTCTCATCAAAGTCACAGAATGTGCATAGATCTCAACTAACCAACAATAACCGTGATATCAGACTTGTATCCTTAACTGCATCTGATGGTACAAGGACAGGAAAAAAGATCATTTTCAAGGTGCCATTGCGTTAAAAAAAGTATGTGATGGTGATGTCATGAGTTTGCAATGTTGGTGAAGTAATACGTGCATGTGATACTTTTTGCTTGTAACCTTGTTATCTCGATAACGGTAAACGTATCAATACCATTCATAAAAAGATGACCGTTACTGTTTGGGGTCAAACGTCATTTGGGGTCAGAACAAAATCTTGTAAGCACGATATCTCAAGAAAAAAAAACTTTCAAGAATTTCATACTTGGCTTAGAGGTGCCCCATATTAAGTTAAAGAAATTCATTGTATTAGTAGTGAACGATCAACCCTCATCAACGAAGGTCAAATGGTGAAAAGACTGTGAACATTATACCGTCAGGGGGCAAAATAACATTTGACGAATCTCCTACTTGGCCCACGGGTGATGTGATTGAACCCATGATCGCTGAAAAATTTGGAGTATGGAATACCTCAAAGTGGGAAACATTTGTAAATCTTATATTTTGCAAGTGGGCATCCAGTACTGAGAAAATGAGGTCAGATTGTGGAGGTCAATGTCATTTGAGGTCACTAAGGGGTAAAACATAACACCTTATAAACAAGAACTCCTAAGAAGGAAGTTATATTTGAACCTCACACTTGGAATGTGTGCACCCAATGTTAATTACGTGATCTCTATAATGTTAGGAAAGTGCCAAAGGTCATCTGATTTTACCGGATGTCAAACTGCGGAAACCTTGTATACATGGTATCTCAATACAGAAAACCAGTATGAACCGCGCACATAGCGATTGGAGTTTGAGAGCTCCATATTGATTATATAATCTTTTTTGTTGTGGTAGAGGTCAAAGGTCATTTGATGTAAGGAAATTGTAAACTATGACTTAGCAAGCATAACATCTTTTAATCTTATATTTAACAAGCACATTAATGCTTAAAACAACAATAGATATTGATTTTGGGCCACTTATTTACATGACATCAATCTGTTTGATTCACAGCTCATAACCCTTAAACATTCTTAACCAATGTGTAAATATAGTACTATATGAGACTGCTTCAATTTGGAACTACAGTACTAAGTTTACATTTCAGTGCCAATGGAATCACTAACCTTTCTGCTTTCTGGTTTCCTTATCTAACTGTGTTCTCATGGACTTGATTTCAGACTTATACCAAGATCATTCTGCAAACGATGAAATTTTTCCACCATTGACTGGAAGATATAATATCATATGAATAAATATTTCTTTTTCAGATTGCTTGGTGTGGAAAATATTTGCCCCTATACTTGTTATTGTCGTTATGATTCTTGTTTGAGTGATCGTATTCATGGCAAAAAGGTAAGTTCCATTTTCACCTCAACTTACCTTGTGTTTTATTCGGAGCTGAATTATTCCAGCTACGGCTATGGTGTATTTACCCGTCATCTTTGGTGGATCGTACACTTTCTGTCTTTTATAAAACATCTTCCTGTCTTAACGCAAGCCAGAAAGCTGGGATGTAACAGTTCCCTGTGGTGACAGATCAATAGGTCGATAGCGCAACGATAGACATCCATGCAGTTAGTTAGTTAGTTAGTTAGATAACATTTAACGACACACCAACACGAATGTGTTATATAGTGTCAACTAGATCAATTTGTTTCAAGTCCTCCCCTTTAGTCGCCTCTTACGACAGGCGGGGAATACCGTGGGCATATTCTACAACCCCCAGCCTACAGGGGGCGACATCCATACAAGTTGTAAGTTTGATAATCCATCCGCCGTAAAGCTATCATCACAATCTGCAAATTTGTCATCAATGAAGTTCGTAATTTGTAGGGTGCATCGGTACAACCTAAATACTTTCACAATCTAGGGGGTAATTGTTGCGTTACAATATGTTATGTATATATATATATATATATATATATATATATAATCACACACATATGTATATATATATATATATATATCACCGTTGTTAATGTACGTTCATCAGGAACTCAAATATAGTTAGTGCAGGGGACAAAGGGCTGTGAAATACCTCTTTTGTGCACGACATGTATGCAATTATCCCAAAATTTTTCTATCATGCATATCTTTTGGATATCTTGATCAGTTAGTAAGGTGAGGTTTAACTGCTCACTCTCGAACCAATTGGTTTAAGCCGGGCCGGCCACGGCCTTTTTTCCAGTTGTGGCTCACTGTCTTGTTTTCCCTACTCCATTCCTTATGATGAGCACCAAGCACAATGGCAGTAGGTTCCATTTTCAAAGTCTTTGGTATGACCCGGCCAGGAATCGAACCCCAGACCTTCCGGATGCAAGTCGGATGCTCTAACCACTTGACCGTGTCTTGATCAGGTTACAGCTGTTGAGTCTGTAGCTGGCCGGCTGACCTCCTCACGTTTCAAATAGTTTCGCTGAAAATTAGCTTACAGGGACTCATTTCACTTTTTTTCTTTTTGTTTCCTTTCTAATTTTAGAATAATGTGAAAGACGAGAAAGAAATACAAACAGGAACAGCAACTTTAGTCTTTGTTAGATGCACCCATCGATGCCACTGCCGAGAGAGTGCCATGTTTGAATTTCGAACTCTTCACTAAGTTACATAAAGCGCATACTTTGATAGGCACTGTCTTTTTAAATGAAACAAAAAGCTGGTAGAGGGGATTATGGTACTACACTCGGATTATTTAGAAAATGAAGGTTACAAGAAAATTTTTTCAAAATCTCTCTAAAATTCGAAAAAAGGGAAAATTTAGGATATAGGCAAAAAGAAACTTGTAAACAACCGTAAAGAACGTTGTTATCTGTAGTGCTGTGCTGATTCGGAGTACTCCTGCAGTTTTTCAAACATATTGAGCTGCATTAAAAGACAGCTGATAACCTGAATTCAGAGTACCCTTTTATTTAAACCACAGACGGTTTACTATTGAACTTCATGATTACAATATGCACCATCATTATACCCTGAAATACGATTAACCAGTATAGATAGATTATGATGTTTACATAGCCAGTAAGGGATGATGACAGTTAATTTCAAGCATCGGCCCAGGAAGAAGGTTAGGTCTAGGGGTTAGGGCTAGGGAATCAAGCCAAAGTAAAAATGTGACGGCTAAAGTATGCTTCCGCTTCCACTTTTCAAGAATCAAAACCCATTATTTTCCACTGTGAACTTTATTAAATATTTACAATAAAAATTCCATTGACGGAAACTGCATAAAATGAACCAGCAAATTGCATCACATGACCCTAACATATTCCTTTTTTAAAGTGTGAAGAGGACACCTTCCCGTAGACTCTTCCCCAAAATGGCAGTCAAACGTTCAGTCCCTTACCAGCTGAGATCAGCTTCCCTACCTAACGATTTCAAGAGTTCAGTGTTAACATCATCGGCAGAGAGGTTGTTGGATTGTGTTATACACAGTATATACTTAACGCATTGCTCTACTTCTATGATCTTTGAACTATTGCAGGGAATTTTTTTTATATTGAATAAAATTTTGCATAACCTCAGTGTAGTTTGCAAAATATTGAACAAAGCTGTCTGGGTGTAAAAGACGTAGCCATAGCAACGACACAACTGATGCAGGATCCTACGAAGAAAAAACGGGAAAGAAAATGCTTGTAGCATATGTTATACGAAGCAGAGTTGGAAGATTCAGTACCAACTAAGTGATTTATACCTTGGTAAAAGTTGGAAGATTGTTATCTCCTTTTACAACGTAAATGAAGAGGCCTGAGGCTGTGTCATTAGAAAATGAATTAAACAAATGTCACAAATGAATGACATCTTGAATAAATCAAGACAAAAGTGACATATATTGTGTCAATAAGATACAATTGGTTTAAGCTTCGGTGCACTTTAGTCACTAAGTACTGTAATGGTATAACATAAAAAACCGGAGAGTGACTAGTTTAATACAGTGATTCTCAAACGCCGCCTTTAGGGACGCATGCGGCCCCGGGCCGTCGGTACGCCCCCTACATGATTTTAGGTTTACAAAAATCGTATTCGACAAAAAATGTAGCAATGTTAGAAAAAGGGCCAATGATCCATGGTTACATGTATTTGAAATGATGTATTCTGAAGTGACCAGGCCCCGGACAGTCGGTGCAGCCCCGAATTCAAATGTTTGAAAAAATCATATTCGACAAAAAAAAAACGTAGCAAAGTTAGAGTAAGGGCCAATAATCTATGCTGACATGTATTTCAAATGATGAATTTTGAAGTGACCACTTGCCTCCTTCCAGGTTCGTTCTCCTGAAGTGGTGCAAGGTCACTTAAGTAGCAAGATGTATGACACATTTCTTATTCAGTCATATCTAGCCAATTTCGCTTTGTGTAGCGTATTGTTTTGTATACAGTGGCATGTAGTTATGCAGCGGTGCATTCCTGTGTCCGTGTAGTTATGACGACAAAGCTTGTAGCAAAAATACATCATTGAAATCTAACTATTGGGTGAGGTAATTGCTCAATTAAAAATGTATGTTGTTGAATGTGTGTTTATTGATTACTGAAATTAAACCTCTGCAAGTAATCTTTCAATATACTTGTAAAAACAAAATCAAATATAATTGCTGGGTGGCATAACTTAACAATGTGTTTGCGACGTTTCATCTGCGCTCTCTCTTTTCACAGCTCTGTTTGTAGAAGAATCATTTTTCCGACTATTGGAATACAGTCCTCGACCTCATCCCCGCTTCTCTGTCTGACCGCATTTTAGGATAACTGTAAGAGTTTACTGGCCACTGAAAAAGTGTAAGTGCGAACTGTCGCCGTGACTTCATCCGTTTCAGGGTGCAGTTTTCGCAACATACTTAATTCGGGAAGGCAATATGTTTCTCCCATACTGCAAAGCCAAGTATGATGAACATCGAAATGGTCATAATACTGGTGAATAAATGAATGTTTGACGCAGAAGTGTAAACAGGGTTGGGGAAAAGGGAACATGAGCCAAGTAGAGAAAGGCTGCCCTTGGAAAAGTTCCAGTTTCGTCTAGAAGTCTTAACAGGCGCGATCAAGTAAATAACCCCCGAATTCAGTATTAACATTATCGGCTGAGAAGTTGTTGGATTGTGTAATCATAGGCGTAGGAAGCGGGGCTGGCGTGCTAAGTGCTTTAGCCCCCAGTCAACATTTGAGGGGGCTGAAGTATACTTCTGCCCCCAAGATCCAAGGGCAAAAACCCCTTATTTGTCTCTTCTGTAAGAAATGTCCCAAATTTGCAGTAATTTTCCTTAAAGTTTGTCCAAAATGTTGCACCAAATTGCATCTGAGAACCCTCAAATCCCCAAAAATTTTTAAGGGGGGAGGGGACAACCCCTCCACTTAGACCCCTCCCCAGGACGGGGATCCGAAACAAGGTTCAGCCCCTCCCAGTTTCGAAAGCTTCATACGCCTATGTGTGTAATACATAGTAAATACTGGACGCATTGCTTTTCTATAATTTTTGAACAATTGCAGGGAGTTTTCTTAAATATTGAATAAAATTATGCATAACATCAGTGCAGTTTGCAAAATGTCTAACAAAGCTATCTGAGTATAAAAGACGTAGCTATAGCAACGACACAACTGATGCAAGATCCTACGAAAAAAAAAACGACTAGAGAGAAAATGTTTGTAGCATCTTCATTTCCACCGTAAATGAAGAGGCTATCACTCTAAAAATGCCTATTCAAAGGGGCACTGAATAGGAAATCTATTCAAAAATTTGATTAGATCCGGTTCAAAAATGAATCAATTCTAATCATTTCTGAAACGAATCTATTCAAATAATTGATTAGATCTCCTATTCAGTGTCCCTCTGATAAGATTCTCTTCAAATTTGAATAGGCATTTTTAGAGTCACAAGTGAACCCTAAATTATTCAAACAAAAGTGATATATATTGTGTAAATAAGGTAATACAAGGTTAGGTTGTGGTGCAGTTTACTCATATAGTACTGTATGGTGAAATAGAAGTCGAAGAGTTAATAGCTAGTTTAAGGCAGTGATTCCCAAACGCTGCCTTTATGGCCGCATTAGGCCCTGGGTCCTGTAGGTTTGGTCCCATAACTTATGTAGGAGAAACAGGTACTGCTTTTCGTTTAAGATTCAATAATCATAAAAAATCTATACGGGATAACCTGCCCGGTTTCCCAGTGGTGGAACATTTTAACCTTCATAACCATTCACTTGAGAATTTAAAATGCATTCTTGTAGGTTCTAATTTCAGTTCTTCAGCATTACGTAAACGTAAAGAAATAGAATGGATTTTAAGAATTAATTCCTTTGTTCAAGGTATCAACAAAGATTTAGGAGTTCTCACTCCGTATCAGTTCTGCAAGGCCTGACTGACCTCTTATCTTGGTTCAACCAGCGCCCTTAATCCCCCAGGTGGATTAGTTTACTTGACTTTCCTCAATGCGCCTTTACTTGCAGCTTTTACAGCTCTCAGGACAGTTGTCTCACAGCACATCTTACTCTGCATTCTGGTTTTACCATTTATTTCTGCTTTCTTTCATATCCTAGCAGTTATTTACGCCTCTTGCGCTCTTTTAATGCTACACTGGTTGCAGCCCATTTTTGAATTTTTTAAGTTTTAAATCTTTTAATACTGCTTCTGCACTTCTCGACAGCGTCTGTATTTTTATCTGTTTATCAGTCTAGTAGTTGCCGATGAAGGTCCTAGGTAGGACCGAAATTTTCAACAATAAATTTGTTCTTGAAGTATTCCTGCTGTGTCAACTATGCTTTTTGTTCTGTTTGTTTACTTGTTTTATATATATATATATATATATATTATAAGTTGAGTATTTTAAGCCGTGAAAGCAAATAAAACCTCTACTCAGAGTTTCACGCTGATGCGTTCGTAAGGAGGTCTGAATCAATAATGAATTTGGGTTTCGCTGTTTCGCTGTGTTCGTTTTTAACCCTTATCCGCTTGAGTGACTTTCATAAGGGTTAAAAACGAACACAGCGAAACCCAAATTCATTATTGATTCAGACCTCCTGACGAACGCATTAACGTGAATCTCTGAGTAGAGGTTTTATTTGCTTTTACCTTTTTACGGCTTAAAACACTTAACTTATTCTTGCTTCTTGCACTCTGTTAAGTCTTGTCTTTTGGACACTTATTTGTATATATATATATATATATATATATATATATATTATATATATATATATATATATATATATATATATATATATATATATATGAGTGAATCAACGCTGTATTGAATTGTCGCATGAAGACCTTAAGCCATCGCTCCTCTAACATAGGCACTTGCCTTATACTGAAAGAGGAAATTTATATACAGTGAATGGAAAACTTAGCCTCAAGCAGGATTCCAACCAACGACCTCCCGCATACAAGGCGGATGCTCTGACCACTGAGCCATTGAGGCCTATGTGACAGAACGCGGCCAACTGAGCTTAAATACTGTCGAGTCAAGCTTTCCATTGTTACGTCGTAGAACGCGTCCCATGTAATATTGAGTAGGAAAACTTAGCCTCAAGCAGGCTAATATTGAGTAGGTAGAGATCATCTACCTACTCAATATTACATGGGACGTGTTCTCCCTCCCCCTTTAATCCCGTCTTCAGACCCTTGCTCTTAACTTCATACACCCAGACAGAATCCGAAACAAACCAAAAATTCGAAAACGCCTCAGGGCCCTTCGTAGGCATCCCCCTCCCGCCCATCCCCCTCCCGCCCACCCCCTCCTCTCAACATTATCTTCAACTATAACTAACCCCCGTCTCGCCAGCCTTACGACGGCCCCTCCGTCGTCTCCGCCCGACCATAACCCACTTTCCGACCCGATCCAGGCCTTTTTTCCGCTATTTTTACGATTATTTTTCCCTTAAAAGAGCCTCCTCCTTCTTCGACTCCGGACTGCAGCCTCCGCTGCACTTCAATTCTCTCACCGATTCCCGGCCCCCGTGTGTCCACCCAGCCATTGGTTTTTCGCCCCCACGACCTCTCACACCAGTTTCTATCCACACACACCACCCTCACTTATCACAGGTTCCTCTTCCACACACACTCCTCACACACCCCCAACTCACTCATATACTCCTATACACCCACAACACACATGCATCTCGCTCACTAGAGAATTAAACTGATAATGCCCCCCTCCTTTTTTATGGTCAGCCAGCTTTCCGCTGGCACCCAGCCTCCTACTGGGTCAAATTCTCTCCCCTCAAATTCCAATCAACTGTTCCACCTCACCTGTTCTCGCCAGACCCATAGGGTTCCAAGGAACCAGGCGGGGTCTTGGTATATTTTTGATTTTTGATTCACTCATTCATATAAAAGTCGCTACGTCTCTCTACCTACTAGGCCTATATATATATATATATATATATATATATATATATATATATATATATATATATATATATATATATAGGTAGGTAAAAATGAAGTAGTAAATAGTGCTAAAAGTTTGTGGAAAATTCCACGACGTTTCGGGTTTAAACCCTTCATCAGGTGGCAAAAATGCAACTGATCGTTGACACGGCCAAACGTACAATTTAAAAAATACACAATAAAATTGGGCACTGTAAACCTCGGCTAGGAAAACAGACAGTGTTAAGTGGTTACCACAAGTCAAAAAAATGCAGGAATTGCTGCGTTATAACAGTTCAAGTCTAACGTTCAGACCATGTGGGGACAGGGTTCCAGGTTTCATGATTAGGCGGTTTTCGGCAGCTAGGCGGTCATGATCGGAACGAGATGGCCGCCGAAACCATCAAGTCACGGATCGAGCATGTTGACGGGGGATTGAAGTGGGTGGCTACCGGGAACCCTGGGAGGTTCTGTTTGATTGATCTCAGGTGCTCGGTGACTCGGTCAGCAAGACGACGTTTTGTTTCTCCCACGTACAGTATATTACAGCGTTTACATACGAGAACGTAAACGACATTGGCTGAAGTACAGGTAAAATGCTGATGAACGTTAAACCGGTTGTTGTTGGGACCTACAATGGAAAGGTATTTGTCATAACTGACCACCGGGCAAGTATTGCATCTCCCACGGTTGCAAGGAAAAGTTCCTGGGGTGTCAGGCACTACTGCTTGAGGTTGAGAGGCACGGACCAAGTGCTTAGATATGTTCTTTTCAATTCTGAATGCCGTGATGGGGGGATCAGGGAAATGGTCACGGGTGGATGGGTCATGACGGAGGGTCTCTACATTCCTGTAAATGGCACGTACAATGGGGGTTACAGATGGGTGAAAGGATAGGACCAACGGGATACGTCTGGTGGGTGTATGGTCAGTTTTGGAGGCAGAGGCTCTATCAATTCCTTGTATGCGTTTCAGGGCATTAGAGAGCACTCTTTGTGGATACTGGCGTTGTTCAAAGAAAGAAATATTATATATAATATGGCCATTTGATGGATTGAATGCATCCAAGCCTTTAGCGCCTGGGCGGATGAGATATCATTTGCACCCTTTAGGTAGCTCAACAGCTGAACCGAACCAGTAAACACCTGAATCGGACAATTTTGTACCTTGCAATAACTGGCTTAACGTCCTAGGTCCTGAATCAGTTAACATCTTGTATTGAAACCGGAAATTGCATCACCAGGAACGCCAAACCATCATGCTGACCAATCAATTTTTAGGCACCGGAAGTAATTTTGGAGTGGTTCTGTAGAGATTTGATCTAAAGTTCAATCGGAAGCTTCAATACGTATACTTGACTAACAAGTCAACTTTATCTACATTTTTTTTATTTTGGTTCATTATTTCCAATACATTCCACCTTTTATCCAGCGGTGCATGAGGTTGCATTTGCCCTTAAGTCAATATCTCCCTCCTCTCACTTTGTCCTAGTTCAGTCATGCAGAAAGAAATACAGCTTTCAGGAGCAATGCGCATCTGAAAATTTTTGTTCCCTGAATGTTCTGCCCCCCACATTTCCCCATCCTTTTGAAATCCTGGTGGCACCAATGCTTTTAATCTGGCCTTTGGGAAAGTGCCATTGAAATATATAGATTTTTTCTGGATTGTGTTTTAAATATACCAAAACATACGAACCAGGGTTTGTACTAGCTTTTCACATTTGAGGGGCCGTGTCTCCCTGAGAATAGTTTTGGGATTTTTTGGGGAGGGATTTGTGAAAAGAAGAGAGGGAACAACATTTCAATGACAAATCATTTTCAGCCTGTGATGCCCTGTAACATTATATAAGTGTACAAAAGTATGGGACCAGTAATGGTTCAGCGAAGGTTGAAGTAAAAATCAAACCTTTGAAAAATGCAAAACTAAAAGATTCCCATGCAGTTTTTTTTAATACAAATAAATAGTCATTGCCTTACATGTAATACACCATGTCTGAAAAGCATGACCACTAGATGACTTCTGACCTTAAATTTATAAACAACAGCAATAGAGCAATTATGCAAGTCATGTCACAAGGATTAACACCCAAGACTGAACCTAAATCTTCAAGACACAAAGTAATTTATTTGTGAATGACCCCAACTGCCCCACAGGTTACCTTTGGGCAGTGTTGTAACGAGTCACTCAATTTTGCAGTCGAGTGAAGTCATTTACTACTTTCAGTGCGACTCGAGTCGAGTCAGAGACTCGAGTCACTGTAGTATTTCTATGAGGAAAATTATGATACAATTGCTTGAGTCATTTCCCTTCTGAAAATTAGCTACTCTAGTCCTGACTCGTTGCAACACTGCCTTTAGGTCAAACCCCGACCACCTCTGATAACCCTTTATTCTGTAGGCTATTACTGCTTCCAAGTTTCATTAAAATTTGTTCAAGCATGTGCTCATAGGGTGAGTCTGGATTTTTTAAGCATTCACTGGTAACAGTGATATATGAGCAATGACCTGTATCTAAAAAGTGTTAAAATTATGTAAGAAGTTTAGATAAGTAACCATACCGTCCTCTGAAATAAATAAGACGTTCCACATAGAATTAAAACAATGTGTCTCACAACAAGTACAATACTTTAATTTCCTTGCAAAAATTATTGAAATATTCTAATAAGCCCTGCAAGTCTACAAGTAGCTACTTTAGGCTGCAAAGACATGTTTAGCTGAAGTTCATTTTGAATATATACATTTTACAGTAGACAATGCCAAAAGTGCTATGCTCTCTAAGGAAACTACTCCGTACACAAAATGTCCGACAGAAACTTGCCAATAAATTTCCGGTTGTTGTTAAGGGGTTTTTGCACATGTCAGGCTAATGTTTAGGGACTTTTAACCAATCTGGTAATTTATTTTGGATACGACGACAGAACCCGTTGTGTAATTAGGACATCTACAGTGTGCACTATGTGAAAAGAGCAGCTTGCTTGTACTATATATTGAACTAAATTTAGGGCTATCGTGTGCCCTAGATCCAAAATATTGAGTACGTATTCACATGTTCCCAAAACTCTCACTACTAGAACATTAATGAGTAATGGTTAAAACATATTTCAAACCGTGTTAAGTTAAAGATAGGTAATATTTTGGTCGAGATTCTGAAAGTCAAAAAAAAAGAAAGAAATTAGGCAATGTACGTATATGATAGGGCTATATAATATTGCAATGACTCTGTGTAATGTTGTACAGTGTGAACATATTGTATGCATGCATTCCTTTATTAAATTAGTGATCGTTGTGCCTTTGAGTGCAGATAAAAGGTATCTCTTTCAAAACTTGCCGTCGAAGGAATAAAAGAAAATAGGCCTAAAACTGTGTAAAATGTTGGAGGAGATTTGCTGCTAAATGCCTTTCAAAAGTGGAATGCGTTTTAAACAGTTTAAAGAATTGCCATTGTAAGCAGCTTCATAGACTAGGAGGGATTGTCCCTCCTTCAAATTTTCTGACGGAGGGATTTGTACAATTATTAGCGGAAATCGCGCAATTGAGCACCTTACTGCGAAACATAAAATACTTGGAAATGTAATAGAACCAAATTGTATCTGAGCAACTTCTAACATTGAAATATTTCATAGTGAGAGGGAACACCCTACAGCAGAAACGTTATCGTCAGTTCTACAAACAAGTCAGTCGGAAGCCTAACTGCATGTAGTATTGATATCTACTTATTGTTTTCTTGTAAGGCAACCTATACAATAATTTCAAATTCTCAATAATTTCCTATCCCCTGAATATTTTTCAGTTTTCCTGTAATGAGTCTTACTGTATCTTTGCATTACTTCCATCAAAGATGTGCATAATATACTGCACACATTTATACTCAATATTGAATGTACTACAAGTGAGGTTCAACAGCTCACATAACTTGTTTACAGTGTGGTATTGTGGTAATATACACATCATAATATACACATCATACTATATTAAAGCACAACATATGACTTTTAACATTAGTTAATACTTCTACAAGTCTTAAGTGTGCCCATCAGTCCCTTTTGATTTGCTTGATAACCAGTTACGTTTTTGATAAAGGTGTTACAGCAGTACAACAAGCATCCAGGAATTCAAACTTTTACAGTTTGGAACCCTCTACTGGTGACCACCAGATAATCGTTACTGAGTAAGTATTATGTCCCCTTTCATGGATATCATTTGTTTGTCAGTCTCCCAACAAATTCAAGGACATGGAGATAAACAATACAAATACTCTACATAAGACCATGAAAGAATATCAAAACTGCTTCCATCATTTAGAAAAGAAAAACATGAAATTTGACAATTTGAAGTGATTCTGTCATTAATAAGAAAGCCTACAAGTCTGAAGGTTCGATTGTTCAGTATTTGGAGAACTATGTGGATATCTTTTAAGGGAACTGCAACTTATCTAAATAAGTAGCTCACATAGTATCACTGAGGTGCAAGCCTTCAGCTGTTATTACAGTACGGACATGACGTACAAACACTCATCATCTGAAGTTTAAGTTATCTATAAAATGCTGTATACATATCCGTATATTGTGCAGTGCAATGGTGCATGCTTGTGAATATAATAGTACAATTATTACAAGTTTGTTAGTGAAAATCCCTTTTCCTAAGTAGATTACTGTGCATGGAAATAGTACCACTTCTGTGGTTGAAATTGTAAATACCAACAGGCCATGATTTAAGGTCATGTATGCTGCATGAGGAGTTTTGTACTATAACTGTATACATACATATGTACAGTACTATATGTTGTATATTGTGTATGTGACATTGACCACCCTGTTTCAAAACTAAAAAAAAATGATTTAGCAATGATGGAGAAAACACCTTCTTTGAAATTTTAGCCAAACATAGAAGGGGGTTAGAGCTAATGTAAAAAAAAAATAAGTTCATAGACACTTTTCCAAATAGCAACTACAAAGGATTATGGGATAGACTTTAAGTACGCATTTTTTGTCCACAGTAAAATGCCATAGGCCCTTTTCCAATTAGCAATTACAAAGAATTCTGGGATAGAGTTTTGGTATGAGTCGTTTTTGTCAATGGCATTTTACTGTGGACAAAACCGACGCACACCAAAACTATATCCCACAATCCTTTGTAATTCCTATTTGGAAAAGGGTCTATTGACGAAAACGACACACGCCAAAACTCGATCCTACAATCCGTTGTAATTGCTATTTGGAAAAGGGTCTATGGAGGAGTAAGACAAGGTCAAAGATCAACCCGAATTTTTCCTTTTTGGCTCTAGATCCACACTCTAAAAACAGTTTGGTAATCTTTTACCCAAGGTTTGGCCCGTATGCCACCTCCTAAAAAGTTGGGGTAAAAACTGCCCAAAGTTGGTCAAAAGGATTCCTATGGTAGGTGAATTTTCCCCAAGGAAAGGGTAATTTTTGACCAACTTGGCTGGTTTCTTACCCAACAGTTTAGGAGGTGGCATATGGACCCAACCTTGGGTAAAAGTTTACCCAACTGTTTTTAGAGTGCATGTTTGACCCCCATCTTGTTGCCATGGAAGTTGTTTATGGCCTATACATATGTTTGAGGGCAGACCCGTAGCCAGCAATTCTGGTATAGCGGACACCGGCACCGCATATGGGGGCACAGAAGAAGCTTATGTTTGTAGTCAATACTGCCACCATATGATCCAGGGGATGATATCTGAATTAAATCTACGACAGATAGGTTTTGAGTGTGCACATGCTGCGTTGGAAGCGCTCGACGTTTTCGCTTTTCTGGTGGGTAAGCCTTTCTTCGTCTTGCGATACAGAGATGTGGGAGCTCTCCACAAGGAAAGGGAACTAGGCTATGATGACGATAATGCTTCTTTAGCTGCACAAGCGCAGGTGAAGAGCTGAGTGCTTTGCGGACGGAGAGGGGACCAGGGACACTGCTATAAGGCAGGCTTGGTGTAGTCCGGTATAATTTTGCTAGGATCGATAGTACATTTCCCCGATTGTCGGAGAAATTAACAAATTAAGAACACTAGCATGAATCTTTGAGCGGGAATTTGAATGAGAATCAGAACACACCAAGCTCTTTACAGTTCACACTTCAATTATCTTATTCTTATGCAATTTTGTATAAAGTATACATTTGGAGTAAATTTGTGGTACTATAAATTTAGTTTTAAACCATATATTCATCACTTTACGAATATTACTCAAGGTATAAGATTGCTACATGAAAACTCGAACTTCTCGAGGGCGCCAAAATTTTGCAGGAAATTATTTCCCATGGTAAAACCAGCATGCAGACTCAGCAAGGGGTGGTGAAAGGATATTCCCTAAAGGGTACAGCAACTTGAAGCCTGCCAGAAGAGACGGATTAGGAAAAGGATGCCAAACACAGAGTTCTGGGGCGCGCAAAACGTGCCAAAAAGTTTATCAGTGTCTTGCTGAAAGAAAATTAAAGATGTTTGATTCTTAATAGAGAAAGTTATAAATTTTGGGTTTCTATGGAAGAATCTACCACTCCTCACTCCAGATATTTCCAATTCTCCCAACTAAGTTACTCCTACAGTAGCCCTTCCCAAAATTGTCTCGAGCCTCTCCCATCGTGCAGACGCAAACCTAGTTTATTCTTAAGGTCATATTCTGGAGGGCATACAAGGCCAAAATATGTTATCAGAACGCTTACTCTGCGATCTATGTCTTGTGAGCTTCTATGCATGTTTTGACCTGAATGTGTATCAAAGAGCATTCATCCACTGAACATGTTTGCTTTTTTTCAAAAAAAAATACTTGAGGTGATGAGTTTCTGTCGTTAAGAGCAATACCAAGACTCCCAGAGGCTAGTCGCGGGGCATGCCCTCTTCCATCTCCCTTGGACTCAGTGCCAAGACACTTTGCGTTTCTTACAAAATATGTTAACCATGATGCTGAGTAAGATAAAAATCTTCTAAGCGGTTAGAAGGGGAAGACAGTTCTTCTAAAGGAATTAAGGAATTAGTTTTGTGTTTCTCCAGGACCACTCCTACACGGAAGAACAATAAGCTTATTGTAGAACCTATACCTTCATAAAGCGAATATGTCTGAGGTATCAGATGCTAAAGCAAATGGAACTGCATAAGAAAGCGCGCTCAGCGCGCGAAAAGCCGTGTTATTTTTAGAACAAAAATGTTACAGAAAACAAAATACGTTCATTATTAAACGCCTTTTGGGATCAATTATGGCCCCAAATCGATTGTAATCATACCGGGACCACCGTTTACAGGTTGTAAAATTTATTTTTGATCGTTTTTTTTACATAGGGGGACACATTGATCCGCAAGGGGGCGGCCCCGGCCTGGCTACGGGCCTGTTTGTGGGAGCAAAGGTCACCCACCAGATATTGTATATATGGAAAATTTTACTTACCTGATAGAAGTTGGCTGAACCATGGGGGTCCTAATAAGGGTCCACATAGACATAAACAATGAAATGCAATGTATGGAACCCTATATCTTCATAATACAGTGTCTTTGATGTCAAAATGGCCAAAATGGCAAGCACGCATATTTGGCATGCACAAAAGGGAGTCTGGGTCACTTTTACTGGGCTACAGCTCCCGAACGGTTGAGCATTTTGACCCTTAATTTTCGTTGTGACCTATCTACTACTTGAAATTACTATACTCGGGAAATTTTCCAGCAAAATCTGAGGCAGTGCCCGACCATGGTTTTCTGAAAATTTGTTGAGCTGGCAGAAAATGATCCTGATGTCAGTATGTACTGTACGTCCCTTACAAAATTCTACCGAATGCTTTCAAAACATCTTTAGATGGCAAGTATCCTAGCTTTTTGAACAACTAAAACTGCATATAATCTATGGTACCTACCACTATGATAGTCTCATACATAAAGGCTACTAGTGTGTACAGGTATATATGTTTACCTACAGTGCTCCTCTGCAGGCCATATCACTCCTGCTGGTCATATTGTATATATATATATATATACATATAGATATACATATACATATATAGCCTAACAGAAGATAGACCCACGTGTAGTCATTGCTGAAGAAAGGTCACAGGCGGACCGGATCATGTTTTGAATCTGCACAGTCTCTTGTTTGTCAACTATGAGACTGGTCTCTTCTTGTTTATATATATATATATATATATTTGTGTGTGTGTATGGGTGGTTGTATATGTGTATTCACTGATAACTCAGTGTTTCCATGGAATATAAATGCACAGGCTGTCTTGTCTTATTCTTGCAAACTAAGTCTTATCATAACTACTTAGGTCACGGTGAATCAAACTCCTGATATACTGAGCACTTATAGTAGTGCCAAGATAAGCTGACAGAAACAGCCAAAGAAACCGCGCTGGGATTTCATTTCTGCTCTTTTACTGTCATGAACTTAATAAATTATAATTGCAGGCCATACATTTGGGAAGCTCAAAGATGAAAACCTGGAAAAAATCTTCTCTTTATTTGTTGCCTGCTTAATCTCATGAATTGTTTACATGAATACATTTGGTTTTTAACACCTTTATGAATCTGTTGAAGATCAGAATTTGTTTAGAAAAGAAAAGAAAAAAGTCAGATTTGGGGTCTACTGTGTTCTTTTGCTGGTTACAATTGCATCACTCAACCACATATATACACGTATTGTACATGTACGTATGTACATGTACTATATATGTTTATTTATAATACAAATTTATATGTACGTATTATGTATCTATTTATAATATATTTTTATTTATATACAAATATAAAGCAAAATACAAAAATAGACGGAAAGTAAACTAGGTGAAATTTATCAACCTTTCTTGTTTTGCAATCGGGGTAGTTGCCTCTTAGAATAGCAAATCTTAAGTCAGATTGGGGAATGATAGGAGAATGGAAGTGCTTGCTGACTGGTAGCCCAGATAAATGACGGCGAACACTAGATTTGTCATTGTTAAAGCGCAGTCTGAAAGCAGATTTCCTTTCTCCGATAGTAGTCGTCCGTACTGTAAGGGGTGCAAGTCAAAAAATAAGTAACGTTGGAAAAGTTACAGTTGAAATTATCAGGATATAGCTTCAATTTACTACACTCTAAAAACTGATGGGCACGTAAGCCACCTGAAAGTGTTGGGCAAATAAAATGCCCAGGTTGGTCCAAAAAATGCCCACGTTGGGTAGTATTTGTTTACTTTTTGATCAACTTGGGCAAATATTTTACTCAACACTTTGACAGGTGGCATATGTGCCCAACAGTTTTTAGAGTGTACCAGGGACACTAAAGGTATTTGAAGTTAGCATAAACTTGCAGTTCTCGGTGCATGATTTAAAAATTTATGCTCACTTTATGCTCACTCTATTCCCCATTGCAAAACAAGATAGGTAGATGGACTTCCCCTATAGTCTACAAAATCCAGTCTTTCAAAAAGGGCTTGAATAGGGACTTATCTTTTCTCAGCCACTATTCCTTTGTACACTAAGCATGTTTACTAAGCTTTAAACACGTTTATTTGAAGAAGTATTTAGTCTCTTCAAAGCTGCCAAACTACCACACCGCTACTCTAGTTTGTACTAACGCTTAAGTACATCTATTTTATGAGTAATTATCATTTTGATTATTTCCTGAGGAATGTGAGTTTAGTTTCTCTCTGCCTTAAAAAAAATAATTGTCACTTTTGCAGCTGATGAAGAAACCAAGAGCTTTGAAAATTTCTGCACCTCGGTGTATGTAAATATATACAGTTGGGAATCAAAACATTTAGCGTGCACTGCACTATGTCAGTTTGGTGTATATTCTTTTGATATCTATATCTATCTATCCATCCATCCTTCCCTTCATATATATATATATATATAAATATATATATATATATATATATATATATATATATATATATATATATATATATATATATATATATATATATATATATATATCTAATATATAAAGAAAATACAGCAAAACTATTTGGTGAAGATTTCGAAATCTGGACAAGTTTTTTGTCAAAATCCAAATAATAGAAATGACCCAAAAAAGAAAGAGGGCGGTAGTAGAAACAGGAGGAAGAGAAGAAAAGGTCAATTCGGAGGGATATTAAGCCTCGGTGGGCGATCAGTGTGGAGAGTTTTAATCCAAAAACGCTCCTTAAGTTGACGTTAAAATTTAGATCGATTGTCTAACTGTTCAATGACCATAAGCCTAAGATCCATAACCGAATTGCCTTCAGACGAAAAATGGACAGCAACGGGCTTGTCCAGATGACTGCGCCGGAAAGTGTTTTATAGTGAGACGGTGATAATTCATTCTCTAATACCATTTCGACTCACCCACATATTGCAAACTGCATCTAGCACATTGAATTAAATAAATGGCATTTACTGAACTACAACCAGTGGCCTGGTGAATCTCAAAGGATTTCCCTGTAACATCAAATACAAGACGATGTCACCTAAGTATGACAGCATGTCCGGCAGATTCTGTTAATACATTTTACACAACCATAGTAGACTGACCAGTCTCTGTATGAGGAGTACTGAGGCTCCGGTGAAGTGCATCCTGGACTGCAATATCCTTCAAATTGGGTGGGCGTTTGAAAGACATTACTGGAGAATTTAGGAAGATTCCACTAGACGGCTGTGAGGTTCGATAATAGACCAATAGCGGTAGTTAAGTATAATATTCTGGAGGGGAGGTAGGCTAGGGTGGTGAACGGTAACCAAAGAATCCCGACTGGACTTTTCCTTAATAGAATATTTTAAAACATTTCTCTAGCAATCCTAGTGGCCCGTTCGACACTTTGTTCAACAGCAGAGGGATTATAACCTCTTTTAGCAAAATGGTCCGCCAATCGGTGACTTCTAAATCAAAAAGACTTAAAGTTGGGCAAATTCTACGAAAACGTCATATCTATGTCTTTATATATATATATATATATATATATATATATATATATATATATATATATATATATATATATATTCACTGATAACTGTTCCCATGAAACTAAAATGCGGAGGCTGTCTTTGTCTTCCAAACTGACTCTTATCATAGCTACATGGTTCATGGCATTCAAGCGTCACGACCTTTCTGAGTCAAAATCTTAATATACTAAGCAATATTCTCTTGTCAAGCTAAACTGACAGAAATTTCCAAACAAACTACGTTGGGATCTCATTTCTGCTCCTTTTGTGTCATGACCTTAATAAATTACAATTGCAGGCCATAAATTTAGGAGGCTCAAAGCTAAAAAACTCTGCTAAACCTCATGAATATTTTACATGAATACAATCGGTTTTAATACTAGTATGAATCTGTTGAAGATCGGCCTTTGTTTAGAAAAGAACAGATAAAATGAGATTTGGGGTCTTTTGTGTTCTTTTGCTGGTTACTAGCGAGCTAAAGGCAGCATCATCGTGGACTCACTTCTGTGGCACCAGTCCTAACATTTTGTCCTATTACGGTCCCATTGAGAGTCCATAGAAATTATTTGTCTATAAATCTGCGTATACTGCGGACAACAACAAAGATATATAGATTCGTTTGATCGCTGACCAGCCATGGAGTTAACCAAATTGACTGTTCTGATTGCCTGTGGTCTTTTAGGAGTCTGCCAGGCACCTGGTAAGTTCTTAGAGAAATGGTAAGGAAACTGAAACTTTTGCCACAGATACTGATTTAAATAGTGTCCTTTGACTTTTGGCCACATGATCTTAGGGGGTCACTCTCATGGGGGGTAGCTTAGTTCTTTCTCGAAATTTTAAGCACGTATATAGACCCGAAAAATATCATATGGTTTTCTCAAAAAAGAAAATTTTCTTTCCGAAGGACGGGAGTCAATCTTGAAAAGCATATCCACTTTTGAAAAACATAAGTCAATGCAGCTTTAGTATGTAGTTTTAGACAATGTTGGGGCTGTACTAGAGGTCAAAATGATGACTCAGGGTACCTCACGCAGTTAAATGAATACTGTGAATACTAAGTAACGCTGTATTGATTAATTAATCACATTGTAGTGCCGTAGGCTAACGTACATTGCCACTGAACACTACCAAACATTCCTGGGGTATGGCAGAGATAGCCGGCTTAAAAGTTTAATGTAACTTTCAACTCTACGTTATTGCTGTGGATGTTCTTATCCGACTTTTCCTATATACAAGATGGTCTGTAGCATACTGCTCCTAGATGTGCAAGAAAATCCATACGTTAACCTACACCGATGTTGGAAGTTTACGAAGCTACCGTAATTCCTTCAGTATCCTACATCCCTGTGTATCTCGTGCCCTGTGACATTGGAAGATTTAAATTCTATGCAATGTTAAGGACATTTTTAGTATTTGAGCACTCTTTGACCCTCTTTGCTTGAAAAGGATTAAATTCTTAATGTTCTTCCACATATGTTTGACGGCAATTGTGCGGCTATACTGCAAGGATAGATTCCACAATTTCATATAAGAATCCCCCTTCGGTCAACCTGACGTGACTTTGATGACGGTGTTCTTGAGAGCACATTTTAAAGACACTTGTTTGAAACGTAAGCTTGTCTACTACTTAGCAGGGAACTGTTAGGGAAGGAGATATAGCACTTGCGTATCCTTTGAAACTATCAGGCTTGCCGACGATAAGCTCCTGATTGTGTAGCTCTTGAAAATTTTGGACTACTTAAAAGCTTGTGTACTACGTAATTCTACTCAGGGGTTGCCCCAGGATTTTTCCGGCAGGGGGCAGCCTCCCCGACTGGGGGTCAGCAACCCGAAGCCGCAACGAGAGCGATAGAGTGCCGAAACGATGTTTGAAGCAAAATATGAACACTGCGTAATTTAGTACAGGATGTATGTGAGCTCCTGTTGTTACATGTATTTGTGACGTCAGTGAAGAACCTCTATAGAGGTGTTTCATCAACGTCTCTTGATCGCGCGTCTCATTGGTTGTTATGTCGCCTTCCGTTGGTTCGGTGCGGATGGTAATGCACCACTTCACTCCTTGTGAAAAACGTTTTATTGCTTCCCAGGTGGTGAAACGGATGGCTATACACTATTCAACAATAACATCGATACATAGGCTGTACGTTTAACGTATACGTAAATGAAAGGCTGTCCGACAAAGAGGCAATTGACGGAAGAATCGATTATCAAAACACTGACGAAACGTCGACTATGAGTAACATTCAACAAAACTGCACACTTAAATGTGTTTCACGTTTTATATTTACAACCCACAATATTTCCGTATAAGTTTTGCATCCTGAAAGGTAAACTAGAAAGGCAATTCGATTGTTTATCAGCCTTTGCTACGTCCGCCATTTTGTCAACTCAAGCTACTCTCGAAATTCCCAGTGCACTGCACGAATTCACGAGATTACGCCTACTAAGAATGTGTTTTGCCAGCCACTCCCGCGCAATAGCGTGACGTCACATCAAATACCTCTATAGATCCTTTTCCAAATAACAATTACAAAGTATTATGGGATAGATGTTTTGGTGTGCGTCATTTTTGGCAATGGTATTTTACTGTGAACAACAAGGAGGCTTACCAAAACTCTATCCCATAATCGTTTGTAATTGCTATTGGGAAAAGGGTCTATAGCAGGGCTGGAGTCGAGTCCACCCAATCCGAGTCCCTGGTATCCGAGTCCTAGTCCGAGTCCTGATGTCCGAGTCCGAGTCCCCGAGTTCCGTGTAAATTGACCTTGTTTTGTTTTGAGTGCAAGAGGACGAGAACTGCAATGAAATAGTCTTATTCTAACTTTTATTCCTTCCAATAATCACCGAAAATTGACTACTTAAAAGTTAATGGCTATGCAAAGAATGAGCTAAATTCCACTGACCTCCGCCTGGATCCGAAATCCGTGATCCGTGATCCTGGAATATAAAAGACGGCAGTGGTTACCTGAACGCTCCTCCACCCCATCCACCGATCAGGACCGGATGGAAGCATGGACCAGCGGGACACGTGCCAAGAGGGCCCACAAAATTACATTATTGTAATGTTGGGTAGTATTTTAAAGATCGTCTGTCAGTCTGTGCTAATTTTCGTTTTGAAGGCTGGTATGTATGTAAGAAGGAAATCTATGGAGTTCATTTCGAGTGGGGGTGAAAGTGACCACAACCTTTGTCCTCCTTTCGTGACTTGCGCCACTGTAGCCTGGGGAGAATTAAGGTTGAAGGGGGCCCCACATTAGTTTGTGCCCAGCCCTCAAAGGTAAATCCGGCCCTGCCCCCGATAACCCGTATAACTTCACTCCCTCCATCGGAAGTGGTTTAGGGAAATTCCAGGACAGTCCACAAAATTTGTTCTTTGCTGCGATTTCCCCACAGAAACCCCCGCGGCCAACATTTTACTTGGTTATTGCCAAAATCTCATGGACTAGAAATACTTTTTTCTGAAAATAGCCCATGGGTTTGATTTCTTCAAACTTAGACCGAGTTGCCCTAAGCAGTATTTCAGGTACCAAGATCGAGCTATGCAAGAGGAGCACATGGTGAATGCTGAATGCTTAAATGATATTCTGATACGATTATGATGTTGCAATACATGATTTGTCCTTATAACAAGTTAATCAGCCTGTAGGCTCCTGAAAATTGTAACAGGTCTGAAACAAAAGCTTGAGTAGTAGGGCCCTGGACAGGCGGCATGCCAGTTTCTTTTTTCGACCCCCGTCTGGGACACTTTTTTGGATACAAATAACATTAAACCATGGTCAGACCTGAAGGTAAATTCTCCAAACATTTGAACACTGAATGCTTACTACAGGTTCACAAGTATGGACGTTGTGTTTAACATTTCGTGCTGGATCCGTGCTATCTTCAATCTAGCCTGAGACTGATTCGATATCCCGAGTGTTCACTATTCATACTGCACACTGACTAATGCACTGTGTGCAACATGTAGCAATGATATTGTACGTACACAAAGTGTACGTAATGATATTTTCAGGAAGGATTTTTTCGCACAGTTCCGACCTGAGTTTTACGGTCGTGGAAAAAATAGTCGGTCTCGTACTCGGTCTCGGCCCGAGTCGAAAGGTCTTATCGGTGGAGTCCGAACCCGAGTCCTGAGCGCCGAGTTCGACTCCTAGTCGTGAGTCACGGCAATCGGGACTCTAGACCAGTCATCCAGCGCTGATCTATAGAGGTGTTTCATGTGACGTCACGCGTTTTGGATTGTCTTTTCTGTCGGGCACAGCATATGCACCTAAGGGTTTTCACCGCAAACGCTCACGCCGGCATGACCTTGGATACTACTGTGACACAATGAACGACGGTCAAAATGTCGAGAAACCAAAGAGACATGCGGTCACCTGAAGTTGGTGAAACACCCTATAGACTTTCTGGTGTTTCAGTAGAAATGAATAGCACCTTTAGAAGAGAAAGGAATATTCATCTCCAAGATGATTAACCGGTAGGCAGTTCAATTAGCTCAGTTTACATTGAGTGACCTTTTCAGACAACATAATTGTGCATCTTCAGAGCTATAGGTAGGATTCTAAGATGAAGGGGGCGGCTGAACCACTCAGCTCCGTGGCCTTTGGCATTTTCTTAGGTACTTTTGGACGTTTTAGTACAAACAGGTTTTAAACTGAGAAGTTTGGGGGGCTGAAGCCCCAAGTTCCTCCTCTCCCCTGTTCCTAAGGCGCTGACCGTTGCTGCTGAATTGAAAGTCACTAAACAAGCTATCTCTGGCATGGGATGAATTACCACGTCTTCTGAAATGTTAATATCTATATTAACACACAGATTTCCCACTAAAATTTCTCTTAACTCGTACCTCCTGTTTGAACGTCTTTCTGTAAGCATAAGAGCCTAACATTTGGATTAACGTCAAACAGGAGCCTCTTGTCTGCGTTTCAGACCCTCTGTAAGGATACGTTACCATACCTGTACTTAATGAAGCAACAGTTAGTTCTTTGAATACAAAATCAGGTTAAGGTCTCGTAGCCATACCACGTACTGTTGGGGGCGACACAGCTTGAAATCGGCAAATATATTTTAGAGGTAAGAGATGCAGATAGGTGTTGAGACATAGGAGCAGGAGGCGGAGGCAAAGGGAGCTGCATCCACCCTCCTCCCAACAAGATATTTTCCTTAAAATTCGGGCAACATGCTGCAATTTTTTTCGGGCACTGCAGTGGCAGATCACCTCTGCATTTTTTCGGGCAAGTCACAACAGGGCCCCCGCCTAAATCAAAGTAGGCTCCTACGCTTATGTGTAAAGACAACCGTATTTTATTCTCTTTCTGGGGGTCGAAAAGTTTCCAGGGGCCCTTCCATTGACCCCTTAGCTTCTTGCCTGTCAGATGGTAGCAGTAGTTAGCTCCAGTACTTATCCATATATTCTAATATAATATTAAGGGATTTGGAAGTACTTGCCTGCAAGTAGCCTATAAACCTGTCTAGTTAGTGCTGTGCAGTGAGGAAAAAAGCAAACCAACAATAACGGCAGGCATATTTTACTGAACAGATATATGACTACCCATTTCTTTGCCAAAAGGATTCAATCTGAACAGAATTTGGTATCCTTGGAGAGAAAAAAGAGGGAACACGAATATAACAAATACAATGAAGGCATAAATAAGACACGACAATTTTAACCATAAGAAAAGACATTATTTGCATAATTTGCATGTTAATAAGCAAATTTGTTTAGTAATGAGCACATGTTCTATTTGTCTGTTGTTCTGTCTGTTGTCATGTACATGTCTTTGTCATCTATCCTACCAGTCTAGTATTTGGATGTTTTTTTCTTCCCTGCACCCTTTAGCATCAAATTATAGCACAGGTTTGGCTTGTGCAGGGCGAACGATGAGACTCGAGTGCCCTGTTGATACGATTCGTCTCGTCGACACTTTTTTTGGCTACAACTCTACCGTTCAGCTAGGAGGGCTGTGTGCTGGTAGAACACCTTCACTTGACTGCACTCAACATCTGAACGCTTATACGGTAGTCAGCCGTTACTGCCAGGGAGAGCAATATTGTAAAGTTTTAGTTTCTGATGAGTTCGAAGACCCCTGCGGAGATGTTTGGACCAAGTTTCTTTGGGTGAACTACACTTGCAGAGAATGTAAGTACACAAAGATAGGAATTATCATGGGAAATGGCCCATTTTCTCACCACAGGTATGAAAAAGTACGGGATATACATGGTCGTATTTGACTGGGGGAGGAAAAGGGTGGGGAAGGGCAGGGATAGTAGTTGCACTCAAACAATTTCAAAGGCGTTTAAAAAGTTGCTTGGAAAAAACTTTTAAGTTAAGGCAAGTGCCATTTCCGGGAATGGAGGGAGCATTTTTGGCACAATTTTTCTTGTAAGTCTACGAATCAAAGATACTTTCTCTCTCCTTCACTGTTGTCCCCACCGAAAACGTCCAGCCGCACTGCAATGCGGAGAAAAATAACCTTTAGAGAACAGCTAGCACTGTGATGCATATATGGTGATACAAATATGTACACAGCAACTGAGGTATCATTGCAGTGTTTACGGATACATGAATGTACAGCGCGGGATATGAGTGCAAATTGAAGAAAACACTTCATGTCTTTTCGAACGTTGCCGTGCGTTCAAGTACACACTGCCCCGGAACAGCAGTGGCATAATGGGCTGACATATATGAGAGGAGGGGGGTGTGTGTGCTAATTTTAATAGATACTTCGCAGCTAGAAACTGTGACTAAAACGATAACAGTAACAAATTCAGTTGTTCAACTATACGACAGCAAAATTTACTGTGTAACTACAACAAAATCAGCAGGAACAACATCAGCTGTACAATTTGTTATCAGCAACAGACATGGGCGTCCGCAGAAAAAATCAGGTGGCAAAATTTTTTTAGGGGGCCCAACTTTTTTTCATGGTAGATATTTTACTCCCAGAAAAGAGTTTAGATGCTACTTTTCCACAGTGTTGACAAAGGCGTAGCCAGGAATTTGTCAAACGGGGGGGGGCGCGAACCCCATAGACAGACTCTCAGCGCTCCGCTCCAACATTGGTTGGGGCGGAGCGCCAGAAAATTTTGGCCCAAAATGCCTCCCAGATCGCTGGAAGTGGCACTTCCAAGGCCTATTTACGGCATATAAAAACAAGGCTTATTTACGGCATATAAAAAGAGAAAACACTAGCAATATCGTAAATATAAACTTTAAAAAATACAAAAAATATGCTGGGGGGGGGGGGGAATGCTGGGGCCTGAGTGTTGATATATTTATTCAATTCCTGTTTTGAGAGTAGAAATTCACACTGAGTGAACTGCTAAGAAATGTTGATGTTATATTTTCTTCGTTTTTCTTTATTTTTTCTTCGTTTTTGCAAGTTTTTGATTCCCAGGAGGGGCAAGTGCTCCCTTTCCCCCCTCCGGACGCGCATGACAACAGATACATCAGCTGTGTAATTACGTTATCAACAACAGAAACATCAGCTGTGTAATTGCGATAACGGCAAAGACAGAAAACCCATCAGTTGTGTCACTGAAAGGTTAACATCAGGAACGACATCAACTGAATAATCACAACGATATCAGTAGCAACAACATCAGCAACAACGACACAGACCGGAAACAACCTCAGTTGTGTAACAGAAACGTCTACAGCAGCACCGACATAAGCTGAGTAATTATGACGACGACCAAGCAACAACAATTACCTTGAGATCGACATATTAGCGGCAACATAAACGAAAATGAGATCAACACATTCAACAGTAGCATCAACGACATGGATTGGATTGTTTTACTCAAAATAATTTTCTTGTAATTACCATACATTCAACTTCGAAATATCAAAATGTCGTCATTAATAACATTAGGGCAAAATGGCCCCTTAATGGGCTATTGTAACAACGACTTAATTGATTTATGAATTTTATGCAAACAAAAACACAATAGTTCTCGAAATAGTAGGTTGCTTCAAATAACTTTTGTTGACAATTTAATGGAAAATTTCTAGGGAACCGTAAAACCGTGGTACTTCTGGGAACTAAAATTAAGGTCCATACATGAAGTAAAAGTTGAACTTAAGTTGACCTTTGTCGGGTCTTATTTTGGACTACTTTGTTGGACTGCTTTGTTTCAGCCTCGACGACGCCAACCCCTAAGATTCCAGTGGAACCGACCATCTCAACATCTTCCTCAGGCAACTTCACTGGACAAGGGCCAGAGAGCTCACAGGAACTAAAAGCGACATGTTCAGGTTAGTAATGCCATGTCATTGCACACTTAAGATCTGAGCAAATTTTCTCACCGAAAATTCTTCCTGAGGAATTTATTTCCTGCAATTTCCCTCAATATTGGTAGGGAAACTCCGATAACTTTGTTACTACGATATTTTCAAATTTAAGTTGTGACTATACCATGAAAGAATCGAGGAAACTTAGCCAGTGGAGTATCCAGAGGTGGGCAAGGAAAGGACGTAGACTACCTCCACTCCGCTAAAAGAGAAAGAGGGGTAAAATTGTAACGACGATAAAACTAACATGAAAAAAGGAAGAAATAATTGGGAGGAGAAAAGCAACGGAGAAACAGAAACGACGAGGAAAAGAAAAGAAGAAGAAAGAATAAGAAAAGAAATTTTCGAAAATAGGTGGGAGGGTCGGAGGAAAGGAACTATAGAATGGAAAAGGGAGGTACTGATATACTGCTACTGATCAATACTGGGGCAGGCAGTACTATAGAAACCTGTTAAAACGAACCATTTGCGACTGAATGGGGATGGTTTTAAACCACATTAAAGGAATAATATACTGACATTTCACAATAGTCTCATGTGAAAAGAGGAGAATCCTTATTCGTGTCCTTCAAACCTTGAAGCAATACTCTGCTGCTGGCTCAAAATATCTCTTTTAAAGTTTAGTTACTTTTGTCAATAACTACTCCCAGCCCTCCTCAAGGTCACAGAATGTAATGTGAAGTGGGCACATTGCCTCAGATTCCTTTTGTTTTTCTTTATAATTGGATGTCCCGTTTGTTCTGACTTGAAATTTGATATTGTTGGGATGTTTGAACATATTCCTTGAAATCTAGAAGAAAACTACACCCAATAGGGTTATTGACGCCTATGTAGGGTTATTGACGCCTATGTAGGGTTATTGACGCCTATGTAGGGTTATTGACGCCTATGTAGGGTTATGCTTATTATTCCCTACAGTGGTGTCAATATCATAGAGAAATACAATGCCATGAATAATCAATACGCCAGGATAACATTCACAGATTTCCCATAGTGCACTGTATTTCTAGCAAAAAAAAAATTTAAAAAAATAATTTATTGAAAATTAGTATTTTCCAAATGGAACATGCTAATGAGATGCATTTTTTGCCTTGTAAAACAGGAATTTTTTTTCAAAGTCATTGAATTTACTTCCTGGCAAACCCTTTTAAGCCGGTTGAAGGAATTTTGCAGTATTTAATGAGGTGACACGTTCATAATAACTAAAATGTCTTAAGTAAATACACTTTTTTGGCGGGCATTTCGTGCCTGAATTTTGCAAACAGTTGTATCGTTACTCCGTCCTGCAGGAGAGCCTGAGTATATTTAAGTTTTGACTTTGTGTCCTTTCGAGGACACAGCTCCTTTGGCGAGCTGAACTCCTTCGGGAGTAACTCTTGGTTTCGCCAGTCAATCTTCCCCACAGAGTCGATGGGACTTTAAAAATGGAGTATATCTGTTTTATATAATATTATATAATATATAATGTAATATTAAAATATATATATTATATTATATAAAATTTGGAGGTCAAAGGTTATTTGAGGTCACAAGACATCAATTGTGAAAAACGCGTAAATAGAACACCTTAAAGAGGGAAGCTTTTTTAAATCTTATATTTTGCATGTTGGTATCCAATACTGAGGAAATGAGGTCAAATTGTGGAGGTCAATGTCATTTGAGGTCACTAAGGGGTAAAACTTAACACCTTGTAAACATGATCTCCCAAGAAGGAAATCATATTTGAATCTCACACTTGGAATGTGTGCGCCCTAATATATGTTTAGTACATGATCTCTAATGTTAGGAAGGTGCCAAATGTCATCTATTTTACCGGATGTCACACTGCGGAAACCTTGTATACATGGTATCTCAATACAGAAAACCTGTATGGACCGCGCACTTAGCAATTGGCATGTGGGAGCTCCATATTGATTGTATAAAATTTTTGTTGTAGTAGAGGTCAAAGGTCATTTGATGTTAGGATATCGTAAAATTTGCTAACTATGACTTAGCAAGCATGATATCTTTTAATCTTATATTTAAAATGTATATTAATGCTTAAAACAAGAATAGATATTGATATTGGACAGCTTATTTACATGACATCAATCTGTTTGATTCACAGCCCATAATCTTGAACATTCTTTACCGAGATGTGTAAATGCTGTAATTTATGAAACTGGTTCAATCTGGAGCTACAGTATTAAATTTACATTTCAGTGGCTATGGAATCACTAAACTTTTGCTTTCTGGTTTCATTATCTATTTGTGTTCTCATGGGCTAGATTTCAGACTTATACCAAGATATCAAGCAAACGTTGAAATTCTTCCACCATTGAATATAAGACATAATATCATATGAGTAAATATTTCTTCTTCAGGTTGCTTGGTGTGGAAGATATTTGTCCCTGTACTTGTTATGGTCTTTATGATTCTTGTTTGCGTGATCGTATTCATGGCAAAAAGGTAAGTTCCATTTTCGCCCCATTTTACCTCATCTAACCCTGTGTTTAATTCGGAGTTGAATTAATCCAGCCACGATGGTGTAGTTACCCGTCGTCTTTGGTGAATCGTACACCTTCCTGTTTTTATGAAAAATTTTCCTATCTTAATGCAAGCCAGAAAGCTGTCGTGTAACAGTTCCCTGTGTTGACTGATCAATAACAAGACGATAGAAATCCGTTCAAGGAAAAATTGACCATGTAAAATACCTCCTTTGTGTATGACATGCATACAATTATCCCCACATTTTTCTATCGTGCATATCTTTTGAATGCTTTAATCAGGTTACAACTGTTGCGTGTGTTAACTGGTCGGCTGACCTCCTCACGCTTCAAATGGTTTCGCTGAAAACTAGCTTAAAGAGACACATTTCAATTTTTTCTTTATGTTTCCTTTCTTATTCTAGAAACAATGTGATAGACAAGAAAGAAGACAAACAGGAACAGCAACTTTAATCTTTGTTAGATGCACCCATCAATGCCACTGCCAAGAGAGTGTCATGTGTGAATTTCTAACGTTACACTAAGTAACATGAAGCGTATACATTTATTGAGCACTGTTTTTTTTTAAATGAGACTATAGGCTGATAGAGGAGATTGTGGTACTGTACTGTGATAATTAAGAAAATTAAGTTTACAATAATTTTTTTTCAAAATCTCTTTAAAAAATCTCTTAGGCAAAACGATACATGAAAATAACCGTAACCAACGTTCTCTCTAAATTCAAAAGACTGAAATTAGTGACCAATCGGTAATTTTGAATGGAATATTCAGTCTAATAGATTGAGGATAAATCTTAATCGCTTTAAAATTTTCAATCCAAATTTAGGGTTCTCCCTCATCCCACTCTTTTAGATTGATTTTTCAATCTAAGGATTTAGGGAGTTGTTATCTGTAGAATTGTGCTGATTCGGAGTACTCCAGCAGTTTTTCAAACATACTGAGCTGCATTGAAAGACAGCTCACAACCTGAATTAAGAGTACTTTTTTTATTTAAACCACGGTTGGTTAACTATTGAACGTCATGATTACAATATGCACCATCATTATACCCTGGATCATGATGACAGTTAATTTCAAGCATCGGCCCAGTAAGCAGGTTAGGGGTAGGATTGGGGCTGGGTAATAAAGCCAAAGTAAAAATGTGTGGGCTAAAGTTTGCTTCCGCCCCCACTTTTCAAGGATCAAAACACATTATTCTCCACTGTGAACTATATTGAACATTTAAAATAAAATTTCAAACATTTCCAGTGAAGGTATTTCAGAAGTTGCATAAAATAAACCAGCAAATAGCATCGAATGACCCAAACATATTCCTTTTTCAAAGGGTGAGGAGGACACCCTTTCTCGCAGACCCTTCCTCAAAATAGCAGTGAAAACGCCCGGTCCCTTCCCAACTGAGAAGAGCTTCCTTACCTTAAGATTTCAAGAGTTCAGTGTTAGCATTATCGGTAGAGAGGTTGTTGGGTTGTGTAATACACAGTATATACTTAACGCATTGCTCTTCTTCTACAACCTTTGAACTGTTGCAGGGAGTTTCCTTTATATTGAATAAAACAATGCATAACATCAGTGTACTTTGCAAAATTTTGAACAAAGCTGTCTGTGTGTAGAAGACGTAGCCATGGCAACGGCACAACTGATGAAGGATCCTACGAAGAAATAACTGGAGAGAACATGCTTGTAGCATGTGTTGTACGAAGTAGAGGTGGAAGGTTCAGTATCAATTAAGTGATTTATACCTTGGTAAAAGTTGAAGTTAAACCTTGGCAAAAGTTGTCATCTCCTTTTACAAAGAAAATGAAGAGGTCTGTGAACCATCATGCTTAGGAAGTTGTAAGAATTTTTTTTAAAAAAGGGGATGTGGGATTTATTGAACTGTGGTCATAAATTTTTAACACACCAGTTTCCTTTATTTTTGCAATAAAATTTCCAGGGAGTTTTTACAGGAAATGGTTGCAATATTGACGGTAAAGATGCAAAGAAATGAAACGTTTAATTGGAAAGCAATTAAATTAAGTCGGTGTAGGGAGTAGTCGTTTTCACATAAAGTAAATACTGTAAAATATTTGTACTGAGATAACTTAATAAATTTGAGGTTATTTGATGCATGTTCGTCTTTAAGTTTCGTTAGCCGAATCTCGAGTGTATATTAGGCGAACACACTCGAAACTCAGTTTACTGAAATTAGAAAGGTCCTTGCAGAAAGCAACCTCAATCGTAATTTATCCCCAAACCGTGGTTTGCAGTGTTTTACTAGATCTGCATGGGTAAACCTTTTTCTCCTGGCCTCTGTCTTTTTAAAGTCTTGAACCAATGTAGTGCAATTCAATTTCATGGGATCACACTTTAAACTGACAGTGACAGGTGATGACAGGTGATGCTACAGTAACGGCACAAGAAGCGGATGATGGAGACCAGTTTGGGAAGATTAATATTTTAATTGTGGGAAAGATGGTTGGTAGTAAAACAGATTATACAATTCAAACTTTATTTTTTGTGTCGATTGCACCATATTTGCCCTGATCTCTCTTAATTTATTGAATACTCTGCTCTATAGATACGGATTACATTACGATGATAAAACCTGTTCGGAGATAAGAGACGATGGTGAAGCAATGACACAAATAATAGCGGCGCCCTACTAAAGAAGATAAGTTCCAGTTTTAAAATGGCAAATCTCTTCATTTCAGACAGATTCAATTCTGCCAACTATAAGTTTACTGCTTAAGACTTAATCCCGGCGAGCATACAATTAGGCCCTACTGTGTTATGATAGAGCTCTCCGTGCATGCTGTAAAATATGAACAACTCTGCATCTTTAGAATTTCCTGACTCTGATGTCAATCAAAGGGCAGCCACCTATTGAGAATTGTGGTTTCCCTTAACCAAAACGTACTTGTGGTGATGAGTGTCTGTCTTTAACGCTTGCAGTTTTAATGTATGGGGGTTCATGAAGCCACTGCGGATCATCGTGGAAACATTACTAGGTTAATATTAAATGAACATCACCTATGATCGCCTTCTCTTTTCTAACAGAGAGTGACGACTGGTAGTGTAAACATCGAACTGGTTTGAAAACAGAACATTAAACGGGTAATCAAAGCGTACCTAGAAAATGACAACGTAAATTATGCGGTGAGACTTTCCTCGATTTTGACGTCTTCAACTCCTTACACAACATTATCATTAGCATGGTTGCAATGAGCTTTCTGTACTCACAGGTGATTAGAGTTCCGTGCAGTTTATCTTCACAGTAATGATACAATAATTAGTAGCCACATGTTAAAGTCGAATGACCAATAACCAAAAAGTAATTGCATAGCTTGTATCTGCAAAATGTTTGTATAGCTAGAAGCCATTTAGTAGTGGAATAGTATTCATATACCTAATGGTTGTAAAATAGGTACTTGGTGTCCACCTAGTGAGAAGTCGTATAGTCAGTAAACCGCCTTTTTACTTGTTACTAGTCTTACAGTTAATAGTCGTATAGGACAGTTGTCTCATAGTTACTCCCATTTACATGAGTTCTGCATTGCTCTTACATTGGGAAAGGAACTGTAACAAAGTGGTAACTATCGGGTGGAAACTGTATTTCATAAAGAAAAATCTCGTCGTGCACTCGGGAAGCTCCCATCAACAGGGCACTGAACCGTAATCTGGTCAAAAATGTGACCAGACTTGGCTCAAATTGAATCATTTTGGGTCATTTCAAACCCAATCTTGTCAGAAAGTTGACCAAATTCTGAGTCGGTGCCCGGCTAATCAGATTTGGTTCAAATTTGAGCAGAGAGTTTTTCGTGTACATTAAAACGATCAAACTACCGTAATAACTCAATAGAACATCTCTTTTAAATCGTGTATATTGTGGGAGGGTCTGAGGGGTAGGAGCGAGAGGGCGGTCGTTAAAAGGAGGATGTTACATCTTCTTTTCACTCTGGAATCGGGAGTTAAAAGGAGAAACCTGTTGTTTGGGATTTTTCCATTTTTACGTACAACAATGCAGTAATTGTGTTAGTATAAGATAATTGTAAATGAGTGTTACTTCTATGCATGCAACATAACTATATTTACCTCAATAAATGGTTACCTCTTTCCATCACGTATTCTTTCCATTCCACATTTATCGTAATTTCTAATTGCACATTACGGTTACACGTCTAATATTAAAAAAGAAACCTGTAATTTAAAATGGAGCAACCTGTTGTTTCTTTATTTCATTTGTATTTTAGACAATTTCAATTTTTTACGAAATGCTTAACACTATTGAGTACTAGGCCTTTTGGTCAAGATGCTTGTACTACCTTTTGCTTGAAAAAAGCTATAGTCATATTAAAGTGTGGGAGCTGTCACCCGACCTTCCCTTCACCTTAAAGGTCTAGAAAACCTGGCGAAGAGCAAAAATCAGGTCACAAATTTGACAAAATTGAGTGCATCAATTTGGGTAATTGAACAAAGTCCAGCATTCTAGTCAAACAGATGATCCTAAGGGTGCCTGTTTGATAAGATTCAGTTCATATTTCAACCAAATCCTTTTCAGTCAGTGCTGGAACAATCGTCAGCTAAATCTTGAAAACTTCTACACATCCTTTTAAAATTTTCAGCGCCTTAAAGAACGTATAAACTACATAGAAAAGTAGTCTAAGGAGTCTTTCTACATTAATTTAATAATCGAGTGACGTTTTGTCGTGTGATTGGAAGGGGCCATTTGAATAAGAATACCAGTCTAACTGTATGACTTTTAATTCGTGTAAATGATTCTTTCTCTTACAGGCTGCACCACACGGGAGAAACTACAAATGATTTCTTAGGTAACCTTTTTGATTGTTGTCACTGGTTAGAAGTAATTAAATAGCATGAAGAAAGATGTGTATCATAGGCATAGGAAGTTGCGGGCTACTGCCTCCAGTCAAAAATGTGGAGGGGTCAAAAGGTCAAAACTTTGCAGTAAGTTTCCTTAAAATCTGCCCAATATGTGGTCCGAACGAACGTCCACCCCCCCCCCCCGTCGAGAACAGCTTCCTACGCCTATGATCGTACTGCATCGTGTGTAGTTTCTCGGACGTAATTGTAACTTGAAACGTATTTGCCAACAATGTCTTTTCCATGTAATACTGAAGTATGGGACGCCTTTCAAGTAAAAATATGTTACTACAATCTGACAATCCTTCGATGTTATCCAGATTCAATGTTTCGTTCAGAGTTTTTAGTAACAGGGGCGGCAATAGTGTTTCGAAAACCAGAGACTTCCGGTGGGAGGGGGGGGGTCATAGGGATGAACAGGATTCGATTGAACTCAAGTCGAGGTCGTGAGGTGCAGAGGCCCTCCTCAGGGCAACCTTAAGGGGAACAGAATACAGCATTTGACTATCTTCAATATAGCATTTTTGCGTAATACAAAGACTACAAAAATCATAATTTTCATGGTGTTTTAAAGGAGAAATTCCATCCACCAATTTCACTCTAAAAAAGGTCTGATCAGAGGGGCACCGAACAGGAATCTGGTCAAAAATTTGACTAGATCGGGTTCAAAATTCTGATCACTTCTGAACCAAATCTAATCAAATAATTGGTCAGATTTCTGTTCAGTTCTCCTCTGATCAGTTTCGGTTCAAATTTGACCAGACCTTTTTAGGAGTGTTGAACTAGTGTACCCTTTCATCCTAATTCGGGAATGGCTCCTTTCAACCATATTGCAATATTTTCGTTACTAATTTGTTTAATTCATACAGAATAAATCCTTGGTTTACCTTTAATATCCAATGTTTTTGTACAAAAACAAAATGAAAAACACGGTAAGCAAAATAAGTGGAGATCTGTGTAAAAAGAGTTAGCAGTTTTTGGAAAACAAACTGAGACGACTGCTTTTTTCTCCTTTTAAGCACCTAAGGATCGGTCGATATCACAATAAAGGAGCCTTACAGGTAAAGAGCGGTACGGTGTGTGGTGCTTGTGAACCAATTCTACTCAAGCTACCTCAAAAGGAAAAGATTCTGGAGAAAGCATGGCCTTAAGGGCCGGGGTGCGGGCTGCGGGGCGGCTACCCCCAAATGTCAGAAACCTGACTAAATCGGGTAGATATTCTCTCTCAGTCGGGCAGAAAATTGTCCTGGGGTGAGGTCTGGAGTCAGGCAAAAATCACTGACTTCCCTGAGAAAAACAGTCCCGTACGGCCATGGGATCAAGTAGGTGTGTTTGGTGTCCGTATAGTCAGCCGATAAAAGGAAATGTATTATATTTGGTAAATTAAGTGCAGGATCTAACGCATTGCACTGAAAGTTGCTTTATTTTGAATAAAAGCGAGTTTAAGTTGATGAAACTAGGGGAAGGAGGTTACAAAAATCAGGTACTGGGCAAATGTGACCAGTCAAAACCCCGGAGCACCATCACTCTTTAGGATCCTAATATCTTACTTAGTATTCGATACTCATGGCTTGCCAGCCGGGTATTGTAGAAAATTATTACCACGCAACGAACAGTAGTTCCGACCAGGCACAACTTCTGCGTTCTTCTAGATTCACAACACCTGGGTCACTGAGAGATAGCCATTGTTCAACCTGTCGCGTCACTATGGTACGTTGGTAACTGTCGATTTTTATCAGGAACGGATCTGTTTGGAAACCTAAACTTACAGCACTGTACACACCCTCAGAAGAAGCCTTACGCACTTTCCACACTGTACACGTTATATATTGAATTACAGCATTCAAAAGGATTAGTTGAGTTCTGTCCCTATCCGATTTGGTTCAGTTAGTTATTCAGAGGACTCAAGTACGAGGGGACAGTTTCAAACCTGTACAAAAGTAGTGATAAGAAGAAAAACCTTCGCGACTTGTTGAGGGTTCAACTTTGCAACAATAAAATTTGACAATTTGCATTGGTGGAAAAGGGCACCTACAGAACTATTATGAAAAATCTTGTTAGAAAACGCTGACAAGCTACTTAAAGGGCAACTACAGACACCCCGAAATGTTCCCTTTGACTTTCACTTTTCACACATTACTTGATGTCAAAACGGCTCATTAATCTCCCCACAATTTTTCCACACAAATCTCCTCTTCTGGGCGTAAGGGATACTTGTAAGTTGGGCTGACCCACTTTTGGCCGAGGAAACTGAAAGAAGTTTCTAGGGGACTTAACTGCCCAAATTTTTCCAGTTATCTGCAAAAAAACACAAACAAAAACACAAACATAAAAAGTTTCCTGTCTACATAAGGATGAGGGAGGCTGTAGTTTAATCACGCCTTGAATCAGAAACCCCAGTTGTACAGAGAAAATTGAAGGTGTTTAATACAAATTTATGGGCATTCATAGAATAACAAACAGGGATTGGTTTTCCTATAAACTGGCATCTTAAAGCGCATGCGAAGTTAGGTATAAGTGCAACATACCTTCATGTCACTGGACATTGCAACTCGAATTATTTGTGCCTTTCCATCTTTTAACGACAGTGTCACATCAACGGTTTTTTTTTTTTTTTTTTTTTGATAGTTTGCGAGACGATTGAATGTAGGCATAAACAGGTTCTGGCATGGTAAAATAACTGCAACAGTAATACATGGTATAACAATTTAAGAAAATTGGCAGACTGAGGCACATTTTTTGTTACTCACCATTTGTTCACAATACAAACGAAGTTCTTGTTTAAGCATTAAGCGTTAACCACACTATTATCTTCTTGTTACTCGAACTAAAGTCCCTTGGGGAAATTTTCACAAGCTGGTTGGCGAGTTTTTGAAGTTCCATTATTACGGCGGCACCCAACGTCCGTCTTGACAAAAAGGCTACGCCACCACGAGCGAATTATGACAAGGCTAGGCGATGATGGATGATAACAATATCAATGCACAGTGTAGAAACGGCGTAAGGCAATTAACTTTCCATTCGCTCGTCGACGGATTCAATCTGGTGTTCCTGCCGGGTCGTCTTGTAACACAGTGCTAAACTGACTGAAGCACATACACGTGGAAAATATATTACGTCGACAGATTTCGAGTAGACCCTTAAATGAGTGTAAACGTCACACTAAGGCATAAAAGTGCAGCATACAGAGCATCCAAATTGCAATTACAAAGGATGGTGGGTTAGAGTTTCGGTATGCGTCGTTTTTCGCCATTGTAGCATGACGTTGACAAAAACGACGCATACCAAAATTCTATCTCAAAATTCCTTGTAATTGCTCTTTGGAAAGGGGTGTTTTGTATAAACAGTCAATAAAGTCAATAAAGACAATAAAGCACATGAGAGAATCCTACCCTTCAAGACAGGCCAACGAAACTGGACAAACGTGGCATAAAACACTGTGGGAGATGTTTTGACGTTAAAAAAAACAAGCGGATTTGAATGATCTTATTCTTTTTCTTTTGCAACTATCCCTTTGCTGCCTGGCAACTTTAATCTAAATATCGATGATATCATCGATATTTCATCAAACCTCGAACGATTGTAACGTTTAAAAATTCGTTGTAATGCTTATTATGCTTATTTACACAGACTTTAAGCAATTATGCTCTTATCATTTTCAAATTTATCTCATAAAAGCATTCTGTAAATCATTAGGAATTGTAAATAGTTTCAAAGGTTTTCTCAGTTGTCACAGTTTGAAATCCAAGAGCGTATCCACAACTGTATTTATGGGTCATATACACTGATACTATCCTAGCAGTGCGCCACCAATATTTTTGGGGAGCGTACCGAGAAAACTATGACAAAATTTCTTCCTAGGTTGCAGGAAATGGCACTTCCCATGTTTTTCAAGTTGCATTTATACATTCCAAATTCAGATATCTCATGTTTTAGAAATTTGCAAATGAGAAAATTTTATGTTGTAAATTACCTTAGTTTGAGAGAAAACAATGCGAATCAGGTCTTGAAAGTGATTCTCCTATTGTCTACAAATTGTCATGTGTGTTTCTTTCGTAGCTTTTGAAAACACATGTTTCCCTGCCGCTGTGGTTACGGGCAAGACGACCAAAATTAATAACAGGGTATAAAATGTTGGGAAGAATCGTTACATCACACTGATCTTAATATAGTAATGCCCCAAATGCGGCAATGAAATGACATGCTGGAAGCGTTCTGGACTGAATATTTTGTAGAAATTACCGTCACTTGTGCGGTGGATGCAGGGTTTGAAAGGACGGGTGGTCCAACGAGTTCCCAAGCCCTGAGTGAACCGGGAAGAGGGGATGGGAGATGTCGGGAGTGGGTGTTTTTCCTTCCGACATGGGAACTATTTTAAAGTTTCTCACGAAATTCTGCAATTTGGAAACTCTTACAACATAAATTGCAGACGTTACAATGCCTGACTGAAAAAAATGTCCCTTTAAGAAACATAATCTACAGATTTTCATTTATAGTACCAGTGGCGCCGGCGCACCGTCATAATATGATGATTTGGTGGGCACCAGAGATGATTATTTAGTCACCCAAGACAAACTCAGAAAGTCGATGTAAGTGAGCATCTGTGTATCCAGCATATATCCCTCCGACAGTTCAGTAAAATAAGAACTCCAGACGTTTTAAACAAAATTATACATTTAAGTACCCATAACGTAGAAATTGCCCTTATTTTGTGTAATTTCTAAAGAAAAGGATAATTTCTACATTATTTATGTAAACTTCCACTTCATTGCACAAGACATGTTCAATTTTTGCGGCAATCATGTGTAAATTTTTACTTGAAAGTTTTGGAGTTTTTATTTTACGTTAACTTTAAAACGTACTTCTGTGAGCGTTTAAACCCAGGGTGGGCCTTTCTTTTCATCCAGTGCGGAAGAGGGGAGTAGTCTAACTTGAAAGGGGCCCTCTTCTTTGAAAAGATTTTCTTCATGAATAGTTGTTCAGATGCAAAGTGGTGCTATCTTTGGCAAAGTTTCAAAAGTTATCGTATTTTAAAAATTCTCATACTTTAAAGAATTGTTCTTATTTCTGTTGGGTGTAAGAGGAGTGTGTGGTCTCTAAGTGGCGGGGGAAAACTCCTCAGCTGTCCTTGAGTAAGTTTTGATTGTGTTAGGTGGCGTAAAAAGTAAATGATGTTATCTTTGGCAAAACTTTGAACTATAATGACCTGTTCAGGAATTATCATTATTTAGTGATATCAGTGGCGTAGGAACCGGGGGGCCAGGGGGCCATGGTCCCCCCAATGTGTTTTGACGGGGGGCCAAATGTCATTTTGGCCCCCCCCCCCAAAAAAATCGCGATAGTTTACAGTTTCGTTTTACCCGTTTTTTGCTCTCATGAGAACAATTTCTCTAATAAGAGCCCAAAACTTTCGGCGCGCTACGCGCGCTATAGAGCGACCCTAGTTTCTTCAATAGTTCCATTCTGCATAGCTAGATAGCGCAAGTCCTTTCCACCTTTCCAAGTAACATGTAGAGAAAGTAGTTTATGTAGAGGTCGTAAAATTCATCTCATATCTCAAAGCCTAGTTACTATTCTCTTGTGTGTGTCATGCGGTACGTTCAGTTGGTGAGAGACTCACGGAGCAATGTTTGGCCACTGGTATTTCATCGGGTAGTCGGGATGGTTTCGATACAATGTGTATTATCTCCAATATGGTCTACAACCTGTCAACCCCTTGAGGATGAACGATGGCCTTCCTACAAGCATACACATTAAAAGAGGTATATAAGGCACGGATGTGTACGTTCACCCTGTTGGTACAATCTGTATACAAATTAATTATCTTCAGAAATAAAGGTAAACGGGGCATTTTTGTAGAGATGAGGGTTTTTCCATTATAGGGGAATATTTTTTTTGCAAAAAAATCTTCCCGACATATGAGGTTAACCCGAGCCTGCGGGAGATGCTTCCACCACCCCGGCTAGTGGGTCTATGTGAAGACAGTTGAAACTAACTAAGGCCTTAGTATGGGAGATTCTAAACATGAAGCAAGGAAAGCGAAAAGAATTGCACCAGCCATATCGAAATGTTCAAAAAAACTTTCCTTTATCGAATTTTATTCTTGTATTTTATGATTTGTAAATAGGAATAAAAAGACAGGGAACACCTTATATCACTTTATCCTATGAGGAGCATTGGTAAACGTTTAGTTAGCAACTTATTCATAACTTGTGAGAAGCTATTATCTACAAAATGAGGTAGTTGCATTGAACGCTAAGCGCAATGTGTCCCACCGAAACAAAGAAGGATTTATATTTGATGTATGTTATTTATTAATACTCGGTTCTCGTTCTGCTTCTTTGCATACACATTCATAGGCGTACGGGAAGACATTTCACAGGGGGCGGAGGGTGTTTGCCCTGAAAATTTTGCAAATTGCCCTGATTTTCCCCTTTTACCACGATAGCATATTGGGTTCATACATCATTACATCAGTGAGTGTCCAAAATTGGTTTGCATTTTGCCCTGTTGGCAAATGCCGCTGTCCGCCGCACTGCCCACTGTTCTTCCCCCTTGCCCTGAAAATACAAGTGTCAGTGCCCTGAAATAAGCATTTTCCCTGCTCTGGGAGGGCTGCAGCCCCCCCCCCCGACCCCCGCCTCGTACGCCTAACACATTTAGGAAATCTTATTATCACTATTGCATGTAGAATAATTTGTAAAACTTGTGTGGAGGCACAGTAAGTGCTAGAATTCCGTTGTGTCATTAGTTACCTCTTTACTGCAGGAATTCCTTAAACTGGCATATTTGTTGAGAAGTCGAACAGTCACGATGCAACCTCAACCCTTTTTTTACCGAGAAGGTCATGTTCGGTGAAGAAATATACGGAACTGCTTATAAAACTAGCCCTTACAGCTAAGGATAAAAGTGGTTAATCTAAGTCTATTCATCTTCTTATCAGTAGGTGCTATTAATAGATGAGATGATAAAAAAGTAGATGAAAATTGATCTTTTAACCTTTACCCGGTGACATATCACTCTCTTTCTACATTTTAGAAGAGCCAAAGGAAGTACCATGTTGTAAAATCTTACTGCATAAACAGTCATAAGAGAGAGAAAACCGTTAATGAAATTCTATATTTAAGGCACCTTCTATTATCTTTAAGGTAATTTTTATCACCTCGGGGCTAAGAGTATAAAAACGGACAACTTTTATGTTATTATTATTGTTATTACTGTTACTACTGATTTATTAACCTATAAAGATAACCATTTTAGTGGTGTGTTTTCCAACTTTGGAGGAGACATTACGAACTGTTCTCCTTGATTTAGAAGGGCCTAACTTTTGCACCAATCCGAAGTACTATGACGGTCATTCTGGATTTATCTATTGTTCTTGTTGGTTTGAGTCAGAGTCACCATGAAAGGACTTTCATTGTATCACTTGGTCATAGTCCAGTCTTACAATGTTATCGGATATTCCTCACAGTGCTTTTAAATAAAAGAAAATCAAATTCGAGTCCCCCCTGACTTGCTTTACTTCATTTCGTGCATACTGAGTGATGACTTTGACAAAGGTGGTTCGGTCACGGTACAATCGTCAACCAGCCATGGAGGTTACAAAAATGACCATTCTGATGGTCTGTGCTATTTTAGGGGTGTGCAATGCACAAAATGTCTCTATCACACCCATCCCCTCGGTCGGTAAGTTATTTATCTCTTTATTTTACGTGGAGAAATGTGCACGCTAAAATTGTTGGGTAAACTTTCGTCTTGGATGAACAGTAAGACCCGGATCCTGGTGAAGGTTTTTGGCCAACTTAGTCATTCGTTTACCCAACAGTTAAGAAATTAGCAGGATGCAAAGTTTCCTCAACTAAACAGTGTAGAGTGTGTGCATATCACAAATCTCAGTCTATGTGAATATTAAGTTAATTTTTTGTAAAATAAATCGACCATTTGACGAGACAAGTTCTTTCTGAATCCCAAAAACCACACCAACTTACGTAACATCGACAAAGATTTGTCTCTAATCTAGAAGTACTATTTGGGGTTTGGAAGTATTGACTTCCATGCTAACATTATGCAGTCATGATTAAGTCCACACTGGAACCTTCAAAGATGCATGCAAGATATTTAACCTTCGTCCTTGAGATTATATTTACTTCACAGCAACACTATCTGTTTGTTGCTCCCTACATTAGGTTTGAAATGTTTTTAAAGCTATGTATTGATAGCAATATTCTCAGGCTGGGTTCAATGATAGGAATGAAAGTAACAAGAACTGTTACAGTAAAAAAATTCGCTCAAAAAGTCTCTTTTCTGCACACTGTCACACTTTTTGTCTTTACGATCAACAAGGCACTGTGACTTTACGTGACGATGGTTAGCTATCACCTTGAGATTCATTACGTAAAGAACACAAAATTGATCATTTCGTTAAACTTAAGAACCTCTGTAAATTTCGTGTAGTTGTATTGTCAAGGAACAGGCGCGTAACTGGGGGTTCAGAGGGTTCAGGCAAACCCTCTTCCAACAAAACCCCCTTTTGCCTTCATGTAACCCCCTCGCTTTCATAGGACCTAGTACCTGTTTTATAATTAAACGCTGTTTTCGTAGGTGCAGGATTTGGCAAAAGGGGGGGGCAGGTTACAGTGGTTTGTATAAAATCCAATCTGGGGAGGGGCCTAAGGAGAGGGGTGTCCCCCTGGGGCAGTGCCTGGATATTTTGATAGGGGCAAAACATGTGATGAGTAATCACCGTCCTGGGGAGGGGTACAAGGGGAGGGGTGTTTTAAGGTTGCACAGACGCAAAATGGTGATGTCCGTTGCGTATTTTTTTAACTGATCATAATGGCTGGAATGCGTCTTTAATTCAGAGAATTTTAATTTTTGGTTGGTTAAAAGATGCTTTTCTGGGGAGGGGTCTAAGAGGGACACCCCTCCCCTTACTCCCCTCCCCTTACGCTCCTCTCCTTTAAGAAAATTTCAATTTAAGATTGCTTAGATGCAAAATGGTGATGGTTTTAGTATATTTTGAACTGGTCATATATCGCTGGAAAATGTTAAAAATTTAGTAAATGTTAAATTTTACCCTAAATTCACAGTACATTCCATTAAAATAAATTACAAGGCTTAAATAAGACATTACAGGGAAATATTGCAGCAAGTTATAGTTAAAAGCCTAATGTTGTCGAAAATATTCCTCTAAATATTAAAGAATTCTGAAATTTCCCTGGAAGTAGAAGCAGTAAAAGCAGTGCTCCAAGTGATGTTGGCCTGGCCGGTAACAGACTGAAGTTAGCAATCCATTAATAGAGCGCTCATGAGTAACTCCTTGCAATGCCCAGAGAAAGTTACTGAGGCCAATATAAGCCAAAATGTTATCAGCTGAAAGTCAGTAGCAGAGTTATTAGCATAACACTTATTTTCTGAGGTAGAAAATAATGAACAAATTTGAGTTTCACTCTGACACATCTCAAAGGCCTATTTCATTGGAATAGGGCCTTGTCCTTTGTTTTATGAAGTTGAAAAAACTTCAAAATTTTTGGAAGGGGGGCCCGGGCCCCCTGGGCCCCTAAATCCGCCCCTGGGATGCGTACAAGCTTAACCATCTAAAAATGGAGCAGATGATTTGTTTAAAGGAAGAAAAAAGAGGTAACCAACAGAGCCTACAATGGACCTATCTGTGGAAGCATGCGTGATGAATTACCACGCCAAGCAAAACTAACCACAATTAGCAACAAGAGCTTTATACTTATTTCACCAGAAAACAGCCATTTTAACCTTTAATCAAGATAGCATTCCATTCCTTTTTCAATCTTAACAAAGTAGCGTGCTCGAACGTGGATTAGGCTTCCGCTTTCCAGAAAGCCTTTGTGAAACATGAGCAAATCCCCCTCACCCAGTGACGCCGCCAGGATTTGGTGACGGGGGCAGAACAGATGACGTCGTAATGCTACTTAAGTCCTCCCCTCAAGGCTGCGTAAATTGTACCTTTTATGTGAGTCACTGGGATTGTATACAGCAGCGTAGAATCCTTTTTGTCACTTTATAAAGGTGCCGTCCTGGGAGAGGGGTATAAGGGGAGGGATATCCCCTCCCCTTGAGAAATTTTTGTCAATTTAAGGTTGCTTTGATGCAAAGTGGTGCTATCTTTACGATATTTTTAGAACTGATCATATATGGCTGGAAAATATCTATGATTTAGTAAATTCTAATTTTTGGTTAGGTAAAAGAGGAGAATATGTTGTCTTAGAGAAAGGTATGTTGTCAACAAACCTCTTGAAGAGTCCCCTTTTGGCTACTTTAACGCCTTCTACTCGGGGAAAGTTTTACGTAAAAATACGTGCCTGGAGTCCACAGAAACATTCTTGGACTATTACGAAAATTTTCCTTTGCTTTATTGTGCATTATATACAAAAGGGTACGGTATCTAAGGCTGACAGACACCGGTATAGTGCCTCCTGGAAGCTCTGGATCAATTATATAAAATGGGGCACTGATATGATGATTATTACTTGATATCCAAATGATACTGTATACTAAGTATGATGCCGATAACTTTACAAGTATCGGATTTATTTACTAATTTGAACGAAAATCCAGACGAACAGCTTCCAACAATGTGGAATGTTATAGGGAGAGTATAGGTGCAGGGAGGTGATATTACACCTCCCTGATAGGTAAGGCAAAAGGGATTAAGGACTAAAAAGCACGTTTCAGAATGTCTTTTCGTCGTAAGTGTATTAACAATCACCATCTACACCGGTAATGGTTGCGCACGAAGCGCAAAAATTTTTGAAAAATGTTTAACCGCGAATATACGCACTTTCAACCTTCCACATCATGCTACAAAATAGATTAAAAATCCCATAGGCCCCTAAAGAGGTTGGAGATGTACTTTTGTTCTTCCAAAAAGTGTTTTGATCAGAATAGTTGCATGTATTAGAACCTTAATAATGGTAACGACATGGAGTGAAAACCGTGACGAATACGTTCTAAGAGCGCAGAAATGTTTCATTAAGATAGCTATGGCAAACTTTGCATTCATGCTCTGCATCGAGACACTTTCAATTTCCCAACAAACGTATTTGCCAGTCACAAAGCCAGTCATTTACCTGAGAATTTGTAAAAAGCTTATCAGCTTTCATCTTTTGTTGCTGTACTTCTGCGGGAGTTGCTACCGGAAATTATTTATAATAAGGACAATGTTCAGGTGAGGTTTAAAGTGCGCAGAGCGCGCGAAAATTTTGATAGTTTACGAAGGATTTGCGATAATTCTGATACTTTGAGAACCATTTGTGATAGAAAATGGTTACAATGGATCCATCACTCGGTCGAAAACACCACCCAATTCCCAGGCTTTGAGAATCGGTTGAAAACACACCGGCTCTTTATTGTGGTGTCCTGTAGCCTATGATTAGTTGCCGAATGCTTATTTCCCAAATATAGTCGGTATTGGATCGGTATCGGCCAATATTGAGAGATGAAGTATGGGTATAGGTAATACAGACTACTTGCAATATCCGTACAACACTGATTTCTACACGAAACTTTTGGTATGGTAGCGTTGGCGGTCGCATATCTCAGGGGAAAGGGGTAGGGATATCAACGGAGGAGGCCAGCACAAACTATCAGGCTGATTAGAGCAAAGTCGTGAAGGAAGAGAGAGAGAGGAGAACATTTAACATGGACAATCCATTGTTGCAAACGAAGTAAATTATTGAAACCGTATTGATACCTTCACTTTCTCTCAAGCTCTCATCGTTGGTAACTGCCACAATCCCCTAGGTAAGTGAAACTATTCCAAAACCCCGTCGTGGGTTTGCGCCTGCAGAGGGCTAAGGTCTGTATGCCTCAACGCCCAGTCCTGGCCTAACATTTGCTAAAACCGATAATGAAGTAATTTACCGATAATGTAACAACTACCGATAATTTAAAAAGAAATGTAAAAACAACTGAAAATGTAACAAAAAATTACCGATAATGTAAAAACAACCGATAACGGTCCATTTTGGCAAATATCCCCCTTCTCAAACAAATAATTGCTTCATAAATAGCCTTGCTCCCAACGCCCTTAAGTGGAGGGAGGGATATGACGTACGAAACCGCATAAATAAATTTTCACTCCTTTGCTCCGGAGTTCGGAACCCGTTGTAAATTTCAAGGGAGACAGCGAAGAAGAGGAAGAATTTGGTTTAGTTGGGCATTTACAATCTACTATAGTGATCAATATTAAAACCATAAATTTGAAGATGAGAATTATGGGGTGAGAGAGTCAGAGATAGTAATGCATGGTCGGGTCTCTAGATAGTGCTTAAAACGTCCGTCTCCGTTGATACTGGCATATGTTACCTTAAAGACGTCAGTGTGTTATCGAAGGTCCCATGTATTACTTTATGCATAAAGTATGGTGACGTGAGACTTTTTGTACTAAAGTCTTTTAATTTCTTTTATTTTTTACATATTAGTTTTCATATTATTGTTGTTATTTGCAGAGGCGAAAAGAAGTACGTCAGCTGCTGAGTCTACCACAAATGTTCCGACAAATCCGAGTACAGGTAACGATGTGCTATAAAAGTCAACATGGAGCCAATACTTGGACAATACCATGAAGTAGATGTGCTTGGATTGTTCCATGTATCATTCATAAGAACTGACAATATTCGTAGTTACCCGATCAGTCATGGTTGCCCAAACTAATCTCTCTTTGTCTATGTTTGAAAGCCTTAATTAATCGCTTCTGATTGTTACTTCTGTCTCTGTATAACCAAATTAAGATTTTCAAGAAATGCATACCTGAGACAAGTTTTTTCGACTCCCGTTCTTCAGCTTGTTTCAAGTGCTTAAGTGATTTTAAGTGTCTTATTACCACAAAGTCATAGATGTAGTATAAATTACACTCTAAAAACACTGGTCAAATTGACCAGTGACTGGGTCAAGTATACACTGAACTAAGTATTAAGTAATAATTTGACTAAACTATGGTCAAATTTGACCAACTTATTGGTCAACTTTGACCATAGTTTAGTCAAACTATTGACCATATTTGGTTCATTGCATAGTTGACCCAGTCATTAGTCAATTTGACCAAACTGTTTTTAGAGTGTATGCAGGTATAGCATCAGGCTCATAGTCAGCTTGTCGATTTTATAGTTCACAAGGTTTTCTTGGAGGGATCGATTTTTTTCTTTAGCTAGGGATCCACTTTTTAAACCAAACACTTGAAGATACAAATGGTGAGGAGAGACTGGAGTGGGAGATGGTACACGAACTTCGGGCCTACAGGCAGTGAATGAAAAATGTCTGCGTTTCTATAAGTGCGTAGAGTTTTGCAAGTGTGTTGGCAAGGGTCCCATGGATTTTTTTACAGGTAAAAGTCATGCGAAATGATTTCTTTCTCATTGTTTTAGTGTTGTGAATTATCAACTTTTATTTTCTAGAATCGAAAAGAACTACATCAATTGTCCTATCAAAAGCAGCCGCTAAGACCAGTCCACGTGCAGGTAAGAATGTGTCCAAAAATAAAGGGCTGAATGAGTCGCCCTAACGGTAGTTCATGCAGGCCCGTAGGCCTGGTTTGGCTGGGAGAGACTCCCTTTAGTAATTTTATTTTCCTAAGAAATTAAAAATTACTTATGCATTCATGAATGTTAGCCCCCTAAACAATTTTAGTTCCTTTAGTACCTTGCTTGCTACTAGCCTGAATTATTGGGAACTGAATGTTCTCCTCAGTATTCCCTTTTTGTGAGTATCTCCTTAAACTAAATCCTTCTTCACTAGTACTGTTTGTCGCTGGCTTAGACAAGATTCGGAAGAAAGCCGTGTTGAGGCAAGTTTTTGTGTTTACGGTGACTTCTGTTCTACCGTCTTCATTTTGCTGTGATTTATAATTACCGAGTATTAATTGTAGCACAGGGTTTGCAAGTGGCGTAGAGCTATATAGTATGCAGTTCGTCAATTTAAGAAGGTCACAGATAAAACCGTTCAGTTTAGATATTTTGCTAAGGAGGTGAACCGTTCTGCTAAGAAAACCCTGTCCTGCCTGTCCTGTCATAGGCGTAGGAGGCGGGGACGGGGGGAGGCCGGGAGGCTGCATCCTCCCACCAAATATTTTTTGTAAAAATTCGAGCACTATGCTGAGAATTTTTCGGGCACCTACTGAAAGAAAAATAGTGCATTGATGTAGCTAAAGGTAATCAATAGTTAAAAACTTCCTTGGTAATTAAAATTAATTTCTGATTTGAATTAAACCAGCACCAATATATTCGGTATTTATTCAGCAGTGTGTAAACTCATATTATGATTATCAGTGGTGTATTTAGGGGGCCATTGGGCCATGCCTCCCTCAATGATGCCGATTTCTTTTTCTTTGTAGTACCTAAATATATAATTTTTTAACACAAATTTTACTTCAAAGGTAGCATATGTGGCACCAGATTGCATGTAAGGACACCTAATTTTTCAAAAATTTTCAAAGGGGAGGGGACACCCCTCCCCTTAGACCCCCCATTCCGGCGTTCACACAACACAATCCATGCATCCCAACCCCCCATGAGAAAAAAAAATATTATCAGTATTTAAAGGGAAGAGACAAACATGTCAAATTACTGTATGTAATTTGCAAGCGGTGTGATAAAAACGACGCATGCCTACATAATACATACATTAACATGTTGAACGCGCGTGGAGCACGCGGACCTTTGAGGTCAAATTTTTCGAGCAAGTCTTTACAGCCCCCCCCCCCCATCAACTTGGGCTCCTACGCCTTTGTGTACTGTGCCAGACAACTGTCCGAGATATAGGTTAACGAGATTTTTTTTTTCTTTTGATCAAGGCCATATCCTGGTAAAAAACAAGGCCCTAATCTGTAATCAAGACACTCTCTGTGCATGTCATGTAATGTGAACCACTCTGCATCTTTTGAATTTTGTAACTCTGATGTCAATCAAAGAGCAGACACCAACTGGAAATTTTGGTTACCCCCAAGTAAAAGTCATATATGGGGTGACGAGTATCTGTCTTTAAAATGGCTTCGTTGCTACTAGCATAGGTTGCCTTAAAGACTCTAGTGTGTTTTCGAAGGTCCTATGGATTACTTAAAGGATAAATTAAAGTGACATGATCGGTTTTCGGTACTAACGGGTGTTTTTAGTTTATTATTTGTTAGTTAATTTTTATGTTATTATTATTTGCAGAGGCGGGAAGAAGTACGTCAGCTGCCAAGTCTACCACAAATGTTACGCCAAACCCAAGTACAGGTAACGATGTGCTATAAAAGAAAGGGTCCTTGAAATGTTCCATGGCTAATTCATGGGAACTAAAGATTATCATGGTTACCCACACTAATCTCTCTTTGTTTGTGTTTAAAAGCCCTGATTAATCGCTTCTGACTGGGAGTTCTAGCTGTCTTTGGTATAACCAAATTGAGTTTTTCATGAAATACATACCTGAAACAAGTTTTTCGATTTCCGTTCTTCAGTGATTTAAGTGCTTAAGTGCTTTTAATGTCTTATTAACACCAAGTCTTAGATGTAGTTTAAACAATGCAGTTAGCATCAGGCTCGTAGACTGGTAGACAGCTTGTCGATTTTATCATGGTTCAGAAGGTTTTCTTGGAGGGATCGATTTTTCTCATTAGCTTAACACTTGCAAGGGATCTGCTTTTTAAACCAAACACTTGAAGATAGAAATGGTGAGGAAAGGTTGGAGTGGGATGTGTTACATGAACTTGAATGAAAAGTGTCTGCGTGGCTAGTATCATCGTGTGAATTTTTGCAAGTGTGTTGCCAAAGGTCCGGTGGATTTTCTTACAGGTAAAAGTCATGCGAAATTATTTCCTTCTCATTGCTTTTAAAAGTGTTTGTAAGTTATCAACTTTTATTTTCTAGAATTGAAAAGAACTACATCAATTGTCCTATCAACAGCAGCCGCTAAGACCAGTCCACGTGCAGGTAAGAATGTGTCCAAAAACAAAGGGCTAAATGAGTTGCCCCAACGGTTGCCTACGTAGCAGGCTGTACGGCATATTACCTGTTCAGTCGTATGGGAAGCCGAGAGGCTGATCAAACAGAGTCCGCTCCGAGGGGTACCCCAACGGTAGTTGATGCAGGCCCGTAGCTTAGGTTTTGGCTTTGGGAGGCGCCCTATAGTAAATTTCTTCCCTTACAATTTAAAAGTTACTAATGCATTCATGAATGTTAGCCCCCTAAAAGTATTTTCGCTCCTTTAGTACCTTGCTACCCGCCTGAATTCATGGGAACTGAATGTTTTCTCGGTACTCCCTTTTTGTGAGTCCCTCCTAAAATTAAATCTTTGTTCACTAGTAACGTTTGTTGCTGGCTTAGACGAGATTCCGAAGAAAGCCTGGTTGAGGCAAGTGTTTGTATCTTCTGTTCTGCTGTCGTTTCATTTTGCTATGACTTACAATTACCTAGTCACAATTGTAGCTCAGGGTTTTTGAGTGGCTTCGAGCTAGTATGCAGTTTGTCAATCTAAGAGGGTCACAGATATAATCGTTCAGTTTAGATACTTTGCTAAGGAGCCGCCGGAGCCGTTTCGCCAGGGAAATCCTGTCCTGCCTGTGCTTTTCGAGACAATTGTCCTAGAAATAGGTTTAGGAGGTTATTGATCAAGACCATATGCTGGTGAGCTAACAAGGTCCTTATCTGTAATCAAAACTGTCTCTGCGCGTGCATGTGTAATATGTAATGTGAGCTACTTTGCATCTTGTGAATTTTGTAACACTGATGTCAATCAAAAAGCAGATATTAAATGGGACTTTTGCTTAACTCCAAGTGAAAGTCATACTTGGGGTGACGAGTGTCTATCTTTAAAATGGCTCCATTGCTACTAGCATAGGTTGCCTTAAAGACTCTAGTGTGTTGTCGAAGGTCCCATGGATTACTTAAAGGATAAATTAAAGTGACATAATCGGTTTTTGGTACTAACGGGTGTTTTTAGTTTATTATTTGTTAGTTAATTTTTATGTTGTTATTATTTGCAGAGACGGGAAGAAGTACGTCAGCCGCCAAGTCTACCACAAATGTTACGCCAAACCCAAGTACAGGTAACGATGTGCTATAAAAGAAAGGGTCCTTGAAATGTTCCATGGATAATTCATGGGAACTAAAGATTGTCATGGTTACCCACACTAATCTCTCTTTGTCTGTGTTTAAAAGCCCTGATTAATCGCTTCTGACTGGGAGTTCTAGCTGTCTTTGGTATAACCAAATTGAGTTTTTCATGAAATACATACCTGAAACAAGTTTTTCGATTTCCGTTCTTCAGTGATTTAAGTGCTTAAGTGCTTTTAACAGTCTGTGCCTGTAAGAGTGTACCATCTTGTGATACATGGGTCCTCAGATCACTTCCCAAAAAATGTAAAGATGCATCATCATACCAATATGTCAAATCCAAATTTTTAGGTCACAGGCATTTTGGGGGTGGTTGTAAAAAATATTGAAATTTAATGCCCAAAAATTCAGATAAATAGTGCACATGATCCCCATAAGTGTAAATATGTGCGCCAAGCACATCCCAACAAAAGGAAAACATATTTTGATACCTCTTATAGGGTACATAGCATAAATGAAAAAATACTTTTGGGATCCCGTTGGCACGTTGCGTTAAATTGATCCGAACCCTTGACGAACAGCGCCCTCGTTCTATTTTCAAGACCTCATAACTTGATGCGCCAACAAGATCCCATGGAGTAAACAACTTTACATGAGACAACTTAAAGCCCGAAATCAATTTCAAGTAAAAAGTTTATGGGATCTTGTTGGCGCATGGAGATAAGAGAGGTCAAAAGTCGAAATTTTCATTTTTGTCGCGTTTTCGCACGTCCGTAAGTACACGCGCCAACGGCACAATTGGATTAGAATGACTGCAAGTTGCAGAGACAATACACCCCTAATAATAAATGAAGAAAAAAGCATGGGACCTCTGCAACTGGTTGAGATAAAAAATTTTGAAAATTCTCAATGCATCAATATTTCAAGCATATTTTGTGCAGAACGGCACATTGTGCCATTTTCTTGCTCTAATATACATCTGCGCCATCAACATCCCATCAAAATTTTTTCATATTTGCTTTAGTTTTGTGTTTGTTAGCAGAAATCAGTTGGAAAATTGTTGGGACCATGTTGGCGCATGAACTTAAAAGAAAGGTCAAAGGTCATACCAGCAAACAATTTCTGCTATTTTGGGCAAAATTGCGTTTCCCAAGATGTACGAAAAATGCATGCGCCAACATTGCCCAAATGAACTCTGAGTATTTCATGTTTATATGGGCACTTATCAACACATTTCATGTAAAATCAGTATGGGACTTGCATGGCGCTGAAAAATATCCGGGTCAAAGGTCACAGCTCGGCCTGGAAATGCCTTTGGGTCATTCCATGCCAAATCAACAAATTTTCAGTAAAGTTCCCAGGTGAACATCTCTGATTTTGATAATTTTCCCCCATAATGTTGCTGCATAGACAAAATGAACACACTGAAATTTTGAGGCCGATAGCTCAAGCAGTTCCGCAGTAATGGCCTTCTAAAAAGTATTGCGCAATACCATATTTTCATGCCAAATGTTGCTTTTGTGATTTTTCATGACTTTGGATGCTGATGCTTCAACCATGTTTAGTTGAAAAGATATGGGCCCTTGAATATGGTGTCCCATGACAGGCTGAAAGACTTTTCAGCCAACAAAGGGTCTCGCTACCCAACTTCAAGGCTTAAGAACTCAAAAGGTACAAGGCACAGAAAACTCAAATTTGTTCTGATTTTTCACATAATCTCTTGCTATGAGTGCAAACAAATACATATGTAATGAAATGTTTACATTTTGTGATGTCGTGCCATAAGACCCGCAGTACCTCCTTGGAATGGGCCAAAAGGGCCATATTCATCATCTTACCTGACCATGAATGGGGTACATAAACTACATGAGATTTGGTGAGCATTAAGATCAGATTTGTCTCTTTCCTTGATGAAAATTTCGAATCTGTGGATAATTGTCCAAGGAGTCAACGACCTCTCCGAAAGAGGGCCCATTTTTTGGAAAATTGTCCTTGGGTCGAAGTTTAGACCTTTACCAAATCTTTGCTTATATATCAATGTGGTAATGCTTCCCCATGCTTACAGTCAAGTGATCAAATAATACTGAGGTATAACATTAAAGCCCTCTGGACCATTGGTAGTGGGACCAGGTGGCCCCCAAAATGGAAAAAAATTGCTTCTGAAAGTGAAAAATTGCATTTTGGGAGGCCCACATATCCAAAATTAAGCCAGCTTCTGCTGATCTGAAACCAGCTTATAATTATGTGACCACCAGATATCACATACATCAAATTGGGCCTTATACCATTTTCCTGTGAAAAGTTATCAGAATCCAAAGTCATCAAAAATCACAAAACCAACATATGCCATGAAAATATGGTATTGCGCAATACTTTTTATACGGCCATTACTGCGGAACTGCTTGAGCTATCGGCCTCAAAATTTCAGTGTGTTCATTTTGTCTACGCAGCAACGTTATGGGGGAAAATCATCAAAATCAGAGATGTTCACCTGGGAACTTTACTGAAAATTTGTTGATTTGGCATGGAATGACCCAAAGGCATTTCCAGGCCGAGCTGTGACCTTTGACCCGGATATTTTTCAGCGCCATGCAAGTCCCATACTGATTTTACATGAAATGTGTTGATAAGTGCCCATATAAACATGAAATACTTAGAGTTCATTGGGGCAATGTTGGCACATGCATTTTCCGTACATCTTGGGAAACGCAATTTTGCCCAAAATAGCAGAAATTGTTTGCCGGTATGACCTTTGACCTTTCTTCTAAGTTCATGCACCAACATGGTCCCAGTAATTTTTCAACTGATTTCTGCTAAAAAACACAAAACTAAAGCAAAAATGAAAATTTTTTGATGGGATGTTGATGGCGCAGATGTATATTAGAGCAAGAAAATGGCACAATGTGCCGTTCTGCACAAAATATGCTTGAAATATTGATGCATTGAGAATTTTCAAAATTTTTTATCACAACCAATTGCAGAGGTCCCATGCTTCTTTCTTCATTTATTATTAGGGGTGTATTGTCTCTGCAACTTGCAGTCATTCTAATCCAATTGTGCCGTTGGCGCGTGTACTTACGGACGTGCAAAAACGTGACAAAAATGAAAATTTCAACTTTTGACCTCTCTTATCTCCATGCGCCAACATGATCCCATAAACTTTTTACTTGAAATTGATTTAGGGCTTTGAGTTCTCTCATGTTAAGTTGTTTACTCTATGGGATCTTGTTGGCGCATCAAGTTATGAGGTCTTGAAAATAGAACGAGGGCGCTGTTCGTCAAGGGTTCGGATCAATTTAACGCAACGTGCCAACGGGATCCCAAAAGTATTTTTTCATTTATGCTATGTACCCTATAAGAGGTATCAAAATATGTTTTCCTTTTGTTGGGATGTGCTTGGCGCACATATTTACGTTTATGGGGATCATGTGCACTATTTATCTGAATTTTTGGGCATTAAATTTCAATATTTCTTTTACATCCACCCCCAAAATGCTGGTGACCTAAAAATTTGGATTTGACATATTGGTATGATGATGCATCTTTACATTTTTTTGGGAAGTGATCTGAGGACCCATGTATCACAACCCCCCCAAAAATGGTACATTTTTACAGGCACAGACTCTTAATATCTTATTAACACCAAGTCTTAGATGTAGTTTAAACAATGCAGTTAGCATCAGGCTCGTAGACTGGTAGACAGCTTGTCGATTTTATGGTTCAGAAGGTTTTCTTGGAGGGATCGATTTTTCTCTTTAGCTAAACACTTGCAAGGGATCCGCTTTTTAAACCAAACACTTGAAGATAGAAATGGTGAGGAAAGGTTGGAGTGGGAGGTGTTACATGAACTTGAATGAAAAGTGTCTGCGTGGCTAGTATCATCGTGTGAATTTTTGCAAGTGTGTTGCCAAAGGTCCGGTGGATTTTCTGCACTGCAGGTAAAAGTCATGCGAAATTATTTCCTTCTCATTGCTTTTAAAAGTGTTTGTAAGTTATCAACTTTTATTTTCTAGAATTGAAAAGAACTACATCAATTGTCCTATCAACAGCAGCCGCTAAGACCAGTCCACGTGCAGGTAAGAATGTGTCCAAAAACAAAGGGCTAAATGAGTTGCCCCAACGGTTGCCTACGTAGCAGGCTGTACGGCATATTACTTGTTCAGTCATATGGGAAGCCGAGAAGCTGAGCAAACAGAGTCCGCTCCGAGGGGTACCCCAACGGTAGTTGATGCAGGCCCGTAGCTGAGGTTTTGGCTTGGGGAGGCGCCCTATAGAAAATTTCTTCCCTTTCAATTTAAAAGTTACTAATGCATTCATGAATGTTAGCCCCCTAAAAGTATTTTCGCTCCTTTAGTACCTTGCTACCCGCGTGAATTCATGGGAACTGAATGTTTTCTCGGTATTCCCTTTTTGTGAGTCCCTCCTAAAGTTAAATCTTTGTTCACTAGTAACGTTTGTTGCTGGCTTAGACGAGATTCCGAAGAAAGCCTGGTTGAGGCAAGTGTTTGTAACTTCTGTTCTGCTGTCGTTTCATTTTGCTATGACTTACAATTGCCTAGTCACAATTGTAGCTGAGGGTTTTTGAGCGGCTTCGAGCTAGTATGTAGTTTGTCAATCTAAGAGGGTCACAGATATAATCGTTCAGTTTAGATACTTTGCTAAGGAGCCGCCGGAGCCGTTTCGCCAGGGAAATCCTGTCCTGCCTGTGCTTTTCGAGACAATTGTCCTAGAAATAGGTTTAAGAGGTTATTGATCAAGACCATATGCTGGTGAGCTAACAAGGTCCTTATCTTTAATCAAAACGGTTTTTGTGCATGCTTGTGTAATATTTAATGTGAGCTACTTTGTATCTTGTGAATTTTGTAACACTGATGTCAATCAAAGAGCAGACATTAAATGGGACTTTTGCTTAACCCCAAGTAAAAGTCATACTTGGGGTGACGAGTGTCTATCTTTCAAATGGCTCCACTGCTTCTAGCATAGGTTGCCTTAAAGACTCTAGTGTGTTGTCGAAGGTCCCATGGATTACTTAAAGGATAAATAAACGTGACATGAGCGGTTTTGTACTAAAGGTTTTTCCTTTAGTTTTATTGCCAGTTAGGTATTGTTATTGTTATTATTGTTATTATTATTTACAGAGAGGGAAAAAAGTACGTCAGCTGCCAAGTCTACCACAAATGTTACGACAAACCCCACTACAGGTAACGATGTGCTACACTCTAAAAACAGTTGGGTAAACTTTTACCCAACGTTGGGTCCGTATGCCACCTCCTAAATTGTTGGGTAAGAAATTACCCAAGTAGGTCAAAAATTACCCTTTACTTGGGGAAAATTCACCCACCATGGGAGTCATTTTGACCAACTTTGGGCAAGTTTTTACCCAACTTTTTAGGAGGTGGCATACGGACCCAACTGTTTTTAGAGTGTATAAAAGGAAGGGTCCATGACTTGTTCCATGGATAATTCATAGGAATTAAAGATTACTATGATTACCCAAACTAATCTCTCTTTGTCTGTGTTTGAAGGCCCTAATTAATTGCTTCTGATTTTGACGTCTGTCTCTGGTATAACCAAATTGAATTTTTCAAGAAAAACATACCTAAGACAAGTTTTTTCGACTCCAGCTTTTCAGTGTTTTAAGTGCTTAAGTGCTTTTAAGTGTCTTATTAACACCAAGTCTTAGATGTAGTTTAAAAAATACAGGTAGCATCAGGCTCGTAGACTGGTAGACAGCTTGTCGATTTTATAGTTTAGAAGGTGCTCTTGGAGGGATCGATTTTTTTCTTTAGCTAAACACTTGCCGAGATCCGCTTTTTAAACCAAACACTTGAAGATACAAATGATGAGGAGAGTGTGGAGTGGGAGGTGGTACATGAACTTGAATGAAATGTGTCTGCGTGGCTAATATCAGTGTGTGAATTTTTGAAAGGGTGTTGCCAAAGGTGGCATGGATTTTCTACCGGCAAAATTCATGCTAAATTATTTCTTTTCCATTGTTTTTAAAAGTGTTTGTGAGTTATCAAATTTTATTTTCTAGAATTGAAAAGAACTACATCAATTGTCCTATCAACAGCAGCCGCTACGACGAGTCCACGTGCAGGTAAGAATGTGTCCAAAAATAAAGGGCTGATGAGTCGCCATAACGGTAGTTCATACAAGCCCGTAGCCCAGGCTTGGCTTAGAGAGGCGCCCTATAGCAAATTTCTTCCCTTAGAATTTAAAAATTACTAATGCCTTTATGAATGTTGGCCCCCTCAAAGTATTTTCGCTCCTTTATTACCGTGCTTGCTACTCACCTGAATTCATGGAAACTGAATGTTCTCCTCAGCATTCCCTATTTGTGAGCCTCTCCTAACACCACATTCTTGTTCACTAGTAACGTTTGTCTCTGGCTTAGACTAGATTCCGAAGAAAGCCTGGTTAAAGCAAGCTTTTTAGTCACTGACGTTTTTATCAAAAGTAGCAAAGTAATTGAAACTTCTAACATAATGTATCCAACGAACCTAGTTACAGGTAACGGTGTACCCCAAAAGAGCCCATGATTGTCGTTCTAGGCGTATTAGCGTGGGACGGGGAGCTATTGTTAATTAAGGTTCCTCTCCAGCTAAAATGGTCCTGCCCCCTAGAAAAGGATGCACGGTGCAGCTATGATTGGTGCATTCAAATTTATGTGAAACGCAAAGTGTCATAATTGCTGTTTGATGTGTTTTGTCTTTTTAATTTTTTCAAAGTAATGTATTTTTTCTAGAGTTGGACATTTCTACGTCAGCTACCTTATCTTCTGTAGAGACTTCCTCGGTGTCAATTTCAAGTAACATTGGTCCAAAAAATAGCTTCATTGTAATTGGTTTAAAAATATTTCTCGTATTTGATCAGATCTTCCAATATAATTTTAATAAGAGCTTCTTCGTATCCAGAGTTAAAGTATTTTTTCCTATTAATAAGATGTTTCAATTTAATATTATATGAAGTCTGTAATGTTGTGTTGTAACATTTTTCTTCCAAAAGAATCCTTACAAGCAATTCAGTTTAGGAAATGTTCGATGAGCTTAAAGCTAATTCAGAAAGTACTATGAAAGAGATAATTACACTCTAAAAACATCCTGGTTAAATCCTGGTTAATTTAACCAGCATGGGGACAATAGTTTTCCATACATTTCCTGGTCAAACAAAATAAAAATCTTGGTTAAATTTAACCAGGAAAATGCTAAATTCTTTTCAGGGTTTCTAACCAGTCGTTAATTTAGCAAGGAAAATGTCAATTTTGACCCGAATTCCCCGGTAATTTTAACCAGGAAATGTATGGAAAACTATTGACCCTGATCCTGGTTAAATTTAACCAGGATGTTTTTTAGAGTGTACAAAAGGTGTTACAATTATATTCTTACGTTACCTAATAATGTTATTTGATCTTCATACAAAAAAAGGTAGTGCTGTCTGCATTACCGTTCTCTCTGTTAGCATTTTATTGTACTGAAATGAGTATGCATGTATTTGCATAAATGTCCTTATATGCCTTATGTCCTCCTGTCTGTCTGTCTTCCTGTCGGTCTGTCTGTCTGTCTATTTGTCTTTCTAGTCAGTCTGGTTGACTGTCTGTCTGTCTGTCTGTCTGTCTGTCTGTATGCTTGTCTACGTATCTGTTCGTCTGTGCTTCCATATGTCTGTTCTTCTGTCTATCTGTCCGTTCGTCTGAATGTCTGTTTGGCCACCTGAGGTTTCTGAACAAATTAGCGATTTAATTTATAGTTTGCAATAACTTTTCACACGAGTGTACAAAGAGAAACTTATAGACATGGCAGAATCCTACTGCCTGATGGTAAAGTAAACCAAAAAGCCCTTACAGGTGAAAGGTGTTGGGAATGACTATCAAAAGACAATGATATGTACAGAACAGATATGTTTACTCAAGCTAGAGAATAGAGTTACTGTAAACGATTTTAAAATGTGTTAAGAGAGCGAGTGATGGCAGATTCTACATCAGATAAGGTAGGTCAACACATTCGATTAAATTCTTTGATTTTCTGCAACACCTTCTTCCCACAGCGAAACATTTTTGAAGAGATATTATAAGTACCACGACAAAAAATGACCAGAAGGGTTGTTGAAGGAGAGGTTAGGACCAACAATAATTTTTAAGCACCTACTCTATATCGCAAAAATTGGTGTTTATACGAACCCGGGGCGTTCCTTGGACAGGTGGGTTCAAGTGGGTAGATACAAATCCTTGCAGAAAGTCTCCGAAAGACCCTCTGAAAACAAAGGGGAGGGGGTTGGCGACACTAGCAGGAAACTTGTACCTCCCCTGTAAATGACACTGTATAAGAAAGCACTTTACAAGTTTCATTTTTCATTTTCATTTTTGGTTCCTTGCGTTAGCAAAAGGAACCTATGTAGTCAGCTTGGCCTGTGTGTGTATGAGTGTGTGTGTGACACTTGCTTCGGTACGCTGTATCTCAACAAGGAAAAGTTGGACTAAACTAAACTTGGTATATGGATCTGTCATAGTGAGAAGGTGTGTCCTATTGTTTTTGGTGGAGGTCAAAGGTCATGTGGGGTCACCAGGGGTCAAAGACCGAAAACCTTGTTTGCATGATATCTCAAGGTAGGAAGCTTGGATAAATTTCATACTTGGTGTGTGGATGCATTATGGTAAGAAAATGAATGCTGTAGCTTTTGGTGGAGGTCAAAGGTCATCTGGGGTCACTGGGGGTCAAACACTAAAAACTTGTTGTTAACACAGTATCTCAAGGTAGGAAGCTTGGATAGATTTCATACTTGATATGTAAATGACTTATAGTGAGAAGATAAATCCTGTCATTTTTGGTGAAGGTCAAAGGTCATTTGGGGTCACTGAGAGTCAAATACTGAAAACCTTGTTAACACAATATCTCAAAGAAACAATCTTGGATAGATTTCGTACTTGGTATATAGAACCACCATAGTAAGAAGCTGTTCCATACAGTTTCTGGTGGAGGTCAAAGGTCATCTGGGGTCACCAAGGGTCAAAAACTGATAACCTTGCTGTTAGCACAATATCTCAAGGTAGGAAGCTTGGATTAATTTCATACTTACTGTGTGGATGCCTTATGGTGGGGAAAATATTTTTTTGGTGGAGACCAAAGGTCATCTGGGGTCACTGGAGGTCAAACTGCAAACCTTTTCAACTCCATATCTCAGTGTAGGAAGCTTGAATAGATTTATGCTTTGAGGTGTTGCATTACATCCAGCAGAAAACCCATATGAGTTTTGTCGGATGTCAGACGTGAAATCACCAGATGCCAAAAAGCAAATTGCCAAGAATTCCTAAAGTCAAATATAAGCACAAAACTGTATCATTCCAGCACATTAAGATCACATTCACCCAATGACTGAAAGATGTGGGACATCTTTCAGAGATGCCAAGTATCTCAATTTTAGTTGAAATTATAGCATTACGATTTTAGTCCATAATTCTGCCATTATGAAAACCTGCATCAAATACCGCCTTTAATATTACAGAAGATTCTCTGTCCACAAAGCAAAGGACTTTTGAAAGTTCACTAGACAGACATTTGTCCTAAGATTAGGACATGTGAGCTTGCAGAAATTGGAAATTGGAATTGATTAATTAAATGCTACTATGGGTTGTTAGTTTTATAAAGAGAACTAAGTTACTGATCATTTGGATCAGATACCATTGAGCGTGCATGAATTGTGATTGCTTAATTGAATAAAACAAATTGTAACTGTATACTGTCTGTGTTGATATCCCTTGAAGTGTCTTTATTTCTTCTGAGCAATTTATTTATGCTTGAATGTGTTAACACAAAATGTGCATTGTCTACAGAGCAGATTTTGTGCATCTACAGAAATACTGGTTCATTCAGTAGTTGGCTCAGTTTCATTACATTTAGCAAGGAACCACAGTGCCCATTGGGCTCTTGTTATATTTGAGTAGTCAGGTACGTCACCATTTAAATAGCTGCAACTTACTCTTTCCAAAGTCTCCTTGACTTTCTGGCGAGGAAAACCAAACGTTTTCTCTCAAAGTTATCCTGCTCCTTAAAGGAGCTACGTCCCCAAGGGACAACTTAGACTGAACATGACCAACCTCTGGACCCTCAGACTGCTATCTACATCATGGGTCTGTCATGCGTGATCCGTTCCAGAGGCAATATTCCCTTTCAATTCCACAGGAGAAAACCGTGTCGTGTTCGACCACCACCACGGAGAATTTCAAGCGAATGTAAGGACTATGCCATTCGCTGAGGAAATCATAACATCACACTTAGGTCACCGCGTGGAACCAAGAGAATGGGCACAAGCACACAGAACAAAGGTCTCGTTTGCCATTCACTTGTTTTCAACAATGACAGTTCTACCTCTGTTGTTAAAACAATGGCACAAAAGGTAATTTATGTGTGTTTTCAAATGATGTTACCTTTTTTAAGAAAAGCCTGCTCCTTTGTCTAATTTCTTAATTTAATGGAGGATTTTTCGGTCAAATTACGTTTTGATATGAAAAGTATCATTTCTGCGCTAACCTGCTGTGGCAACGGCAGGCAGAAGTAGTAAAGTATGATTAGGGAGTGGTTAGGAAGGAGATACAATGACGTCAGACAATATGTACTTGACACTGAATGAATTCTTTCAGGCACTGCTGTTTGATTGACAGGTCTCTTTCTTCCTATATTATTAAGTCTCTGTTGACTTAACCCTTTTATGATGATCTCCTCCTTTCTTTTCCAAGTAATCTCGAGATAAAGGCCATAGTCTGTACATGCTTTGAAGTAAGGTCTGTTTTCGCCATTGAGCAAACTTAAGTTAATCAGGATTTTCAGTTAAACGACTGGCAACAAACGTTTAAATTATGTACTTCAATTGTGCCCTTACGATTTTAATACATCACCTGCTGGAAACATTGTTCGAGCCTTTACATTTCTTTTAGTTTTTAGCAAATTTTTTCCACCATTAAGATACATATACAAGTAAGTCGTAAAGAAACTCTTCGCTTACGTTAAATGAAATGATATTTAGTGCGACGAATAACGACGAAAACTTAAAATTTTACATTGCTGCATGACGGCTGGCAACGCAAAGTATGAGTTCAACGTAAGGAGTGTGCGTTCTCAAGGTCACTTTGCAATGCCTCACTGATCCTAGTTGATCTAGGTATTGAGACAAGAATTTTGAGAAGAAAAGCAAGATTAGTGTCGGAAGCGAACATTGCTTCAAAGAGTCTACAGAACGTCGTATCTCCTTCCTAGCACCTCCCTGGTATGATATGTAGCATTGAAAGAGCTACCATATTATCAGGAGCAGTGACTGTAGTTTAGATAACGGTACAGCTTGTTTCAAGTTAAAGATGCCGGTACAGTTTGGTTAAAATTTGAAATATAGTCTTATTCTATATACAAAGGTGGAATAATTAAATGGATGTTACTTAATGCAAATAATACTTATGTACTTAAATAAAATAAACGATGAGTACAGCCCGTCAGTGTTCAGAGATTGTACTAGACAGCGGAACAAATAGTAGAGGATATATTTAAGTCTACAAAAGGTTACCAAAAATGTTAATATACGTTATACAAAGTGCGTATAGTTAGCAGTTAAAGGCATTTTTCAGTGGCTTTTCACAAGGGTCACGTGAGAAAGAAAAAAAAAACAAATTTCAGTTCATACTCTCTAAACCCTGTAGCAATACTCTTTTCCTAACTCGAGATATCTTATATATATATATTAAAGACTGCTTATTTTTGTCAAAAATACCTCCAGTTCTCATCAAGGTCACAGAATGTTATGTAAAGTGGACACATTGCCTCAGATTTCTTTTGTTTTCCTTTATAATGGAATGTCCTGTTGTCCTTGAAATTTCAAGTGATGCTGTTGGAATGTTTGAATATCTTTCCATGTACGCTTAGCATAGATCTCTATGTACGGCATAAGAAACAAAGTTGCTAAATATTCCCTACAACAGTGTCAATACCATAAAGTAATACAATTCTTTGTCAAATTAATGTGCGGCGATGACATCACAGATTTCCCATAATGCACTTTATCTTGAGAAAAAATTGCATTTCTTTGAAAATTATCTTAAGCTCCAAACACTACAAGCTATTGAGATGTAGTTTTCACCTCCTAGAATAGAAAAGTTTTCTGCATTTTTTGAAGTCATTGATTTTTGTCACTGGCAAATCCCTTTAACCGGAACTGCTTATAACTCACCAGTGACGACAGATTCCCTTGCAACGTCATCGTCTGGAAGAGTTGTGAGAAAAGATAGGTACAAGTACTCGAAACATTTGTGTTAAAAATGTAACGTCGGGGTTTTTATTACCTATAAGCCCTGAATATAAGCTAATCATCCGTTAGGTTCTACTGACCGCCAGGGAACCACCCGCCAGGTATGACTGCTGAAGGTGGCTCTTGGGAAGTAATCAGATAGAAGTTATCTCATTTCAAACCGAAGAAAACTTGAAGCAAGCGAAATCGAGTACGTAACACTATTGTTTAGTTTTTACATCAACTTTACTACTTTATGACCAATTCTATGCTCCATGAATTTAATGTGAGTTCTTGAGAGGGCACTGAAATTTTATAAAATTTTCTTTCTACGGAAGATTCAGAAATTGGATGTTTTTCAAGGTTAAAAATAAAACTTGAAAAACAAAGAAGAGGAAGCATCTGTCATTAACGTAAAGTGATGACGTCACTCCTACTTGCTTCTTCTTTACTCCAAGTTACAAATATGGAATATCTCAAAAACCCTACGTGGTAATTAAATGCTAACTTAACTAATGAGTTCTTCTTTTTCTTATCAAGCACAGTTTTCCCTTTAAACTTTCCTCTTGAATAATGATCACTCTTTGCCAGAATAATTTGTTGGTCTCTTCTTTCGTTTCAGTGATATCGAATAATTACATATTACCGACGGAACGAAGCGATCAAAGGAGGCGTTTTAAACAAGGATGAACCCTTCACCAAGGATAAGTTTTATGGTTCGTTGGTTTGTAAATAATTTTCAAACAGTACTCTAATATCAAAACTACAACTTAAATTATAAATTCAGTTGGTGACATAACATTATATAGGCCTGCATGGGCGGCTCTGAAATTTTGTTTGGGCAGGGGGGCAAACTCAAATCCGTATTCAGGGAGGTTCGGAGACTCCTCCCCCCCCCCTCCCGCGGCAATATTAATGGTCAACTCCGGATAGTACAATAGGAATATGGTTATTATGTAGTACAGCGATGCCCCATGTAGTTTTCAAGAGTTCTTCAAAAACTATTTCAGGCAGTCAGTCATGAGCTGACTACATTAAAAAAAAAAACAGCCATATCAGCCGATCGCTACTCCATAAGGGGGGGGGGGGAGTAGGAGGCAGGTGAAATGGGCAAAGCGGCTTGATTCATTTGTATAAAATAAGCCTCACCTTTAAATATGTTGTTGTTTTTTTCATTGTGTCACAATATGTTTCAGCTTTGCCAAGAAGCCAAAAAATGTTGGTTTTCTGGATTGTTTTCGTGAACTAACGAAAATTTTGAGCACTGAAGACACTTGAAAACGATGAAATGATAGCACTATTTTGGATCTCAGTACCGTTCCGAAACGATTTTTTTTAAAGGGGGAGGGGAATTCGCACATTTTCTAACATATAATGGAATTTTACATCATACTAAGGGCAGGCAGGAGTGAAAGCTCGATGAAGTTACAGCCAAATTTGTATTTTGAATGCCTTCTTTAAAACTTTAAGTATTTTTACTTCCTATTAGACAAAAAGCCTAGAAAATACCAATATCTCGTATACAAAGGTTGGCCGAAGGTCTCTCAAAACTTTGAACAGCTTTTCCATCAAAGCGTGGCGTTAGACATTTTAAAAATAGGTTTCAATTTTTTGCGACGTTACTACCATGGATATCAATTGTAAACCGCTAACGAAACTAAACACAAATAGTACAGCGACTGCTCTCTCATTTTGATCTCTGATGAACAATAGGCGGTTTCGGAGACAAGCACTCCATTGTTTCGGTTCGGTGGTCAAGAAACAAGCAACTTTGTCTGTGTTTCATTCCTTACGGTTGATTGACAATCAAAGGAGTATACGTGGCTGAGGCCTACATATTACAGGACACCATTACAAAAATGTGGCAATCTTGAAGCACGCACTGGTTCTCTCGCCTGACGCTCCTTTTCACTTACAGTATATCAAGTGTTGTGATATTTTAGGGAACATTTATGGTAGGAGTAGTTGGCCATAGTTTCTTTCAAAGACAAGAGCATTGCTGCAGCCATTCATTGTCTTATTCCAAATTTAAGTAGACATAACTAGCTGAACGTTTATTTCTGGAACTACCAATTAGTTACTGTACTCAGGAAGCTGTGAAGGAACTATATCAACAAAATTGACATTCGTATCTGGAATTCGTGATACTTTATACAACATGTACAAAAGATTACAAATTAAAGCTTACGATTGGATTCTGTCTAGTGAAATATGGATTAATGTTTTACTTATGATTTTTTTCTTGGTCATCCACGTAGCCTGGATAACATCAGCTACTTCCGATGGTAATGGTAAGTATTCAGTAACGTGGTAGACAGACCACGGTTTTCACAGGCATTATAATAGCACGAAAATCATGAATACGTCAATATGTAAATTACTCACGTTTTTGAGATAATGAAACTTCTTCGTTCATTTATTAATGCCACTGGTGAGAATATTTGAGCATCAATTAATTGTTTATCTACAGACATCTGAAGAAAAATTGCAAAATAATATGCAAATGTACTTTTATGGGAAATGAGGTAGTTACAGTAAGACGCAAAAATAAAGTTAAAATACTTTTTGATGAAAATTTTAAAATGTTGCAAGATAATTATTCTCAAAACCATGAATATTCAGTGCTTTTGACATTTAAAACACCCACTGTAATTCTCAATATGATATCATGCATGGCTAAGTCTTTAGACTTCCAACACTTACCTTCACTCTAAAAACGGTCGGTTCAAATTTGAACCGAATGGGGTCGGAGGGGTAATTAACAAATATATGTTCTAACATTTGACTAAATTTGGTTCAAAGTTAAACCAGCTTGGCTCAATTTTGAACCAAATCTCGTCAAATATTTGAACATATTCCGGTTAGTTGCCCCTCCGACCACAGTCGGTTCAAATTTCAACCAGAGCCTTTTTTAGAGTGTTAGCTTATTTCATGCCTCTAACCCTAATCTAACCTTGAGACATGATATCATGCGGATATGCATGTCTCGAGACACGGAATGTGACACATTTAAAGACAAAGCGTGAGAATATGGTGATCTGAAACGCCAGCATGACAATGCGATGGCATGTTGTGGGTTCGTAGCAATTGCTACACTACGAACCCATTTACTTTAAACCTTACCTCTGAATCACCGCGTACCAGATTTATTTTAGTGTTAAACAAAACCGTATGGACTATCATTCCACAGAGGGTCGGAAGGTGTTTTTAATTATTTTTATCTTAAAACCAAACATGGCCTGAATTTTTGTTCTGGAAAGAGAGGGTTAGTGTCCTAGATTCCACATGTTTTGTGCTTGGAATCGACATTTTATGGGGACGGCTGGCTTAGACCCTGCCTCTTACCGTACCGCCTGTGCATTCATGTTACGTTACACTTCACTCGTAACTCAAAAAGGGGAAATCTCTATTCCCAGTGCACCCTTACTCAGGCCAGAGCAATAAACAGAAGGAGTCTTCAATCGAAAATTTGAAATGGGCTAGGTGGTCACCGTGGTATTCTAAGACTTCAACAAAATCTATAAGATTATAGTGTATAGCGGGTTATAATTTACGGAGGCAACGGAATATGGTATGAAGAGACTCTTTCTGAGTTAGCCTATAGTTTCCTAAGAAATGCGGCAAAAATAAATCCAAGGAGCTTATCACATCATTGACCAATGTTTATTCTATTACAAGACGCCGTTATTACTTCACAATAACTAAACCATCCAGGGTGTCAACTAAAATATGAAAGCTGCAAATATATTGAAAAATCCAGGAATTTGATTCGCATGATCTAGTTTACGAGTGGGTAAAAGATTTTCGTAAACGACAGCAGCAATTTTGTTATCAGAAATGGTTGGAAACAGTCAAGAATCCTTATGTAACCTTTCTTTGCTCCTGCCCAGGTCACGTTATATTTTGCAAGGCCTTATTTACTATTCTCTCGAAGCAATATACTTCTCAAACACAGTAACTCTGGCTGCACGGAATTGTCTTAAAAGGTGATCTTCTGCCCGCCTGGCAGTCGATGCAATAATTGTTGTGTTTGTAATCTGCATTAACCAATTGGGCTGGGTATCAGGGGAAATTTCTAGAGAATTTCTGTAACTGAACTATTTTAGCCATTACTCACTTTCCACAATCTTGTGAGGAATGGTCGTGCCAATAAAGTTAAACGCCAATCTTCCTTGGTGCACCACTCAAGACGGTCATGGACACTTCAGAATGATAAAATTCAAGTGTCCACAATTCAAAGTTTACTGACAGCATTCAGGCCCAGGGGCGGAGAAACAGGGGGGATGGAGGGGTCACAACCCTTCACTTTCAAAGAACTCCCCCATTAACTTTGTGTTTTTCACACAGTAAATTTTTTAAAAGATCGTCAAAACACCCACAATGTTGAGAAGAAATCGCCGCGCCTGTTCAGGCCCTCCTCTCATCTCCTCTTGGCAAGTTGACGCGAACCTCTGGTCAATACTCAGCACAGCCCACTGGAACCGTACAACTTTGCAAACCTTCTCGGAGGAATCCTGGCTATGTCCCTCTACTACTTCTTTCATGAAATTTCGAATGTAAAAACTTGAGGAAATTGTTGCATCACCAGTCTGCCAGTAGCGCCTCTAAAAGGGGGGCATAGGGATATTTGCCCCCTAATCAAGGTCTTTCCCCCACAACTTGCCCTCCCTGTCCACTCTTGTATACGGTAGGCCTATGCAGTGAACAAGAGCAGTGCGCAAACACACTTCCTCCCCTCCCATTCTGCTTGTCTCCCACTTGTCCCCCTACTTGTGAAGTCCTGGTGAGGCCGCTGTGTATGCCCTGTCCTAAGTTTTTCCAACCTTGTTGTGATATTTTTGGTCCTGAAATTCATCTTCGCTCGCTTAGTTTTTTGTGTAAAATTCACACATTGTTCGATTTAGTATAGCTTAAAGGTTAGCTGGCAAGAATGACTTTTGTAAACTTCACGATCAGTTTCCAATGATATCAGTAAGAACAAATCGTGAAAGTCCCGACCGGGCCCCGCAACTATAAAAAAATAGGTTTATAATACCCAGATCTGCAAGAAATCTCTCAAAGAGCAAATGCAGTTAGTAAGTGGGACTTTTTATACCCTTGTATCCTAATGTACTAAGTAGCCATTGGTATACTAACAGAGAGGGGGAAGCCTGGCCTCGGATACCAGCCTCCGAGGGGAACCATATCACACAAAAAGCCTAAAGAATAATGTCTGAATACAATCAGTTTACAGCTTTACCAAAGACAGCGCCATTTTGCATCTAAGCCACCTCAATTCACTCCCTAAAAATCCCCCTCCCAACACGGAAGCTACATCGCTCCCTTTGAGTACCTTGTCTGGCTACGCCGGGCGTGGTAACAAGTAACCACTAAACATGTTGCATGATACAAATTTCCTTACAAATGGGAGGGATGTTACCCTTCGTTACAGACTCAGCCCCAAGGCCTATTCTGCGTGTTAAATTTCTATTACATTGAAAAATAATCAAAGCTAGATGACAGCGCGTACATCCGTAAATCCTACGCAATAATATCCTCTTTGTGCTTGCACTCATGTGACTTGAAAACATTTTCAGTAACCGCGTTTTTCGGCAAAAGCACTCTCGTAAATTTTCCCTAACCATTTAGCATTATTCCTAGTTTTAAAGAAGGGAGCATTTTAATGAGGTAAAAGCTATCCATGACCGAGCTCTTTTTCTCAAAAGACTCTTTACACATGAATTATTTGATTAATTACATTTCATTGCTTGTTGAATGTGATTCATTATAACTACAACAACGCGACACACAGACTACCTTCAAATTGCGAAAACAATAACACAATTTCATTCATAAATCCTTTCGTCTGGCGTACAGTTGTTAAGTCCTGGTGACAAGGAGTAATTACCGTTTTAGTTTTCTAGAGAACTGGTAATTTTGAGGTGTAATATATACTCCATGCATGTCTATTTTATAGAAACGCGGATAATTATGTGCAATAGATCTCAGTAGTAATCAAAATTTGTACTCGCATACTTTATTCGTACCCAGTGCCCGTATTCAATTTTATCCCTGTCCTCTTGCTCTCCTGTCCTGCTGCCCTGCACTCACTCCTGAATTTATGCCCCGTCTTTATATGTATCTCACTTCTGACTGATTTAAGGAGAGACTGCCCATGCAGTCAGCTATGGCGGCTACCACGCTCCATACTAACGTGTATACCAGGCACCATAAACAGGATAAGTAGGCAATCGGCGGGTGAAATGGTTTGCTTTGTTAAAGTAACTGAGGTGCACTAACTCCCTGATGCAAAATTTCTCTTACTTTCGTCTGCGTATTTGTTGTGCTTGTAATTTTTTGTAAATCATTTTATGAAACAATTACATATCAGCCTCAAAGCTCGCTTCAAAGGCTCTTCAAGGGAAGTAAGCCCGAAACTTCTTTCTTCGTTCCATATACGCAACATGTAAAATCTTGACTTAACACTATCAAATGAGAGACATTCCGAAATAAGGGAACTAAATAACTGCATAATAGGCTAAAGGAATAAGGTACCTCACGAGAAAGAAGTAGGAAAACAACACTGCTAAATATGTACTTCTTTAATATTTTCACCTAACCTTGCAAAAATAATTTCTAAACGATACAACGATCATAGCTTTGTATATATATATATATATATATATATATATATATATATATATATATATATATATATATATATATATATTTATATATATATATATATATATATATATATATATATATATATATATATATATATATATATATATATATATATATATATATATATATATATGGGAAAAAAGCTATGAGCAGAGTGTTTTGATGACACTGAATGGTTGTATGATAAATGAGTCATATACTGCTTGCGCACAATGTGCCCTTTTTAGTTGTCAAATTTCAATGTCGTTTGTAAAGCATATCTCGGTGTGAGGAATAGCAACTGTTTCCGACGTATCCCTTCCTCATTGAGACGAAAATTGCAGCAGGGATGGAGCGAGGATTTGCTCGAGGGGGAAGACGCGAGGATTTGCTCGAGGGGGAAGAAAGATGCTCCCCGCGGAGGGGAGTGGAAGAGAACCTTTCTACGGTACATTATATGAACAAAGTTTATATCATTAAGTATTGAGTTGTTTGCTGATAAAGTGTGTTATGGGAAATTTGGATTTCCCGACGGGGGCCATTGCCCCTTCTACCCTCACTTACAGTTTCACCCTTAAATCGGGAAAAAATGACAAAGGTTACATGGACTTCCTCCCCTTGTCCAAGCAGTTCATCATAATACGTGCTGATGGCAGGTTCCGGCTATTTGCAGCGCTACTGTATAACACAGAAGACTTCATGACTTCCACTCTTTCCGCAATTGAAACTTCCAGGCCCGAACCTTGTAGGTTATGTACTGAGTGTTTCAGGTTTATGAATCCTCTACAGTGTGCAATGCCTGCTTATAACAGCCAGTTTTTAAATTACTCATTTTTCAGAACAAGGATTTGCATTCGAGTGTGAGCGCCAAACTCTGTCTCTTTCTTGTGAATCTGATACAACCATTCAAATAATGGACGCCCTTTATGGCTATGACTGGGACGATAGTGAACCAATGAACCAGTGTACCCGACGTGTACTGATAGAAGAAGGAGAGCTCTGCTCTGCTGGAAATGCAAAGCAGATAGTTTCCAATATCTGCAACGATAAAGTAAATTGCAGCGTCACGGCGTCCAATCGCGTGTTTGGCGATCCTTGTAAAGATACACGCAAGTACCTGAGAGTAAACTATACTTGTGTCTACAGTAAGTATACATTTACCCGCTGCTATCACTTTTCTGGTGACATGCAAATTACATAATTGGATATTTGATGTAAAAAACATTAAAAATCCAGAAGATAGCTGCAATTCCCATCAAAATCTATTAAATATTGACCATTTACAGACTAATTTATTTCACACTTGTACAGTGAATAAACATATGACTATACATGAAAATTCGTGATGTCGAAAGAGGAACATACCATATATGGCTAATGTTAGCCTTTATTTTTGCAACCTCCATTTCAATGACACCTGTAGCATTGGTATCCTCTGAGGGATTTATCATCGAAGTTAAGATTGTTTCCTTCGAAAATATCGATATCACTCACCAAACTGTAAACTATCTGATCAGTAACTGAGAGATAATGTACATAGGGTTAAAAAAAGAAATTTTAACACTTTGCAACACTCCACATCATTATATTTACATAGCTAATGAGCTACTTTAGAAACCATCAAACTTTGAGGAGGTATATCTTGAGAACGGTAATAGGTATTGAAATAATTCCAACAAATTTCTCTTTGTGGGATGTTATTCTTTAACTTCTAAATGAAAACAGCTCCTTTTGGTGGCATGTCACTGCAACTTTTAAAGAAATTGTTGCATCACTTATAAAGCATAATAGGAAACTTGTGTGTCTGTATTTATAACTGGCCACTGCACTTTGACAGATATAAATTCAAAATATACCTTTAAAGCCTGCACTTTGATTGGTCACGAATAGCTTGTGCCGATAATTGGAATGTGATGCAATCTAGCTACAAAGCAGCCCGCTCGGATTACAGGGGAGGGTAGCATTGGTCATTCACAGAAGTGTCCTTAGCAGAACATGCCTTGTTCTTGTGCAATTAAACTCAGTACAGCCCAGCGTTGACTGAGCAGTGCGATAGGAGGATGTTTTTTTCTTCTTTTGTATTGGAAGGAGTCGCAGGTGAACTTAGTCACAGGCCTCGACAAAACTACTCGCCAACTAGCCATTGGCGAGTAACATCTTCATCATGGCGAGCTCCATGTACGATACCTCGCCATTTTGGCGAGTGGTTCTTGAGCCTCCGCCAGTGTACATTGCCTACAAACTGATGCATCACGCCATTTCTGATGCATTACGGTTTTTCTGGATACATTACGGCTGTTTCAATCACATTTCTGAACGTTATTTTGCAATTGTGTTAGGCCAAGCTTCCACTAAACACTGTGAAATATATGTAACGTTTAGTTTGTAAACAAAGCGAAACGGCTTGAGCAAGTCTGTTTTGCAGGAGTTGACGGCAGGGTCAATGAGACATTACTGGGTAAAATGGCTCGCTTCCGTGCTTCGTGTCGTGCTATAAAGCATGGGTCTTTGTACTGTTACTAGGTATGCAGTTGTTACGAAGCCCTCTCATTGAGGATAGAATGTATAGCCCTTTGCTCAGAGGTTTTTGGAATGAGATTTCTTCATGCATCCCGTCACTATCGAATGCCAAATACGATAAAAAAGAAGATGAAATTCATATTACTTTTCAAGTTGTAAACCGTGTAAAGTGCGGTTCGCGCAAGTAGCAGTTAAGTGATTAAGTTACCAAGTCAAGAGTGAGGCCAGCGACATTACTTTCCCTGCCCCAAATTGATTTGAAGGTACTTACTAGGCGGTTGAGATGAGGGGGGTGTTGACGTGAATATGTTGGAAGTAAAAAAACTGTGAAAATGAAAGAATTCCTATGCTTTCTTCCCTATCTCAACACTAACTCGGCATTTTTGCGCCGAAATCTCCAAATTTATGAGTTTGGCGTGATTTTCTTTCTTTTCTTTCTTTTTTTTTTTTTTTTGACTGACAGTTTCTGTGGAAGACTAGGCCATAATATTTGTGAAAAGATCACCATTTGGTTTGGTCATAATTTTGGGTAGTTCGTTAACAATGTAACACTGACTTACATGCATGGCGAGTAGATATTTTGTTCTGGCGAGTGGATTTTTTATGCCGCTCGCCAATTGGCGAGTTGCTTTGAAAGTGTTTTGCCTAGGCCTGCTTAGTCACAAGAATTTTGACTTACTCTGGGCTTTCTGAAAGGCAGAGTGGATAGGGACTGTGAATGCAAGATTGTTCTTCGATCTTTGTTTTCCAGTTATATTTTAAGGTAGCATATGGAAGATTTGTGACGAAATCCTGGGAGATGTAATTCTTTCCTTGTAAGGAATATATTTGCAGCTTTCCAAATTAGGGGTTTTGTGCTGCATGTTGTTACTAAAGGTAAGTGTCGTTTTCTCGTGTCACCTTACTACATGACTATTTGCCGTACATTTAGCTGCATTGTATAAGCATTCTATCGGCCCTACACCTAAAGACATTCTTACTATATAAATAAAGTGTAACTCTATATTAATGAAACAGGTTTGACATCACCCTCCATCCAACCATGTGAAACCACTACACCATCGTATGCTAATGCGACTCTACGTTTAGAAGGAAGTATACCAGGTGGTACTACTTATCGAGAACAAACCACAAACTTTGCAGAGTCAAAAAGCTCAGGTATTTATATCAACATTGTCTAATGTTTTGCATTTGGTATTTTGCCTACACAGAATGGGTATGAAAGGAATACAGAAGCAGGCTATGGACCTCTCCTTTACAAAGCGCTCAAATTGTCTCCAGATATGTTGGTTAAGCACACTTGTTAACTTAAGCTTAAAAAAAATCATGTTAATTTTCAGAATTCTGTAGAATTCAATAGTTTAGCAAATTGTTGAACCAATTGACGTATTTCGTAACTCTGTGTAACATACCTTCTGACATGTTGTCTGGAAGTCAGTATACAGAGATTCTTAAAAGAGTTTACAATGCATGGAGCTGTCATTTGTCTAATAAGATCGCATTGGGAAGACTCCGCCAGGCCCATAGTCAAGAAGGTACCGGGGCTAAGAGGTCGCCCATATAAAAATTTTCACTTTCTGGGAAAACTTTGAGAACACAAAATAATACTGCTTAAAATACCCTAACATGTTTAGCCCTACTGAAAATGTAGGCCCTATGCCCCCTGCAAGCGGACTTGGCTACTCTGACAACCCACTCTTATAGTTCATGAAAGGACCCATATTTAGCCCCGTCGGTCCTGGGGCAAACTTATCATCGTTCTTATTCGGCGTGTTATAAATTTTAAATCAAAACATAATGCTATGATAAATAAGGAGCGGAGAAGCCTCAGAAAGAGATGTAAGCAAAATTGAGGCCATTAAAGTGAAGAGTAGACTATCTTGAAAAAGATTTGGATGCGTTATAAATAGACCATAGAATTAAAAATTGCGTTGCTGTTTGGTAATAGCATGATTCATACTATAGTCGTCCAATTTCATGGTGAAAGCGATTGTGGGTTAAGAGGATAGGTAATGGTATGGGGTGAGTTTAAGCAAATAATTCCACTCAACTTTCCCCAAAAGAAGTGGTAATGTGGTAGACGGGCTTTCTCAAAGGGAGAAAAGTGGGGTTTTTAAAGGTAGTCATGTACTTCGTTTCACAATAGAAGAGTATCTCAAAATAGTTCCTTTCATTTTTTCGTACTTTTTCCCTTAATGTCTGTTATTTTGTATCTTTCGACCGTCTTACACTGGTGGATTCTAGTCTCCCCTAAATGTACATTGATTACACTGCTGGCTACATTCAACACATTAAGGCACTATATGAAAACCTGTTTTATACCAGGGCAGTGATTAGAATTGAGTAAGAGCTCGTGATCAAAACTTCTGATCTCCAACTTTCTTTCCCCCTTTCCTAAAACCCGTGTCTCTTTTTATCGTTTGCCAGTCCCTCAGTCTTCACTCCCTTTAGTAACCGTTCCTGCCCCCCATAAATTAACATTCCTTCACCCTCCATCCGTCATCAATCTCTCCCTGCCACTCACTCCCCAGGCTACTCCCTTTCCGCAGCCATTTATCCAATCCTTTCCACCTTTCCTTGTTCGGCCTGTCTTGAAATTTGTCTTTTCCCTCTACCCAACTTACAATCCCTACTCCTTACTTTTCCCCTCTCCTTTACCCCCGATTTTCTCTCTCCTTTTCCATTCCTTTTTTTTCTCCGTGTTTTCTCCCTTCCTTCCCTTTTTTTCACGTTTTCTCTTGATGTTAATACTGATTTTTTTCTGAGAAAACTGCACCACCCCCGGCATCGCCACCCTACTGCTCTTTTTTGGCATGTGCTACTTTTTTTTTTTTTTTTGGAATTGGTTCACTTTTTCCACCACGAAATAGATAGCCAATGCTTTTCATTTTCACACGTTAAATATGGTTTTCCCCAAACAGCCAAAAAGAAAGCCCTATTCACATCTCGGTTTGTGGGGCGCAGAAACAAGTGGAAATGTTAAGCCGGAAGCATGCAATTTGCACAAAGGCACGAGAATTATTATAAACGGATGTAACTTTATGCTTTTAATACAGGTTTAAAATCACCCTCCTTGCAACTGTATGAAGACGCTACTACACCGGATGCTAATGTCACTACACAATTAGAAGGAAATCGACAAGATGGGACTACTTATCCGGAACAAACTACATATTTTTCAGAGTCAAGTCTCTCTGGTATTTATACTTTACATTTTGGGACATTTTGCACCTGAAATTTTGTCTGAACAGTAACGGTATGTTCGGGGATGGAGAACTAGTTAATGGACCCCTTTAACGTAGTGCTCAAAATTATCTCCTAAACTTTGCTCGAATGTACTTGTAAAAGCCTAAAAGATTAAGTCAAGTTAAAGAAATCAATAAAATTCACCGAACAATTAAATATTTAACTCAGAAAAATGTAATCCTGACCTCTGTGGAACTTTACCTTCTTCATATTTGTTTGGAAGTAAGTGTATAGCAGTTCTAAGATTAAACTTCAACGGAGCTGTCATTTTTTAACAAGATGACATGTGGCAAGGCTCCGCCTCCCATAGTCAAGGGGTATCGGGGGTATGGGGCGCCCAAATAAAGAGTTTCATTTTTCTAGGAAAATTTTGAGAACACAAATTACTACCGGTACTACTTTAAAATATTCCAGGATGTTTCGCCCTACTGGAATATATCGCCCCTGGAGTGGATCAAGCTACTCTGAAAAGCTGGACTTTTACTGCATGAATGGACCCGATTTCAGGTCCGTCGGTCCTCAGGTGAACTTAGGATGAATGTTTCTATTTAGCGTGTAATACTTCTGAATCAAAACATTGCATAATACTCCGAAAATATACTCCGATATATGCGGGATGAGTGTGGGGTTGGGGGTGGGGGAGCTTTAGAAAGTTCTATTAACAAACTTGTGGGCATTAGAATAAAGCATTAATCATTTTAAAATGGTTCTGGACGTGAAATAAACTGACAATAAAACCCAGCATAACACTGCGTGGGTGGTAAATACATGACCCAATGTAACGGTTGGTCAAATTCGATGGAAGAGATTGTGGACTGGGTTAGGAGGATGGATAATGGTATTGGGTGCTTTTAGCAAATATAATTCCACTCATTTTCACCAATAGTCCCTAATCATTCCTTTTTTGCTTACTTATTCTCTCTCCTTTAATTCTTTAATCTTTCTTTCCTCTTTACATTTTTCCTTTTCATTTCTTCCTTCTTCCTTTTTCGCCATTCCGATTTAACTTCTAAATTACTGATAGGGAAATGTTCCCCCTACCTATGGCACCGCCGCTACTTTTGCCTGTGATATGTTCCATATTTGTTTTATACGTTTTTCTTTTCTTTTTTTTTTTCTTTGTTTTTTTTTTTTTTTTTTTTTTTTTTTTTTTTTTTTTTTTTTTTTTTTTTTTTTTTCCTTTTTTTTTTTTTTTTGCTTTTAACGCCACACATTAGGAGCCAGTACTTATTATGATCGAACTTTACAAATGTTATTCGCCCAAATAAACACATTTAAAACACAACTGTTGCAGAACAGAAATAAACGGAATTTTGAACCTGGGGCACATGCAATTAGCACAAAAGCGTGGAATTATATAACGTGTTGTTGAATTGCTTTGTCCGCATGGCCGAAGTCCGGGAACTATTGTTGAAAGGACATTAGTATTGCTCTTAAGCATAAGGTTTGCCTTCCAAGTAAATTAGTAACAAAAAGAATTAAATCGATATTTTTCATAGCAGATGTTGTTCACAGCATGGAGTTGTGTCCCTAGCAGTTCTTGGTAACAGCACCATTAATAATGAATTGGAGAAGTCAAATGTAAATATCTGCAAATTACACTATATCTCAAAGATTTATATTGTTTCTTTTATGTTATGCCGGTGAACATGGGCATGCCGGAATAAAAGTAACATTTCCATGACATCAGTTTTTCATGATCTTAATAAATATTTATTAGAAGACAAGACTGAGTTTCTAAACCGGATTGAAAAAAATGTAATCGTTGCCAAGTTGGTTCAAATAAGGGGAGACCAGTGTGACACTACACAGTCTTTGTTGGTAGGGTCATGTTTAATTAGCAAGCGACCTTAGTGTTAGAACCGCAAAATATATAATAATTTCCCTAGTTACACTTTAATGTTCTTCGTAGGCGTATAACGTTGGCAATAATGTTCGTCGAATGAATGACTCTCATCCCTTTTTCAAGGACGTATTTTGTTCCTAGAAAATATGGTGTTGTCTGCAATACACTTGTCTGCAATCTCTCCCTAAAATGATATCACTGTCAATGTTTCAAGCAGTTATCACTTCAAGTTAGTTTTTTTTAGTAAACTCTTACCTGAAGATGAAATACGGCTTTTGAAAACGATGTAGAATAAACACTTACTCTGTTTACAGGTTTGACGTCATTTTTGCTGACATTATTGTATGAAGACTCTGCTACATCAGAATCAGAGGTCAGTTCACCTTTACAAGGAAACCTACCACACGTGACCTCTCAACCGGAACAATATTTGGACTTTTCAGAGTCAAAACTTTCAGGTACTTAAACAAAATTGTGAAGGGTGAGGTAGTGTAGCCTTGACTAGCTAGTAGTCTGGAGACAGGCTTCAGGTAGGGCGAGAGAGGAGAAGAAACCAGGAATTTTAGATGACCATAGCGTTTACTTCAACCCTTTCCATTGGTTTTGCGGAGTGCACATGGCCGTCATCCATATAGCCATTTTTATTGAAAGTAGCTCGACACTCTCATGCTCCGTGCTGAACACCGTTAAGATTGATTTCAGATTTTTAAGTTCGAAGATATGTACACCACCCACATGTATAACGTAGAAGTAGGTAGAACTATTTAAGTACACATCGAATATAGATACCCATATTAGATCACATCTTAAGCGGGAAAATGAGGACTTACTCAGAATTGAAAACCTTTACAGTTGCATGTCAAACCCTTATAAGGTACGGCACTTAAGTTGCTGTACATTGCATGTAGACTATGTAACGTTTACACAAGAGTTTATAAGCGATTTTGCAAATATGCGTGAGTATTAACAATTGTTTAAGAGTTTTCTTGGTATTACAAATGAATGAATTTCGTACACAAAATGACAGTAAAAAGAACTTTGTAACATTGTTATTTCATAAGGCTTAGTGAAAAAATTCATGAAATTTTACAGTCAAAACATAACAAATGGGCACTTTGAAAAAGAAGTCATTTAAATTCCTGGGGTTTTGTAACGTCAACTTGAAAAATCACACGTTCCACGCCTTGGTCACTTAAGTCGTGGCATCGGCTTTCAAGAGAGGGAGTTTTTCTAATGATAACTAAGATTTGCTTCTGTGTTATACCGTATCGGGGAGCCTGTAAACTCCTTACTCAAATATTTGCTTCTGGCAATATCACATGGTGTTATAACTAAAAAAATGCCAGTAGCAGTTAAAATCACAAATATGTGCCATTGGCTTTATTTTTGGAAAATAAAAGTATGCAATCATAACATTTGAAATTATCATTTTCACTCAGCTTTTGAGACTTTGTGGCCTAAAGCTATCGGTATCATTTCTGTGATTGCTCTGATGTTCTCTATCGCCGTCATAGTTAAGAAGAAACAGTAAGTAGCCCACCTTTGTCATTTTTCATTCAAAAGTATAACTTCTGATGCAACGTATTTAAAATTACACCTTATACTCCGCTCATTTATGTAAAGTTATCTTAGGGTAAAGGGAAAGGTACGAACAACGTAATCAGTTTAGCTTACATTGGCTTGTTTGACGTCATCTTCATAACATTACCAGTGAAAAATAGATCATCGATATCTGGTGTTTGTAGCATTGCGTACGACAAATAGTTCTTTAGTATGTACGCAGAATTGGGCTTGATAATACTGCAAAGTATACTTTGTAAGTATACTTTGCCTTCAAAATGGGTAGCAGGTGTTGTCCAACGTGGAGTAAAACTACTCCGTGACGTCATCTGCACGTCTAATAATTCACTCACTTGATTACAAAAAGTTCCCTAAATAATAACCAGATTTTGACACATGAGTTGAAAGGGTAACGTATCACATTGCCAATTTGGGAGATTCTACCTTTGGGGGAATCTAGTTTCACCCCGCCCCCTTCCTCCGGGAGAAAAAATGTTGATGGGTTCTGCCATTTTCCCTATTTTACCCCAACCACTGTTCCACTCATTTTGTGTGTAAATTATTAGTTTATGGAACCCTTTGCAAAGTTTATCACTTTAATGTAATGGAATTAAAATACATATCCGGTAGCTGTATTGTCAAAGCTAGGTCCTAATCGATGGTTCACCACGTCGTTTTCGGGAAGCATACAAGATCGTGAGTGGCCTTCGTTCTTGTTAAACCTGCTTTAAACCTCCTACACAAAGCTGGAAGGCCTTTACATTACAGTGTTCTTTAAGTTTTCCCCCATTTGGGATAACCTCCCGGATTGACCACCGTCACAAATACCCCTTTCTTTGTGTTGTTTCACAGTGTAAATGCTTTGTATCTCACATATACTAGGGAGATGTTTTGCATACATACATCATTGCATAAAAAAACCTTTTCATGTGTTTAAGAGCAACATGCCTGATTTAGTATTTTAAGAGGCATTAATTCATTAAAATCGGGATGAATTTATTTTTGTGATAACGAAAGCTTTCATGACGGGGTAGCCTGCTCTTTGAAAAATGAGCTTTTCTCGTGTAAGTAGAATCTAAATTAATTCTTCATTGCATCTTAAGACTGGATGAGGATGAATTTAGTGAAGGAAGCTTAAAGTGAACTATTTGAAAATAGCCAAGTTAGTAAACAGAATCTATGTTATTGAACGCCGTGTAATGCTTTTTGCAGCATAAATGTAATATGAAAAGTCGTTTATTTTAAGCAACCTACATATAGCTACGGGAGAGATGTAAATATTAATAATTGTATTAGATATTGAGGGAAGGTCGATCTCAACGTATCCTCTAGGCATAATTGTTAATATGAGTCCTTTAAACCTTCAACTTTATCATAAACGTTCAACAACTGTCACGTGATGACTGTGTGCAGAATGGAGTTTGGTTATACGTTACGTGAGTGACATACATGTATCAAATACAAATTGCACACGTTGTTTAAAGAAAAATGTCTGATCATGCAAGTATTTTGTATCAGTCCAATCTTCGTGCTCACCCTAGTCCATAAATGGACTATATCCGTCGATCCTCTTTCCAGTTTAAGTAACACTGCTAGTTCGCTCCTCGACGATTTCTCCGTACTGTTACGGCTTGTGGTCGCAAGTCAAACCAATAACAGCGAAAGATCACAGAAGAACGAGATTAAAACTCAGCAACTTAATGATTATTTACAATCTCCTTATCTTACTTAAATTTACAATAATTAATTAGACTTACTCACAATCCTTTGCTTAATAGTTGCCTGGTCGGTCCGAGGGCTGGTAGTGCATGCACGTTGACGATGGTACAGTGGTAGACCTGCAGCGTGCTGTAGCGTAGGAACTGGTTCCACGAGCGAATAATGACAAGGCTAGGTAGGCGATGGATGATAACAACCTCAATACACAATGTAGAAACGGCGTAAGGCAATTTGTCACAAGTGTGAAGTGTCAGTGGCTGGCCTCATATGATTCGGTCAACAAACGGACAGCAGAATAACGTCTGGACTCGATGGTGTCTCTCCTCTATAACAGTTGTTGAACTGCCTTTTATATGCTAGGCTTTTAATCGAGAACTCTCCAGAATTTAACAGAAACTTCTAGTGTACACAGTCCAGCAATTACGAGAACAATCCTTAATAGAAACTTCTAGAACACACAGTAGTTGAATAACGACAATTGCATTTTCTTAGAAGTGTTGCCAGGTCGCTGCTATAATTGGGACATAACGTAAACAGTTCTCACTTCTAGACAGTTCTAGAAAGGCTGCGTTGAAGTTGAATTCTCTGGAACTTTCCATTCGCTCGTCAATGGATTCAATCCGGTGTTCCTGACGGGTCGTCTTATAACACCCCCCCCCCCTTGAAAAAGGTTTGGACGTCTCGGACAAAACTTAAGTCACAATATTTACAATGTATAACTTTACAGTAATAACTACAGTATGTATATTATGTAGTCCAATATTCAATGGAAGGTATAATCATAACATACAACTTGTCTTGCTAGGTGATGATAAATGCATACAGTAACATCATCAATACACATTGTGCCATAGTTAACACAAAATTTCAAAACTTATAGTGAGATTTTCAACATACTGCATCAGATCAAATTCTTGACAAACAGTCTGGTACAACATTGTCTTTCCCTTTAATGTGCTTAATATCTACATTATATGATTGCAGAAATAAACTCCACCTCATCAATCTTTGATTTTTGTTCTTCATCTTAGATAAAAATGTCAAAGGGTTATGATCAGTGTATACAGTGATAGGGAAACTAGTAGTTCCCAAATAAACATCAAAGTGTTGAAGACCAAGTATCAAAGCTAATGTTTCTTTTTCAATCGTTGAATAATTTTTCTGGTGTTTGTCAAATTTCTTAGAATAATAACAAACAGGGTGATCAACACCATGCTCATCAGCTTGAAGCAAAACTGCTCCTATGCCATTGTCACTGGCATCTACTGCCAACTTAAATTGCTTTTCAAAATCTGGAGCAATCAACACTGGTGAACTCATTAGTGCCTTTTTCAATGATTCAAATGCTGCTTGGCAATCATCTGTCCAATCAAACTTTTCATTTTTCTTTAATAATTTTGCCAATGGTGCAGCAATGTCAGAGAAATTCGGACAAAAACGTCTGTAGTAACCAGCCATGCCTAGGAAGCGCATGAGCTGCCTTTTATCAGTTGGGGCAGGGAATTTGTCAATGCCCTCAACTTTGGCCTTAATTGGTGTAACTTTACCCTGACCAACCACATGTCCTAAGTATATCACCTGGGCACAAGCAATCTCACTTTTGACCAAATTGACAGTCAAATTAGCTTTGGCAAGCTTGTCAAATAATGCCTTAACACGTACATGTTCATCCCATGAGTTGCTGTACACAATAAGGTCATCAATATATACTTCATAATTTTTTAAGTCTGACGTAAGGTTATTTACTAAGCGTTTAAAGGTCATCTGTGAATTTTTCATACCAAACGGCATAACCTTATACTGAAATAACCCATCTGGCGTCACGAATGCCGAGATTTTCCGAGCCCTCTCAGTGAGTGGTATCTCCCAGTACCCCTTTCGTAGGTCAAACTTTGATACGTACGTAGCTTTCCCAATCCTATCAATACAATCATCGATACGGGGTATCGGATAGGAATCCGTTCTTGTGACCGCATTCACCTTTCGGTAATCAGTACAAAATCTGTACCCACCGTCTGGATTGGGGACCAATATACATGGGGAAGACCATTCACTATTACTAGGTTCTATAATGTCATGGTCTAACATGTACCGAACCTCATCCCTGAGATGTTGTCGTTTTCGGTAAGGGTGCTGCTTGATTGGTGTAGCATCTCCCACATCAACATCATGTTCAATCAAATTTGTCCTAGTAGGATCATCTGAGAACAAGCATGCATATTCATAGATTAATGATTTCATTTCTGATTTTTCTTTGTGATCCAGATGACTTAATTTCTGGTCAAGATTTTTCAACACATCAGAATTTTGTAACTTAATACACATGTCAGGAACATTATAAGCCTTGATCTCATCATTACTGAGTTCATGATCAGCATTGATAATACACACTTGATCACCTGTATCATTAGTGTTACTATTTACATCATGTACACTTTCATCCTTAGAAATGTCACAATCTTCTCTTTCATAATATTTCTTCATCACATTAATATGACATACTCTTTTAGATTTACGCTTGTCAGGTATCAAAATGACGTAATCTGTGTCACTAACTTTTCTCTCAATGACATAAGGTCCTTGAAAGCGAGCTTGAAGTGGCTGACCAGAAACAGGCAAAAACACTAGCACCTTATCACCAGGCTTAAACTCTCTTTTCACAGTGGTCTTATCGTACCACGCTTTCATTTTCTTCTGAGAGTGCCTTAGATTTTCCTGAGCAAGTTCACATGCTCCATGAAGACGATCTTTAAAGCGGGATACATAATCAAGTAGATGTATGTCTTCACCTGGATCTGATAACCACTTCTCCTTCAACAATTTCAATGGTCCACGAACTGTGTGTGTCCAAAGACAAGTTCAAATGGACTGAAACCAAGTGACTCTTGTATAGATTCCCTGGCAGCAAACATTACAAATGGAATGCCTTCATCCCAATCTCTCTCATTACCATGACAATATGTCTTTAACATATTCTTCAACGTTTGGTGAAACCTTTCTAAAGCCCCTTGGCTTTCAGGATGATAAGCCGAAGACTTAATTTGGTCTATGCCTAACTCATACAACATCTGTTGGAATGCAGTAGACATGAAATTAGACCCTTGATCTGATTGGATCTCTTTTGGCAACCCAAACAATGTGAAAAATTTAAGTAAAGCTTGTAAGACTGTCCGAGCCTTAATATTTCTCAGAGGTATTGCCTCTGGAAACCTTGTAGAAGCACACATAATGGTTAATATATACTGATGCCCTGCCCTACTCTTAGGTAGGGGACCTACACAATCAATGATTACTCTACTAAACGGCTCTTCAAAAGCAGGAATTGGCTTTAAGGGTGCAGCCGGAATATTCTGATTCGGCTTCCCAACCATTTGACATGAGTGACAGGTCTTACAAAATTTGGCCACATCACTTTTAAGTTTTGGCCAATAAAAGTGATTCAAAATCCTGTGGTAAGTCTTATTGACTCCTAGGTGCCCTGCAAATGGCATTTCATGAGCAATACTCAGTATTTCCCTTCTATAAGTCCTAGGTACCACAATTTGATGGCAAATTCTCCACTCTTCATCTAATGGTGCATCAGGTGGTCGCCATTTACGCATCAAAATATTGTTTTTAACATAAAAGCAGACTGGGACGTCTTTAGATTCATCCTCAGTGAGTGCACCAGCTATTAATGGCTGAAGCTCTTCATCATGTTGTTGTTGGACTGACAACTGGTCTCTGTGGAGTGTGTCAGACATTTTTGATTTTTCCTGTTCTACACCCTCACTATGTGTGGGGCCAGGAGACTCACAATCCTGACTATCATTAAGATTAGTCATAAAAGATTGGCTGAGATCATACCAAGAATCTTCACTTTCATGAATATTTTTACTAGAATCTTTTTCAGACTCTGACTCCTCTTTTGGGAGTGTTGTTCCATTTTTAGGAACTAATTCCTCAATTTTAGAGGGCGGATGATTAAGTTTATCATCCTTATTTTCGGAAATCATACCCTCATTTTTAGAGAGTGGATGTTTAAGATTATCATCCTTACATGATTCCCTACTTGTTCCACTTTTGGGAACTGTATCCTCACTTTTGGAGGGTGGATGTTTTAGATTATCATCCATGGCGAGCTTTTGTGACATAGCTCTAGTGACAGCACAGGCAGGGAATAAATTTGGAAATTCCTTTTCTAATTGCTCTGTGTTGTTATAATCACATGGTTTATCTGTCAAAATTGCATTGGCTACTACCTTTCCACCAGCTAGGTCATTGCCTAGCAACAGAGATACCCCCTTTACAGGTAGAGTAGGTCTAACCCCTACTATGACCGACCCAGAAACTAAATCTGACTTCAAATTAATTTTGTGGAGAGGGACAGAAATAAATCCACACTCAACCCCCTGAATTAGTACATTTGCCCCTGTGGAAGTAGAGTCCGATAATGGCAAAACTCCATCAAGAAGCAACGACTGAGTTGCGCCTGTGTCACGCAAAACTTTAATTTTGACGGGTGGATGAGCTGAATTCCCATCTAGGGAAATAAACCCCTCAGACACAAATGGAAGGTATTCTTCCTTAATTTTGTCGTTAGAATTAGGCCGTAAAGTCACGACTACCCCAGAAGAATTCTCTGCACTGGCTAAGGCATTGGAGGCTGTTTCAGTCTCCTTTAATTTTGCCAATGTGAAGCAATTTGCCATTGTGTGGCCCTTTTTGTGACAGAAACCACAACTTATTTCCTTAAAGGCAGCTTTGTTTGAGCTGACCTGGTCGTTCTTTTGACGACTCGAATCTGGTTGTTTTTTACCAGAATTTGTTGGAGAGATAGAACCAGACTGAGATCCACTGTTACCTGTTGTGCCACTACTATTGCCATATTTCTTATTTGGCCTACTAAACTGACCCTTGTTTTGAGTCTGACCCACTTTACCGAATTTATGGGTAAGTGCATACTCTTCAGCCAAATTTGCCACGTCTTTTAAGTTGTCAGCCTTATTTTCCTCAAGGTGAGTCTTAATGTCATCATTCACACACCGTTTGAATTCCTCGACCAGCATCAGTTGTCTTAAAGTGTCAAATGTGGAGACCTTTTTGGACGCACACCATCTATCGAAATGCCTTTCTTTTTGATAAGCAAACTCTACATATGTTTGTGTATCCGCCTTACGATACTTTCTAAATTTTTGGCGATAAGCCTCGGGCACCAATTCATAGGCTTGTAATATGGCCTTTTTAACCTTATCATAATCCATGCTGTCCTCTATTGACAGAGCGGAATACACTTCTTGAGCCTTGCCTGTGAGATTACTCTGGATGAGTATGGACCATTTATCTCTTGGCCATTTTAGTTGCTCACCCAGCTTTTTGAAATGGTTAAAGAATTTCTCCACATTATCCTCCTGAAATTTGGGGACAAATTTTACGTGCTTAGAAACATCAAATCCCCCAGTATCCAAGCCTATTTTAGGGTCTGAGCCTTTTATGACCCCTAACTCTAGTTGCTTTAACCTAAATTCATGTTCTCTTGCCTTTTCCTCCCTTTGCATTTGCATTTGCATTTGCATTTGCATTTCTCTTTCTTCTTTTTCCTTTTGCATTTGCATTTCTCTTTCTTCTTTTTCCCTTTCTCTTTCCATTTCTTTTAATCTAACCTCCTTATTCATTTCCATTTCTAGCCTTTTCATTCAAATGTGTTGTCTGTTGGCACAGTGATAGCTGTTTCCAATACTGTACTAGGCAGGATACTTTCATCCACGAGATATTCTAGAACATATCTTTTAATCTCGTCTTTCCGCATTAAAGGCTGAAATTCAATGCCATAATGTTTTGCGACCTTTACAATCTCAGATTTCTTTAATGAATCTAGTTCCTCGACTGAGGGACTAGCCACGAATTCATCTAAGTTGAATGGCATTTTGAAGTTTTATCAAGCGTTCAACAAACAAATAAGTAGTCTGGGCAAATACAGTTGCTTACGATTCACAACAGAATTTCTCGAATTTTCTAGTATTTTTCGTTCCCGGATGTTAGGCCACCAATTCTGTTACGGCTTGTGGTCGCAAGTTAAACCAATAACAGCGAAAGATCACAGAAGAACGAGATTAAAACTCAACAACTTAATGATTATTTACAATCTCCTTATCTTACTTAAATTTACAATAATTAATTAGACTTACAATCCTTTGCTTAATAGTTGCCTGGTCTGGTCCGAGGGCTGGTAGTGCATGCACGTTGACGATGGTACAGTGGTAGACCTGCAGCGTGCTGTAGCGTAGGAACTGGTTCCACGAGCGAATAATGACAAGGCTAGGTAGGCGATGGATGATAACAACCTCAATACACAATGTAGAAACGGCGTAAGGCAATTTGTCACAAGTGTGAAGTGTCAGTGGCTGGCCTCATATGATTCGGTCAACAAACGGACAGCCGAATAACGTCTGGACTCGATGGTGTCTTTCCTCTATAACAAAGTAAAGTCGGCTAGTTAACTGGTCCACCCGAAGGCGCTTCAGTCCGACGCGCAACCGACTTCGTCGGCTGGGCAACCGATTTTAGAGGCAAGCCTATGCCTAGTGGGAGGAAAGCCGGAGAACCCGGAGAAAAACCCACGTACATCGAGGGGGATTCGAACCCACGCACATGTGAAACACATTGGTGCACAGCAGCTGGAATAGACCACTCTGCCACTCGACGACAACCCTCTATAACAGTTGTTGAACTGCCTTTTATATGCTAGGCTTTTAATCGAGAACTCTCCAGAATTTAACAGAAACTTCTAGTGTACACAGTCCAGCAATTACGAGAACGTTCCTTAATAGAAACTTCTAGAACACACAGTAGTTGAATAACGACAATTGCATTTTCTTAGAAGTGTTGCCAGGTCGCTGCTATAATTGGGACATAACGTAAACAGTTCTCACTTCTAGACAGTTCTAGAAAGGCTGCGTTGAAGTTGAATTCTCTGGAACTTTCCATTCGCTCGTCAATGGATTCAATCCGGTGTTCCTGACGGGTCGTCTTGTAACAGTACCACGGTGGAATCATCCCACGTTGGTAGTAATATAAGCAAAGTTATATAGCGCCAATGCGTGTCATGTGCGGGCGCGTCCATTTATTGACAGGGTGTTCGAAAATAGACACTGTCAAATGGTCCTTTCTTGAAGTACCCCCTCACAAACTTTGGTTTTCTCCACTCCACATTATCGGTGGAAAATGGTAATGAGAAATCGTATCTTGATTTCTCCTTCCCAAGTTTACCGAAGAAAGGGGTGGGAAAACTGGCATGTCAGATTTCACACCACCGCGATGTTCTCGGCTTCCGTAAGAGAACGACTATGCTATTGAGGAAAAATTCCATCCCTAAGAGAAAACTATAAGCTATACGTAATCTTGATGTGATATTTGGTATTATTTAACTTTATGAGACTATTCTATGGAAATATACTCCACAACTCCACAAGCGCGAAGCTCGCTGAAAACGCTTGGGTCTGCACTAAAATGATTAGGCCAACTGCGAAAGAGTATACGTTTACATACTAATAACACGTACATACCGGTAGCCGTTTTCTCGATGTATATTTGGACAGCACGAAGTTTGCGAAATGTGCGCGGAAAGTGTTCTGAAAAATAGCCTTTTTGTGACCATAGTGAGTTCACGAGATCGTTCTATACTTTTAAATGTCGGGGAAATATACCATGTCAAACACAGGCCTACCAGTTGCAGGTCTATAAGCTTAACTCAACAGTCAAATTGATAGGAAATTCGGAAACAAGATGCACAATATCGTTTATTGTGTAGAGTACAATGTATTGTCATAAGGTTACACTCACCATTTTTGACTGGCCAAAATGTAGGGGGAACTTGCCCCTCTGTGCTCCCTACATCGATTCACGCCTGCAAACAGTGTTCAATTGCTATACACGTTTTTCAAACTTTGGACATGGTTTTCTCCTTTCTGTCTTGTTCACAGAGCAAAGAATAGGAAAACAGCACCAACAACGAATTCCGGTCACTTTGTATACCCAAGAAACGAAGATAGAATGTATATGTATTCTTTAAATAATCCAAACATTATTGTTTGAAACTAATTCCAACAATGTACCATAGTCGGGAAAAGAAGGAAGCAGATTAGTTGAGGATTTCCAACAATATTCTCTTGATAGTCCTAAAGCCAACAACATTAACCTGCCAAGAAAAAATGGAGACAACGAGGCAACGACGAACCAAATGCAAAGAAGCAAAGCCATATAGGTCCATGCTTGCTTCAAGTTCTCTGGTATAAATAAGCGACTATTAAGCAATGTTTTTCTCGATGTAGTAAGGTTTAAAATGAACCTTCTCTCTACATAGCATGTCATCAGGATGTTTGCATTTTTTACATTTTAACAGTGTTGCATTTCCCAAGATTTCTTGTAAGGACCCCCATGATGAAGTAATGTACGCTAACTTACGGTCATGAACGATAACACAATAAAAAGTGTCGAAGGCAAAACTTTATGCAATATCAGCATTTTGAGACTTGAATTTATGGACGGCATCAGGGGCGAATGCAGGTTTTGACTAGAGTGGGGGGGGGGGTGCGATATAGTTACTATCTAAGCGGAGCGCCACCATGAGTTGGCGAGAAGCGTACAGAGAAATTTTTGGTCCAGAAGACCCCCAGATTGCAGGAAATGGCATTTCCCACGCGTTTCCTAGGCTCTTTGATCCGTATAAAAACAAGCTTTCATTGAAATTCCCTGTTGCTAGAAATTTTGCGATAAATGTCTTGTCAGAAAGTTGTCTTCCTTCTTGTGAGAGATGCATGCTCTTACAGCCCGATAACGATCTTGGGAGTCAGGAGTTCGGAGCATTGAGTCATTTGCTGTGCTCTCTCTAGACACTCACAGTGACTCAATGAAAGTTGCTCGCTTGTGCTCAATAAAGAAAATTTGGTTTCTTTTATTGAAATCTTTTGGTATTGGGGCCTCAAAATTCAACTGGCTTGATCGCATGCATGGGATTTTTGGTTGTCTCGTTATCTAAGCGGAGCGCGACCATCGGTTGGCGCGGCGTGAATCAAGAAAACATGACCCTTCTCAGACCTTTTAATTTATACTTAGGCCATTTTCATGTTTCATGTTTTGTATGTTTGTCATTTCCATGGAAACATTACGTTTCTTTGATACTCTCCCTTGCTGTACATACAATCATGTCGTCTAGAGGCACGAATGAAAATATGCTAAAATACCGCCTACAGGTGACTGACACTTCCCATGTGCAAGAAACTCCAGGCGAACACCCACTGTTCTGCATGGAATAATGTTTAAACGTGATCTTGGTCATAATGTACTCTTAGATAAAAAAAAAGGAATATATCTTGTGTAACAATAGTGGTGACACAGTAGTTAGAGCAAAAGGAGTTTAGGACTAAAAGTGCATTTCAAAATGCTTTTAAAGTGTTATGATCAGAATAGTTGCATGTATTATAACCTTAATAATGGTCATAAGATAGGGTGCAAACCGTGACGAATGCTCGAGAAGCGCGCCGAATTAATAAGAATACCATGACAAAACCTGCATTCATGATCCTCTGCATCGAGACTCTTTCAGTTCCTAAACAAACCTATATGCCAATCACAAAGCCAATCTTTTATCTGAGAATTCGTGAACAGCCTCCAATTTTTGTTACTGTGATTCTGCGGGAGTTGCTACCGGAAATTATTGATAATAAGGATATTACTGAGGTAAGGTTTGGCGCACGCGGAGCGAGCGAAAATTTTGATACGCTGTCAGCAAACTTATTATGGGATGTTAATTGCATTGTTGTAACTGAAAATAACCTTCAAAGCAAACCGGGGAAAATGAACAATATATTATACAAAATCAAAAAAAAAAATCCTCGAAAATCAAAGGGGGGTTTAAACCTTTGGCTCCCCCCTGGGCATGCATGTATTGCAGAACAAGGAGCTATGGCACAACTAATTGTGTTAACAGTCGATTAGAACTTCAGTTGAAAAGTTCCCGGTCTATGAAGAGGTGCCTCTGTCTCGGAAGAGGTAGTCCCCTTTGGAATACAACATTGTTTTATACACATAGCCTAAAGTAGCAGTTGTTTAGCAGCTGTGCGTGATATAACAACATAGCTCGGTTGAGTACTTGGGCCAAAGACCAGATAACATTTTTGAAGTGACAGATCAGCTAAGGAGTACAGCTCATGTGGGGTTGCTCCTGACGGGAAAGAGAGCTTTTTGTGAGTCGGAGAAACGGAATTAAGAGAAGATGTTAAAATGTTGCTTTTATATACCTTTGGAAGGAGGAAGTCTGCCCTTTTAAACTCCATGCTTTTCCTTGAAGACACGATATAACTTACTAAGTCAAGTAGATTTGTGGCAACAGCTGTCAAATTAGTCATGTATATCAGCTTGCAGGAAACGACTTGGAGGGTGTAACAAATTTGTAATCAGAGATTATCCGAGTCCCTTAAACAGTTCGGGAGATAGCCGCTTTCGGGGGAAAATTGATTTTTGCCCGATCGGGGGAAAATCTTGCCATTTCAAAATTTCTCCCATGATGAGTTGCGATCCTACCGCGCAAATTAAACGGAGACGAACGTTCAACACAACCTGGAAATTTTCGTCGATTCTAGGAAAGAGAAATTCTGGCATATTTCAAAACTTTGTTGCTAGGGAAACAAAAAAGCCGGATTATGTCTGATAGCTCACCGCGCAGATTTTGAGATATAGAGCAATTTTGCTACATTCTTTGTCCTAAGCTTAATTTATAGACTCGATACAGCCGCAAGTTTTGTGCACTGTTTTCCACACAAAGGTGTGCAAGTAAATTGTGCCAGCACTTGTGTTTATTAACACGTTGTTGAAAGTTCCTTGTGGTTTCGCTTTGTGTGTGAACTACTATCTTATATTTAAATACACACACATTTATTAAACAAATTGACGACTGCGAAGAGGTAGACACTATGTGCTCATAAATATTCAAACTTTGAGTCAGGCACAATGTTCCCCGATTGGGTGAATTCTCATTTTCACCCTAAAGCGGTTATCTCCCGAACTGTTAAACAACCTGAAAACATTATTAATTACTTTTGAAATAATAATTTTGTTTTTTCATTCAATAGTTAAACAGGAGAGACAGGGATGTTTTCACTGATAGTCAACCCATAGATTCTGGAAATAGTATTCATCAGTTTTGTCTTTAATTAAGTTGTTTTTACGCTTAATGATTCCCATTTACGTAAATACTTTCCTTGGTCCTGTTATTTTTCACAGTTTAACATATATACTAAAAAAATAAACGCACAAAGTTTGTAAACGGATTGTAAAAGGTTAACTTCATTGAGCAAATAGTGTATCATGTGTATCATGTAGGTTTTGTACTCCGTACCCGTACCCGTACCCACAGATGAGTTGTTCCCATCGGGGCGGCATCGCCCCCTAAAGGCTTTTTCGCACGTAAAGGGGGTGACAAGAGCCAAGGATCACAGTGAGGGCATTTGAAAATATAAGATCATACTAAATTTAAATGGGGCTGAAAAGGTACGAAGTATTTCCCTTTAGCTAAACTTTCAAATAAGAACGCAATAAAATGGCTCGATATAACAAACAGGGAAGGTTTAATATTCCTTTTTAAAGTTCACTACAAAGTTGTAAATTATCTCATTGCTAGCTGCCAGGAAATCGCATCAAACAGTGTTTGATTTCAAGCGTTTCTTTGTGAGGGCCCCGTACTTTCATCAGTGGCGGTGAAGGTGGCTATGGGGTCCATATTAAAGTTGTCCTGCCACTTTAATCTCAACTATAATTCTTGACTTGCTGTTCAGAGAAGCACTTACTGATATAACCGACAATTGTAGATAATTGAAAATTATTTACAATGCAAAAGGAAGTAGAGTAATAAAATGCCTTTCCAAACTGCCATATTTTGTGATGAGAATTTGACTGGGCTATCTTTAATAATTCCCGGGGTAGGACACCTTGAGTAGCACACGTCTTCCAAAGCCCCTTGCAGCCACTCTCATCTCTTTCTTTACACCCGCAAGACAAGCAAACCGCAGAATCAAAGAAACCTTCGATTAGTTACTTGTCAATTAAGGACAAATGGTCAAAAGGTGATTTAAAATACTTCATTAGTTCTCTTGCTGACAATATCGTAACCCAGCTAACACAAAAACGTTTTCCAAACGTTCTTAAAACGTAACCACTTACGTTTGCAAAACGTTTCTTTCTACGTTTTTAGCACGTGTTTTTGTGGACTTTTCATACGTTTTTAAAACGTTTTTTCGAGACGTTTTAGAAACGCTTTTTAGACGTGAACGACGTAAATAAAACCTATGCCTGATATAACACCGACGTGTGGAAAACGTGTCGGACACGTAGAGAAAACTGGTACGTACGGAAAACGTCCGGGACATAGTAGAATCGTGCTGGACGTTCAGAAAACGTTTAAGGGACTACGAAAACACCCAGGACGTTCAGAGAACGTTTCAGAGACGTACAAAAACGTCTAGGACGTTTAGAAAACGCTTTGGGGATGTAAGGAAAACGTCCATGACGTCCAGAAAACGTGTTAAGGACGTATGACAAATAACCAGGACGTCTAGAGAACATTACAAAGACGTACAAAAATGTGTGCGAGAAATTCTGAGAAATCTTTTGCATAATAATATAATTCGTAGAAATGGTCAATTTGTGTTGTGGATGAACTTTATATATTAACAATTAATGTAAACAGGACGATTTAATTGAATGTAAAAATGAATACAATATATAGAGTCCATATCAAGCCTGACACACAGAAACTAGGAATGGTAAGTCTGAGGCTGTGCATTAGCATAGATACACAGCATTGTTAAATACAAAATTAGCAAATCCAAATAAAACAATCCTTAGTTTGCAATTGCATGTTACAGGAAAGTGAATTAAACTAAGTTTTAAAAACTCTGGGATGAAAAAAAGAATGTAACTTTTATCGAGGTGCGTGAATAACATTTCTTAGAAAAAGCTAGAGTAAAATGCTGTTAAAAATAGAAATCTCAAATAACAAACTTAAAGATTGCTTTGCTAGAAGACAATTGAAAGCAATAATACCACTAATAAATTTAAAACTTTATGATGTTGCTATTGCATAAACCATTAAAACAACCTGGGTAGAAAAGTACAGAAGTCTCAATATGACAGAAAAGCAATATTCTATGTAAAGTAGAATACAAGTTGGATTAATGTTTGGTACTGTATACGACAGGAACTAAAATATTGCGTGACACTTTGATACTGTATCAACAAGAAACCACTGTTCTCATACTGTACTTATGATGGAAGCTAATTACAGTACAGTAAGTGGTAGGCCTACGTATGTTAAGATGCCTGTACAATTGTTGCTAGACCATAAGTTATTCTTAGATTTATCATTTATATTTCTACAGTACTTGAATTTCAACTGTACAGTCAACTGGCAATAATTACACTGGATGGAGAAGAGCAGTACAAATTGAGATTCTTTGGAACTTATATGAAAAGTCATACCACCAAACAAAGAGAAAGCTTTAAAAATTGTCTCCTGTTCTTCAAAGTACTACATGGCCAAATGCTAAATCAAGGTGTGAATGATGAACATATAATAATTAGGAAATTAATTGGGACATCAAAGCCCAAGTCTCAAAAAAAAAAAAGAAAACCTTAAAATTTGTCATGTTTGATCTCCACATAACACATAGTATATCAACCACATAAACATGTAAAGAATCATTTACTGTATAACACTCCCAAGGCAAGACTGATGGACAAAAAGTAGCAAGTTTTACAGCAACTTACAGAATGTAAGTTACACCACCCACACATATATATGCATATTTAAACCAAACACAATAGAGACCATACAATGCAGCTTTTCTCATATGTGGGTCATTTGGTTTGTAAGGAATTGGCTATGCGATCTCGCGTATGCTGAAGAATCTGATATAATATACTTACATGATGTTTCAATTTAAGCAGAATGTTGGTGGTTCAAAAATAGTTGCCAAGGAGGCAATTTACAGTACAGTCTGTCAAGGCTGAATAACCTTCAGTTATCAAAGGGGGCAGATTTTTACACAATCTTCCAATTTCCCCATTTGAAAACAAGGTTTTGCTTTTGTCCAAGGAAAAAAGTCATATACAGTAAAACCCCGTTTATCCGAACACATCGGGACCGAAGGTTGTTCGGATAACGAAAAAGTTCGGATAAACGAGGTTCCAAGTTTTTGCCTTAAGTAGGGTACACTGGGTCCATATAAGACAGTGTGTCAACACATTTCCAAAATAATTCCGAAAAGGCTTAAAATTGCAGACAAACTCCCCCAAAATATTTCGTTACTATTTTCTGTGACCGATGATATGACAAATAAATTTTAAGACGTCTAAAACGGAGAGATTTCATTCCAAAAATATGAGCCTTCGCTCGTCTGAATGACCAGTGCTTTCTACACACTAAATGAATGTGTGTGCTGAAGAAAAGCTGTAACGATCTGGAGAGGTATCTAGAGTATAAATTCTGCAAAAATTTCAAAAAATGTTAGAGACACATGTGTAGGAGACTCTCAAACAGCAGTTCGCAATGTTTTTGTAAGGTCTACTTTCATTATTTTTAGGTATGAACCTCACTACGTTACTAACTTTTCAGATTTAGTGAAACTAAGACTTACGCTAGCCTAACGTATTTTTGTATGAGAGGATATCGAGCCTATACCGACCCATGGCTCCTGACAAGAATTTCAAAGCAAATACGTACGATGTTTTTTCCAAATTTGACAAAGAGATAACAGATTGTTTTCTATGTCCACATGTCGGCTGTTTTAGCCATCGTGACATCTTTCCATGACTTTTAAAGTCCCGAGAAAAATTAGTACATTTCTGCAAAAATTTACGTTGAATTTTGCCTTGTAAAGCACTTAAAACTTGGTGTATACTCTTGTAATTGTGTTGACTATTATTGTTGTTAAATCTGACGGCTAGTTCGGATAAACCGGGTTTCGGATAAACGGGGTTCGGATAAACGGGGTTTTACTGTATGCATCATTCATTTCACATACGTAAAGGGAAAGGCTTGTCCACAATGTAAAAAATAAATTTCAAACTTTTCCAAATAAAAATCAAAGTTTGGCCATTGTTAAAAAGTATTCTACTAAATATATAAGCACAAGTCATTTTCCATTTTCCAATTAAAAACAAGGTTTGTCCATGGTAAAGAAAATATTTTATGACAAATTTATGTGCATCAGTCTTCTCATATTTTCCAAATTAAGCACAAGACTTTGTCCATGACAAAATAGTATTCCTACGATAAGCTTTGTTTATGATGCAAGAATTGCCACAGCGACTTTCCAGTTTCTACAGATTCCACAATGTATGAAAGGTTAACTATAGAAAGAAATATTTTGTTCAGTCATCGTATAATTCTTCTGTTCTGCATTGCCTTCCATGCAAAGGGTATGATCAAAAAGGAATGGAGTTCGACTCTTCTCAACCCCATCCTGGTACTGTACAGGCACTCAACCCTGTGTGTTTCAGAAATAATGTTGAACTCCAGTTCCACTGTTCATTACTGCACAAACTACTTTAAAAGACCTACCATACTTTAGGAAAGCAGCCAACATTTCTTTTGTGAATGGAGATGGTCCATACTCCGTAGCCATTTGTAGGGAACTTCGTAAAATGCGGTGCATTCACCATGTTCTACTGTGTATACAATATATAGTTTCTCCTCTATCTGCTTCACATAACAGTACATCATCTACAGTATTTCAATACTGTAGCTTTTCTAGTCTTTGTAGTCATTCACTCCACAGCAATGAAATCTAAAAGTACAAGGTATGTGGTCTTGCTAATGACTTGGGTTCTGAATTTCACACATGAATTCAATTTAGTCAATCAGGCAAAACGTTAATGGAAGCACAAAACAACAAGGAGACTCCACTTGCATATAGTACTGTACGAGCAATTTGCTGTCTCAGAAATATTGTGTAAGCAATTCAGAGACAACAACAGCACAATAGCAAAAAATCAGTGAAAAGCTTCAATTTACTGTACAGTATAGTGTCTCTGCATGTTCCAAAACAGCTAAAATCAATCTGTTGGTACTGGTTATCACTAACTCCTTGAGCACTTACAGTCACAGTGCAAACTTAATTCTGCTAAATAACAGTCTGGAATTAAATATCATGAATTATCCACGGAACTCCACCAAAGCTGTGCAGATTGAGCCTTTTCCATCATGTCATCCTGTAAATGTAAATGAAAAAAATAATATTGAAAGCATATACTGTAGCCTAGAACTTAAAATGCTGTACTCTGCATCTGACTTGGTACAGTAGGCGCAATTAGTAAGAGCGGAGGTGATAATAAAAAAATTAGTGAAATATTGGGTGGTGTGTTAAGGGTACCTGCTAGCGACTCTGATCCAAAGAAAGACGTAATCTCATGCACTGAAACAGAACACTAAAATTCTAAGACAAAACTCATTTAATTCTAAAATAAGGTAAATGGCAGCCAAATTTGTTCCATGAGGGCCCTGGAATATGCATTCAACTCCATAGGTTTGACTGTTCTTATTTTTAAGTACATATACTCTGAATCTCTGTAGAGAAATGCTTGAAAAGTTCATTACGAAGGTCATTGTTTTGCTACATTTATTCTGAATCCGCCTCATGCGACTGAAAATTGAACACTGAATGGTTAAGGTCTGTGTAATTTCCATAAGCATGTGTTGTGAAGGGATGGTTGCACAACATGTACTGCGCAACATTATGTATCATGCCTAGGCGTTTGCTACTAGGCCTACAGTATATTATCCCTGTTAACTACATTGAGATGTCAACAATTTATCAGCAATTTGTTCTTACAGTACGTAACTGGAATATAAAAATTCCATGAAGGTATTCTTACCCTTTAATTAAAAAGTGGAAAATTCATCAACAATTGGTAATTACAAAAGCAAATCTCTATCTTACCATGAAGGGGCCTAGGCTAGTATTTGTAATTGTTATTTTCACCATTTCTGCTTCTACTGTACAATCCCCAATTTACTGTACTTCTTCACTGCTCAACATTCCAACCCACCCTGCTAGTATTGGCCTAGGTCTACTTAGATTTTGAACCTGAGACCATTGTTACGAATTTGAGAGCCTTTGCTCAATATTCACAGTTTTCTCTCACAAACCATTTATCATACCTAGAGAAGAGGCTAGACCTGTCAAGTACAGTACTAGGGAGTTGTCTGAATGGGTAGGCTGCACAACAGTACCGTCAGACTGTACGTACTACACTGTACACAGTCGAGTACATACGTAGCCTAGGCGTATTATTGCTGTATCACTTACTGCAAAAGCCTTACAAATATCTTCGCAAATTTCCATCTTTTTGGGTTATAGAAGGGCAGTATACCCAGTTTAATAGGAGAATTAACTTCAAACATTACTTACTATGATTCTGATAGTTCTTTGAGTAAAGAGACGTTGAAATTTCTAGGTGTATGAGGAGGACTTCACGCACTAAAGCAGCAACGTTCAAAATTTGTAACTGTCACATTCTGTAAGAGTACTTCCACAAATCAAACATGATGTTCCTGAAAAAGCGCACAAACATTTTCCTTACACTAAAACTTAAAAGATTTAAATCCCTAATATTCAAATTTAACTGCAGCTAAAACAACTTTATCCAAATTTTATGCACGTTTAAATTTTAAAAAAATCTTTCAAGCCCCTAGAATCCCATAAATCCCCACAATATCAGGAAAATTCCTGCAACATTCAAACGTAGACAACGGTATGCTTTTACTGTGGCATGCCAAAAAAGCCTTTAATAGTAGGGCATATTAGTGACCATTCAGTGTGACACGGCACCGTAATCTTCAGGGGCAGACATTTTTTTTGAAAAAATGGGTGGAGGAATGGGAATGAAGACCAGTCGAAGGAAACTTGACTGTTTGAAATGGTAAAAGTCAATAGGAGCATTTCCAAAATATTGGGGGTAGGCTACTTGCAATTCTATTCCCCTACCCTGAAACACGTACAGTAGGGCCTACGTCCTAAAAACGTTTTAAGAACGTTTTTTGGACGTAGCCTACTGTGTATGCAGGGAGGGAACTCCGCCTTTTATAAGTCCCCAGTTGAATCCAGTACGTTAGACCCCGCGGTTCAACACAGTTGAACCCTAGTTGGATTTTCAACTGGGTACAACTGGAATTTATGCCGAGGAGGGACCAGGGATAAAAATACAAGCTTAGCAAATTGCCAGCTAGGATTAGAATTCAGGTGATGGGGAAGGGGAAATGGGAAAAGGGGGTAAAATTGGGAAAATAACATTGAAAAGCTCCAATCATAAGGAAAGGGACACTGTTCTCATTATGATAACCATGCAAAGGGTATATGTATAACTTATGTGACGTCTAGAGGAGGGGTAAGCTGAAAACGTCAGGAGAGATGAGAATATTATCCCTCTCTAATTTTTTGTTAACACAGCTAATTATGTAAGTAAAGTGACGATTTCATTACTTAAAACTGAGGTATTTTACTTATCACATGTCCCGTTAAGGTTATGGGATCCCGTTGCACCAAAGCCCTATTGATTCCCGTAGAAAACCAGCTTTCAAATTTAAAGAGCTTATGGGACCATGTGGATGACCCATTGAAATCAACGGGTTTCCAAAGTAGTCTCATATATTCCCTTTGGCCCCATCAATGACTCCTGAAAATTCGTATTAGGCTTTATGGGATATAGACTTTTTTCTTGGGCGTGAATACGGTATATAACGTCTAGAAAACGCTTTCACACTATTTTAACATTGCGTTTTACAAACGTTATTTTCTTACGTACTTAAAACAGTTTTGGAGAATCCTCGTGAATATGCTCAAATGAAAACGTTCAGAAAACGTTTAGAGAACTTTTAATATCGTTTGACATTACGTTTTACAAACGTAATTTTGTTACGTATTAAAAACGTTTTTGTAGAGTTCAGTTTAGTTTTTGAAGAACGGAAGACGTTTTGAAAACGTTCTAAAAACGTGATTTAGGACGAAGACGAAACCGCCGAACTGAGAACCAAACCAAAACGTTTTCTGGACGTACTGTGTTTGCTGGGAAATACTGCAGGACTTTAAGGGGTTTCCTCCTGGTCCTCCACTGGGACATTGCCCCATAAGGGGCAGCTAAGGAGGGACTCTGGACACCCTGCCCATTGAATACTTCACAATTTAAGATCCCTAAAATCTTTCTCTCTTTTAGTAGAAACGTTTCTTCACCCTTAACTCCGATGAAGGCTTTGCAACATTGTTAATCGCGGGTTGTGGATTTGCCGTCACGAAAGGAAGACCCGTACGGGTTTTTGCCTGTTTGTACTTCCCTGGGCCAGGCCCACATTTGCAAAGGCTGTACACGTACCTTTTATTTCAATATGTGCTTCATGTTTAGCTCACATATGTTCACAGTAGATGTGTGAGGTTATAAAATGGGGCGGATGGCGTCAACTTTTCAACAAGTCTTCTTCTTTTTGATGTGAGGAGATTTGGGGCTGAAATTTTGGGATATAATTGTTTGTCAGCAGAGTATTAATACCTACCTATTTGTATTCCATTATTGGAAAGTTAAGTTGTTGGGTTTTAAAGCTGTTTTTGTAGAGCTGAGTTCACTGTTCCTGCTGAACAGTTAGCTGCTTATCCATTGTACTGATAGCAGTGTGCTTGGTTGTGTGTTCAGTTGTTATATTGCAAATGGATATGCAGGCTGTTTGAAATTTAACCCATCAACACACATCTGATTGTTCATCAAGTGGCCTTTATAATCTGAAGCAACTCTGTGGTCAATGTGGCTTAACACATGAAATGAAATAGGCTTAACTGATTAATTGTGGGGATATCTCCCATTCTGTTCTGTTCTGTTCAGTTGAGTTGGTCAAGTCAAGTAATTGCAATTTAACTGTTTTGGGTTCAAGTGCTGTAAGAGCCTTTTTGAGTGTCTGTTTTATTTTGATCAGTGCAAACCCATGCGGTGTTTACTTGTGGAAGTGAAGGTGTCGTTAAATTTACTTTGTAATACTTGAACAGTTTATAGGTACATCATACAAACTTTTTTCAGTCTTGCTGCTAATAAAAGTATATACAGCCTTTGCAGGCTTGCTTGATATGAGAAAATATGCAGTGATATTTGTAGCTATCTGTCATTAAACTATGTCAGTTGTTTGAGCTACACAACAGCATTGCTGTTCTAGTTGTTCCTTTAGTTTAGTAGTATCTGGAAGGGACATGGAAGGAGGCGTTTGCGCACCCCTATATGGTGAAAGGGGGCGATGAGCTGGAAAAGGTTTGGAACTACTGCAGTATACATTTGATCCTCCACACATTAAAAGTTTGATAGTTGTTCTTACAATTACGTCCTATCCGCTCAGTCTCACTACAACGTATTTGATGTTTCAAACTGCTAACCTACTATAAATATACCTGTGCATTATTTTCTTGGACCATATTTGTTTTTTTTTTCTTTTTCTTTATAAAGTAAACTTCACTGTTACTTCTGCCTATTTTGCCATGATGTCTTCTGACAATCTTTAAAAGTCGGACTTATGGGGACGTTAGACAAATATTTAAAGCGTTTAACTTATCCAAGCCCTGAGCCATACAGGTTAGGGGGCGATGTCACACACAGAAAAATTTTCTCCCCTTAGAAAATTTCAAGTAAACATTTACTTAACATATTATTGCACATTTTGCCCTACTGTAAAACGTCCCCTTGGAAGCCATACCCCCTTCAGTACCTCGTCTGGCCACGGGCTTATCTGAAATCATCTCACAAGAACAGTACACTGTAAATCAGACATGTGCTTCAGGTGAGTATATTGGTAATCCCGAGGCGATAGAAGTGAAAGTTCTACGTGAGACGAGTCTATTCCCTGGCCTCACGCACTATTGATAATATCTCAGGTGCTACTTCTCGGAAAACTATTACAAACACACCTCAGGTGTTATCATTAACATCTCATGTACAACTAGGTACGCCTGAGGTGTTTGAAAGCACATCTGAAGTAGATCTACCCCCAACCCCCAATGAGGGTGCCATTACATTGAAAATCAAGTATTGCGTCGTGTGAGTATATCGATAGGCATAAAGTAAACGAACTCACAGTTTAACTTCAGGTATGGTATAGTCACTGTCCTGCTTGAAGCACCCCCGATATCACTTGAACTGCCTATAAAGTTCGACTTGGAAATACAACTGTCACAGGGTGTGATGCTAACCATGCCTCAAGTAGTGTCATCTGCCCTTCAAGAGAACTTTCCTTACCCAGCTGATATTGCGCCGACCTCAACTAAACCATGCGTAAATGGAGAGGTTTGCACGGTTACATAACGCATGCTGGGGTCCAACACATGCGCTTCGAGTGCTATTGAGTTTTGGAAGAAGAGTCGGAAAGATGTCTGCCATACTCCATTTCCAAAAAAAAAAAAAAAAAAAAAAAAACGTGATAAAGTAATTAAGGCATTGCCTTTCAAGTTTGTCTATTAGGGACAGTATGAATTACCTGCAGTGTAATTAAGTAAGCTTTTTATAGCCCACATGTTTGTTTACGTGATTATTTCTACGTTTCAGTTAACTGAATACCCTGCGGGTACATTATCTATAATACAGAACTTCACGGTAAATCAAACGTGCGCCATGTGAGTGGGTCATATGGAAAGATCTGAAGCAGCTGAGTTTGCTGTTCCACCGAGTGCGCCACTGTTCTGCTTGAAACGCTGCGTATCTGACAGGCACATGAAATGATCTTATCTTCATCTGTGGTAGTATCGTCTGCACTTCATGTGAGCAGCGCTAACCTCAGTCGATCATGCATCGACTTAACCAGGGTTGGTGCAATTCCTGCCCGCGGCCCATATGACAATTGGATCGGGCCCCTAACAATTTATAAATAAGAGTTCCAACACTTAAGTTAATCAATTAAACATTAATCCACAATTTATCTTGCTCACCATTGCCCAGGTAGGTGAGGTGAAAAAGCTTGCATGCTCCCAAGTAGTAGCTAGGCCTACTGCAACCGCAATGTGCACATTGCAGCATTTACTGTATAAAGCGTATCTGCACGCACATACTAAGTGCAGCACTTACTTGCTAGGAGGGAGGAGTTAATCAAAAAGTGAAAAAAATTGTAATGTGAAGCAAACAATGATAAAAAGCCTACCAAAACACTATCTTTCGGCGCACTTCGTGCCCAGTTTTCACAAGTATTCCTTCAATAGTGCAGTTGTTCACCCCCACCACCCTCGGCACCTACGATCCCGTTGGCCAGGGGTGGTATTATGACCATCAAAGTAGCCCGCCATATGAAAGAGGACTTCATTAATCGCACGTGGGAAATCTTGCAATTTTACACCACGCTTGGCCCGGTCAGGCACATGCACTTCAAGTGCTATGGCCTTTTTGGAAGAAAATATTAATAATTGAGGAGAAACAAAAACACACAATAGAAAGTGAAGTACTTCTACATTAAATTTTGCATTTCAAATTAATAACACCCAACGTCATCCAAGTTCAGATCATGTGTGTGTGGGAACAACGTGAGCCAGCCCGTCTTAAGAGACGTCATCATTGTGAGCGGAGTCAGGTTTTACGATGTAAAAATCTATTCTCTATGATTTGGGAAGTTACAAAAGTACTATTCATCTTTCTATGAACTACATTAGAAGGACAATTTGTCCCAAAATATAAAAAAATGTCAAGTCACTATGAATTCACCAGAAATTCGAAATTAAATGGGATTTTTTCAGTTCACAATTCAATAAGAAAACCACAGTCTTCACGCACATTTATTGTGCGATGAAATAAGTACCTGAAGTAAACGTGACTAGCACTTGAGGTGAAGTTCGGTTCAGGTCGCCGAAGAGAGCGGACGTGCCTGTCCTCCACATGACTCGTTTCATTTCTTCGGTACTTTGTTTTTTGTTTAATTTTGGTTGTGTGTACATACTGTAAATACGGGAAGTGGACCTCAGCCCCTCGTAGCCCTTTGGGGTTGTGGCCCTTCGGGGCAGTTACTTGTGGGCAGGGCTGTAACACCCGAGTCCGGACTCGGGCTCAATTCCGGACTCGAGTCCGGTTTTTCCTGGACTCGGAATTGGCCCGGATTGGGAGGTCCTGGAATCGGAATTGGCCCGGAATGGGCTGCATCTGGACTCGGACTCGGAGCCGAGTCCAGCCGAGTCCACTTAAATGAAAATTTGATCCCTCCCTAGCATATTAGTTCATATTTACCACTGGGCTATCAGCCTATTGTCTGGGACGGAAACAACAGTGTATATGTAATTGAAATTTGAAGCTGGGCTTTAATAGTTTTAAGCTAACATCTCCGGGAATATCTGTGTCTTCACTACTAGCCTTTATGAAATTTGTGCAATTTTTGAAGGGCTAGGTGGTTGTGTTTTAGAATTTTGTATATATTCCAGATATTGTATATGATACAGTCTTTACTCAAGTTCATGACCTGGGACTTGCACCCATACCAGCTTCTCATGACCTAGTTGGCACGTCACATACCATACCCAAACTCAAAACCATGTACTCATGACCAGTACCCGTGTCCGGGCTCATGACCTGTTACCCGTACCTGTACCGGCCCCCCACCCATACTTATGGCCCGGTTCCCATACCCATGACTTCGTACCCGTACCCACACTCATGACCAGCTGGTACCTGTACCTGCACTCATGCTCCTGTATTCACACTACATCGCTGCCAATTTCCAAGGATTTTACTGCACATTTACTTATGGGATGGACTCGGACTTGGCTCGGACTCGGGTCCTCTGGACTCGGACTCGGCTTGGACTCGGGAGGTAACGGACTCGGAATTGGCCCGGAATTGGGGTCACTGGAATCGGAATTGGCTCGGACTCGGATTAGGTGGACTCGGTTACAGCCCTGCTTGTGGGTGGTGGTAGTTTGGTCTGGTGTTCTTGGTGGTTTTTTGTGTTGTTGTTGTTGTTGTTGTTGTTGTTGTTGTTGTTGTTGTTGTTGTTGTTGTTGTTTTTGTTGTTGTTGTTGTTAAGTGATGGTAGTCTGGTTTTGTGTTGTCTTCAGTTTCGGTGTCTGTGGCTGCTCAGTAGCAGTGTTGGTGGTTATTAGAAAAAAAAGAGGTGAAGTTACACCTCAAGTGCTCATGTTTCTGGGACAAATAGGTGCTAGCAAAATGGGGCTGGCATATATGTGCATGTGCAGATGCACAACAGGTGAGAGAAAGTTCGCAGCTGAGTCAAATTCCGTTGAAACATTTCCCTTCCACCTGAAGTGAGCAAAATGTTTTGAGGTGAGTATATACGTGCGGCTGGTGTGCTCAGGTTTTTGGGACAAAAAGGTGCTCAAAATTTTGCACCTCATGCACATGTTTGATTTACAGAGGCCGGTTCATACCTCAAAATTTTCACTGGCTATAAAGCGGTAATAACAACGTGTGGTCTCCCTTGCTCCTCCGGGACATTCACAGACCATGGAGCTACCACCTCGGAGGTGGTAGCTCCATGCACAGACACAGATCACAGTTGAACAGTGGTCAGCTATAAAATCGTTTATTCAACTGTTGTAGGTGTATAGCGCCAAAATGAAGTAGGAATCGGCCTTAACAGCAAATCGCTGGAATTTTTTTTTTTTCATTTCTTTGACGAAAGTTTTTGAGAATCTCGGGGTGGTAGGCCTCATACTGTTATTATCTGTGCATTGTATTTATGAGAAATTAATGTCGTAAAAAGTGTACGTTGGAGAGAGATCATAATAAGATAGTTCGAAGATATTGTCTGCGCATGTGTCAGTAGCATTTCTGTTGAGGTCAAACTAACAACAAAAGCATGGGCACATATGCATACATTCCAGTAACATCCGTCGTAAAGCCTAAAGACTGAGTAGAACCTGAGGAGGAATGGCGACACAATAAAACGTCGGACAAAACTGACTCTCTTGAAATATATAATTGTATGTGTTGAACACATTGTGTTCAATATTACTCTGTGATGTATCCATAGACCCTTTTCCAAATAGCAATTACAAAGGATTGTGGGATAGAGTTTTGGTATGGGTCGTTTTTGTCAATGGCATTTTACTGTGGACAAAAACAACGCACACCAAAACTATATCCCACAATCCTTTGTAATTCCTATTTGGAAAAGGGTCCATACTTCATCTACAAATTTGTTAGGATCATTGAAATTAACACATTCTTATCCAAATGCTTGCCTAAACTTATTTTAGAACCATCCCATATTTGAGGCCGTTCTTACAACAGTGCTGTGGGCGAGTCCCCAATTTCTCGGAGTTCGAGCCCTCACCTGCCGAGTCTCAGTCACTGGCATTCGAGTCCAAGACCGACTCCGAGTCACACGCTCCGAGTCCGAGCCCGAGTTCCCGCTATTGAAAAGTGTACACTAAGAATAGGAATTCACAAATGACCAATTTTCACACTGCCTTTTATGCAATGTTTTTGTGTGTTAAGCATAGACTTAGGCAGCTTTTCGAGACTGGGGAGGTGAACCTTGTTTCGGATGGCCGCCCTGGAGGAGGTGTTTAAGTGGAGGGGCACCCTCCCCTTTAGAAAATTTTTGGGTATTTGAGGCTCCTCAGATGCAATTTGGTGAACCATTTTGGACAAACTTTAAGGAAAATTACTGCAAATTTTTGACATTTCTTACAGAAGAGACAAATAAGGGTTTCTTGCCCTTGGATCTTGGGGTGCGGCGGAAACATACTAAAGCCCCCACATTTTTGACTGGGGTGCTACGCCCCCAGCCCCCTTTTTCTAAGCCTATGGTGTTGAGATATAGGCCCTGGGGTCTGAATGACAACCCGTGGGCTATAGTCGGCCCACAAGGTGATCGTCCAGCTTGCGAAACAAACTGAGATCGAAAAAGGAGGGTTGAAACAATGCGCCAACAGCAGAGAATTTTCAGTACTGAAGACATTTTAGAAAAGAGAATTTTTTGGAATAAAAAGGGAAAAAACGTCCCTACACTTATTGTAACCAGTCATCTAAGTTACTATTACGTCATTTAAGACAGCCGTGCAGTTATGTTTCCAACGCCTTATGATCATGTAATATGTCTAATGAAAACTTGGTGAAAGCTGTTAAAACTTTCTAGTGTTTATCGCTCTGCTCAATAAGTTTTGGATCAGAAATAAAATCGCATCGGCCTTTTTTGTAATTGTTCCGGCAGCACACCGGGCCGTGCAAGCGAAGACATACCTTTGGTACTCTTTACGTAGACCCTTTTTCCAAATAGCAATTACAAGCATTGTCGGATAGCCTGAGAGTTTTGGTGTGGGTCGTATTTCGCAACTGTAAAATGCCATTGACAAAAACAACGCGTATCAAAACTCTTCCCAGGGTTGTAACGAGTCATAACTCGAGTCGCTAATTTTTAGAAGGGAAATGATTAGGGCAATTGTATGAGAATTTCCCTCATAGAAATTATACAGTGACTGAGTCTCTGACTGGACTCGAGTCACACTGAAAGCAGTAAATGATTTGACGAGACTGCAAAATTGAGTGACTCGTTACAACACTGCTCTTTCCCACAGTCCTTTAAAATTGCTTTTTGGAAAGAGTCTATGAGAGCGTCTTCTTTACGAATGAGCGCACTGAGGATACAGATTTGCCGACAGCGTGACACCACATCAGTTTTGGAACCAAAGTGGGTTTGCTAAAAGTGAGGTGAAAGCGAAGGTTAAAGAGAAGTAAGATCGACGGCAAGCCAGTAGCCAAGGACGGGCCCTGGAAAAGTTTTCGCCCCAAGAACATAAAAAATTACCATTGCCTTAATGCATTTAGTATGTCTCGCTTCCCCCAGAAAAAATATTTCGCCCCCACCCCCTTAGTACCTTGTCTAGTTACGGGCCCGATTGACGGAAACTTCGACAGTTGGAATTCTCTGGATTCAAACCCACCTTGAATTTTAGCTCCTACATTCACCAAGCCCTCTGCTACACCTTCTGTGCTCACCATACCATCATCAATACACACCCACCTACTCAAATGCTCGCTGCGTAGTGAAATCGACGGGCCATTAGTCTGACATAGGTAATTCATTGGTGGTGAAGGGTAGCTAGGCAGGACAGTTGAAATAAAATTTGAGGAGGCGATATACCCTTTGATGAAACAGACGTAGGCCAGGTATCTTTTCTCTTATTTGCCTTTTATTATTGGAGCTATGGATTGCTATTGATGATATTTCAGAGTAAAGAGTACGGTTTCAAGCTACAACTTACACAGCCTGAAAACTTGTCACTTACGTCAGTACAGGAGATATTTTGGCCAAAACAATTTTCTTGTTACGCTGTATGAGCCAACGGATAGTGACATCCCTCTCAGATAAGGTCACGGCAAAGCGCCTTCTCCCCAGCCAAATACTTTTCAACATAGATTTGTGCCAATTAATCTGACATGGTCTTATTTGTTACCAGCTTTTTCAGTCTGGGCTAGGGATGTTACAAAATAATGGTCAAATTGCAATACTTGTTAGCATCTGTTGAGTGCACATTCAATGTCATTTACAGATAGATAAGTGTTAAGGTTCATGTTATTACTTTGTAAATACCCCTAGAGCTTCCAGGGCAACGCCCTTTTTAGTCCGTTCTGCTCAGCACTCAACCCGGGGGCCTTCCGATGGACGTCTCGACATCACACATTTAGGTGGAAAGCTAACCATTTCAAAATGAGGCCCAACGGCAAAATCATGAGTATGCGTGTCGCTGTGGCCCGTGACGTCTTCCCGATGAAAAATGTGGGCCACCAGCAAAAATAATTAAGGACCCTATATACAATTTTACAGTAGAATTTTTTTCGAATATCAATTACACAAAACAGCACATAAATCGTACACGTAGATTCTCTGTTGAGTTGTACAGAAAGAGGGCAAGGTAAATGCTATGTGAGTGTGACGATGGCTTAGTTGTTTAAAAGTGAATCCCAAATTTTGCCAGCCTCGAGCCCGGTCTCGGGAAATTTAGAACCGAGTCACGAGTCCGAGTCTTTAAAATCGTGACTAGTCTCAAGTACTACAGCACTGAGTGAGGATTGAGGTATGGTCGGTAAACAATGATACTAGACTCGATGCAGGAATTCTGACATATGGAGCGCCGACACCACAAGGGGGGCACCGAAGAAGATAATGTGCCGTAGGATAATGGCTGCGTTTTGTGAGAACAACAGGGGATGGTATCTCAAGCCCACCACAGTAGCATAAAGAAAGCGACTGCTGTATCTGCTATACAGATACGTTAACATGCTCACTATCAAGTGAACGGGACAAGGTTATGGTCTGATTATCTTCTTCAGCTCTGCAAGCGCATGTGGATAGTCGAGTGCTTTTCGAACGGTGAGGGGCTATGGGCTGCCATAAGGCCCTGGTGTGGACCAGGATAACTTTGGTGAGATCCAAGGGGGAAATTCACAAAGGTATAAGGCATGAACAAAACGGAAACCCAGCATGGAGCTTTAAACTGTCTTCTCAATGACACTGAGAGCTAAGCTCTTCACAGGTCACAATTCAGTTCACAATTATCACAATTATCGTATTTTAATTTCGCATGAACATCTTGCAACAGGATGAAATGGGCAGTCACCATGGTCGGAACAGTATTTTGAATACATCTGTGTTACAAGTGAATTTAGTCTCAAACCATACAGTCATCACTGAGAAACTGCGAATGTTACTCGAGGTATTAGAATGTCTGCATGGAAACCCCTTGATGCTCGCCTTCTGATTTTGAGTGTACGCCTAGTTTTGCCTATAGCATAACATAATAAGCCAGTGTAATAGACTTGATGTAGACCTGTCAAAACAATAAGTAATCGAAATTCAAAATTCATCAGTTGGCACTTACCTGTGATATCAATGTGTTAAATATACGAAAGTAACAGCGTATGTGGAATAAAAGTTGCTTTATACAGTAATTCCCCATCTCGTGTGCTGAATATGAATCCCACCGACAGAAGTCGGCCTACAACCTACGGTCGTCCCATCACTGGATTCCGGTTGGGGATTGCCGAACGATGACATTGGTAGCAGTTGCAAAAGTTCAGGGGCCCAACATTGGCCCAACAATGGACCACCAGAAAAAAAATACTATGCTGGCCATTTTGGTATCAAGCCAACCTCATAATTCTTTCAACAACAGTTTGTTTTTTTTTTCTAAAGTTTAAATTCAAAGTGAATTATTTGCAAAAATTTGACTAACACTGTGGAAAGTGTTGCGAAGAAATTTGAGAAAAATTTTAAAAATGGTGTAAAATTCTGTTGAAACACCAGGTCTATACACCTTTCATCTATATGGAGCATTCCGACCTTTTGAAATTAGACTTGTGTTTTGAACTTAATGTAGGCCTAATTGAAATAAACTGTGGCAAGCAATTGTCACTTCTCGTAGGAAATCATGATTCTCAGTTGTACAGAACAACATAAAAAGTGAGAAATTGAAACTTCATGAAAAAATTGTATTACGTATTATTAATAATTACGTATGAGTCTCGCATGATTTATAATATCCACACAAACATACAAAAATTTCATATGAACTTCAACAATGTACTACGTTTGAAAGTGACTGGCATCTGCATTGAGATGTTGGTCAATTATGTTTGTTGTCCTTTCGAGGACGTTGCTCCCTTAGGGAGCAGAACTCATTCGGGAGTAAACGTTTGGTTTCTTGGCTCTTCTTCAGAGAGTCTAGGAGACTGCAGAGAAAGCATTTGCATAGGTAGTGATTATGGTTGTCAGTTTGGGGAAACTTGTTTCACCGTCTTGTCATGTCCTTTTTTATGCACTTGAAAAGCACTAGCATCTGCACTACGGTTACACCTCTATGTTCCGAAACCCGTACCCGTAACACTCTCAATCTAACCTAACCTTAACCCTAACCTTTATCCTAACACTGCCTTTCATTTAGACTTCCGGAACATAGAGATGTCGGAACAAAGAGACGTCGAAACAGAGAACTGTCCCCCTGCATTACTAGTAACTTTTGAAATTTGTGGAATCTTCTCTGAGTTATATCATTCTGGGTTCCCATAATCAGCAGTTAATAAGGAAAGCGAGGCAAAGTTTAGTTGGTACAACGTTGTGCCAACCAACAATTCTTTGTATTACTATAATGCAATGCCGAACCGTTGGTCCACTGTTGGATATGAAAATTTTTTAAATGTTGGTAAAATGTTATTGGCCCTCTGTGAAAAGGCCAACTATTAGCACTCTTAGTTGCCAGCTAGAACGTTGAGCAAATGCCAGATCTAACAGTTGATACCACTTATTAACCAACGTTGACCAAATGTTGGAAGTAACAGTTGGCCTAATCTATTTGCCAACGTTGGCCAATGGCATAAACTTTGGTAAACAAAATTGGCCCATTATAAAAGTGTTTGTTGGCCCAACCTTTTTCCAATGAGCACCTACCCATTCAGATAACATTAGCCCAAATGTTTGGCCAACTAGTTTCCCAATGTTGGCCCAAAGGTTCTGTGCTACGTGGGAAATTACCGAGTATAAAAATCTAAATGTGATCAATAGGGGCTATTTATTTGTTGGAATTTTCGGGATGCATGTTGGATTTATATGTTATGTAGCACACTCTGAGTGCAACTGTTAGTAACTCCGAAGGATACTCACCCTTCTTAGCCTCACTGAGCTGCAAATGGGTTGCATTTCCCTGTGAGAACGGGAAACTACTGCTCATCTGGCCCGACATGGTAAGATACCTGTTGTCTAAATCTGCCAGAAGAGAAAAACAGAATTTTCCTGTTACAGCAGAAGGGGAAAGTACAAACTCTCTTTACTAGTTTACCTTTAATTGTGCAGAAGGTTAACAGGCGAACTCTTACAACACATTTGTTTGAAATAATCGTGTATCCACAGAAAAGCATTTTAAGCTCCTTGCACTCGCGTCATGGCCTTAGAGAGGTCTGATAAAATGATAGCCTTACTGGGACAATAGAATGATGGCGTATGTAAAACAGCTTTTCAATTGCAGTCAACACGGTATGAAAAGTAATAATGGCGTTACATGTATGAGGGTAGAAACAATTCATGGACCACGTTTCACAGTTGGATTCTACGTATGCCTCTATCATCCGTGTTGCTTCAATTGCTACCAGAAAGTGGGTAAAAGAAACATTATAGGATAGGCCTTTGAGGGTGGTGTCTCTTTTACTTACTTATTCCATTTCGGTTATTCTCATCCTCTTCTCTGGAATTGAAAGGACTTAAGCAAACAATGAGTATAGAATTCAATTACGTTGCATTGCTTTGGCGGCATATCCAGGATCTCTCTAAGGGTAAGGGGAGAGGTGAAGACGAGATAAAAACAAAACTTGTTACTTACAGAAAGACTGCTTTCCGCAAATGCTAACGGCTGTTAATGGAACTAATGATCATTTACATTAACTAAACAATGTTCTTGACCAAACTAGTACGTATGTTTGTTTTATAAGTAGGCCTCAGCAGCTTTTCCCAAGTCATAATTCCTTCATCTTATCTCATTTTCTATAATTCGAATGACCCGATCTGTACCTTGCGGGTTTCCCGTATGCATGATCCCTGTAGGGCTCCCGTGAACTAATACATTCTTGGTGGATTTTCCGTCTTGTATTCCCCAACCGTGCTAAAGCATGATAGCTATTGTTATGTGGACCTAATGTGAAGAGGAAATACTTTTCAGTAACCCTATTTTATACTTTTCTATTAGCAAAAGCCATAAATTACATCAATATGAATTCATCTTCCTCAAAAAAGGTCAGCTGCTGCTCTTGCACTTTTGCCTATGTAAAGTACAATTGAAGCAGTTAACTCTAAGACGCTATTCATTGACATAATCACCTTCCACAGAAATCCTGTCCGAAGGTCCTTGCATGTACAACATCCTAGGCGATTGGATCGGTAACATGATAAACCCCATTTAAACAATAAAATGTTGGGACTTGAAGGCAGCCTTTTAAACCCGTCGTTACGGCATGATTCTGGTCCAAAATGAGGTTTGTCACGTTTAAAGCAAAACTGTGGAAATACTTTTAGACAATTAGTTGCAAGGCTGAACTTTTGGACAACCTCAATTGAACAATCTGGCTATCAGTGCAAGAAATAGTACGGCGACGTAGTAACTAATAGTATGGTAGAACACGGAAATAGTAAAACAGGCGGAAATATGTGCAGCCGAAATAGTGAAGATGTTACCTACATATGAACCAGCAATTAAATGCTTTTCAGTATGTGGAAGTCCTTTCGCCGCAAATTTTTCAGTGCTTCCTGTTTCCTGTTGACGATACAGATATAACTGCTGTTATTTTTTATTTTGTATATTAAAGCTGCAGGCTATCTGTCTGACTGGCTGTCTGTGAGGTTCAGAGTCTGTGTATTAATCACGTGTAGCACTTGTGGAAAGACTATTTTAAATTAAAATTATGTATTAATTTCTTAGATGTGTCAAAATGACAAAATTGTTCATCGTAATAAGCTGCATGATCTTCTGGATTACCAAAGTAAGGCAAGCTGCTTCCCAATTCGGTGGTAAGTCTTTCCTCAAGTCGTAAATAGTATTAATTCTTTTAAAGTTTTCACTTGATTTTCTGTAATTTTTGTGTGCATAGTTCACTTAAAAACTACTTCCTGTGCTTTCTTAAATGGCCTTACCCAAAAATGAAACTCGTTGTTCTGCTTTTGTAATTAAAGAGTGTGTCCATTTACACACTTTTTTTTATTAAAGAAGCTGTTTCGTGAAGATTTTTTCATAATCTTTGGGTCTAACCAACTCTGACGAATACATTGTTAGGTCAACCCTTTCTCACAACTTTTCTTTGAAACTGTACCCATATGTTAGGTTAAAATATTTTCTTCCATGCCGGTGTCCCTTTCTTTAAACACTAAGCACTTATTAAACACTTCATTGGTGATTCTTTATTGTAGGGATATCAACCCACTACAATTCATTGGTAATTTATGAGTAGTATTTTTGGGATTGAGGAAAGAATTCAAATGTAAAGAATTCAGTAGAAGTGCGACTTTTATGTCGTGCTCCGTGAGTCCATTCAATCGGAGGCGAAAAACCTTATTCTCCCCATGTTGGCTTAAATGGTCAAAAGCAGTAAAGTATTAAAATTGGAAGGATAGAGAGATTTTTCTGTTATGACAAGTGGGCAAGCGATACCCTTTGTAGATTTAATATGACGTCATTTCGGTTCGTTAATATGCACATTTATGCAAATGCTTTTCTAATGTACTTCTTTGCTTTGTATTAATGTTTGTTATGATTTTTGAAACTTTTGGGAACATACATTTTCCTAAAAACCGCACGTTCCATTGACTTTATTCTAACCAATTCACTAGTACCAAATTCTCATAGTAAATGAATTTGGAAGACTAGAGTTATGGTCAATCGATGATTTAGCCATTCTCCGTGTAGACGTTTCAAAGCAATTCGCCTTCCAAGACACACAGTTGTGTCTTGATGCTCTACTGATTCAAGGAAAGCACTGTACTACAGGCCCGACTTAGACCTAGATTCAAGGCAAGACCTAGATTTAAGGCATACCCTCCAGAGTACAGTGCTTGCCTTGAATGTAGGTCGGGCAGGGTTCACTACATCGAAGGTTCGCTAGACCAAAGATCCTGATTCAAAACTTAAATCTAACGCTAATTCTAATACTGACCCAAACCCTAATCTACCTAAGGATAATCCTAAGCCTAATCCAAAATATTATTCTGTGTCTAACCGGAATCCTAACTCTAGTTCTAACCTGAGTAGATTTTCATCCAAGGCGATTGGCGAACTTTCGATCTAGTAAACCTTCGATCTAATGGGTATGCCCCACTCTGGAGAACCAAGATTCTACAACTGTCATATTTAACACTGAGTAGCACGATATGAGGTGAGCTCGTCCAAACTGGAGGTGAATAAGCTCAACTTGAAGAAAGAGAGAAAAAACGCTTGGTAATAAATGAAACGACACTTGGGCGTTGTTAAAATTATAGCATGTGAGAATTTGAGGGTTTCATTTTAAGAAAGAAGAAAATTTTTTGAAACGATTTGTTAACTCTGTATCTTGTTTGAACTTATATGCTGCAGTTTTACGAAACCTAAACTAGCTACAGTATTCTGATTCTGGGAGATTCTCCCGATTGGGAGAAAACAAAATATGCCAAACTGGGTAAAACGTACGCACACAGTATAAAGGATTGCTAGATTAATATAGATAAGTTTTAGCAAGAACGAAGGCTACTCACGAAATTTCATCTTTCAAAACCGGCGTAATGAATCATCGAGGAGGCCGTTGCTTTTCGATAGCGTTGACACTATGGCTACCGAATATGCAATTGATTGCCTTACATTAAAATGATAAGCTTTGTAAGGGGTGCCAAAATTATTTGCCACTGAAAATGCACACAGAGAACGTGTGGAATTGTGGGTAAGGAAACAAAATGGTGACCCCAAGACCATTTTGTTCCTGATTAAGGGGGACAGGGACAAGCTGGTCCTTCTAAAAGGGTGTATCTCCCGACATGTATAGAATTCGCTGTTATAAAGCTGTTTAAAAACGGATTTTTAAATTCAATGTTCATTCGTCATTTTCATGTAGTAAGTCTGTTTCCTTTGGAAGTCAAGGTAAGAGTGCAGTTTCAGTCAATAATGTCTGACCACTTGCCGATGGTTTGGTAAACTTTTCTTTAGGCTGGAAAGTGAGATTGCCGTGTATCCCATTATATTTGTAGCTATAATTAGTTCAACGTATGGCGAATAATTTTGCAAACGCTATTGCAAAACGAACTGTTCTTTCATTAAGAAGGAATTCCAACTTAATGAAACAACTTTCTTAGAAGGGAAAAGAAAGCAGAAACGAAAGAGTTCACTTAGCGTTAATCGATTTTTCTAACATTTGCACTCAACAACATCTGATAGTAATTCTTGGCCTTTCTGTTAAGATTGCTCACAACTGCAAACAGTGAAAATAAACTCGTACGTACTCCTGTTTCTCTTAGTGAGAAAGTAATTGTTGCTTTCTCGTAATGCCATAATATGCCCACACTCTAAAAAATTTCTATTCAACCGGGCACTGAAACAAAATCTATTCAAATATTTGAATGGTTTCGGTCCAAAACTGAACAGTTTCTGTTCAAAATGAGCCAAATCTAATCAAATATTTGAACAGATTTCCTTTCGGGGCAGGTTGAATGGATTCTATTCAAATCTGAATAGGATTTTTTAGAGTGTAGCCTACATTGAGGTATAAGTACTATCAGACTTTCACCTGTCATTGTTTATGAAAACGAACCCCATGACTTGTAGCCAGGTTGGGAAGTAACGAGATACAAGTAACTCCGTTACTGAAACGGGTTGCATTTTGTGTAACGGAATCGTGTAACGACTAACGAGTTACATTTGCTTTCCAGTAACGGAGCAAGTAATTAGTTACAATTCTGCGTAAAAATGACTAATGCCGTTACATTTGGTCTCGTAACTTCCTCGTTACAAATAGTCCAAATTACCACAAATTGCATTTTCCTTGAACTAGTGCCAGAAAATTTCCAAATTGACGTCAATTTAGTAGTAGTATTACTTTATATATATTTATCATTCATCTCTGTTACGAACTTCGTCATTACCAACATCAAATTTTATTCACGATTAGAATCAGAAGTTGATATTAGATGTACATGCTGCAGGCTTGTGTCGATTGGTCAGGTATTTAAAACATGTGATCTTTCATACTCCATCATCAGTCTTACACTCAACTTTGTTTGTCAAATTATTTATTAACCAGATCAATGCTTGTTATCCATGAGACCCAGTCTTTGTGAGATTCGTGAAACATACTGAACGGTCCTCTGGCAAACTTTTCCCTGTGAGTTAACTAAGGTTAATTAACAAAAGCTAAATTTATTTAGTATATCTTGTCCTTTAGAGGACACATTGGCGACTGTGCATTGTGAGAAATGGTTTGGTCTATAGTAAAGAACTAGGCTTACTTGACATGTTTTAATCATTGTCTTTTGAGATTTTAGGGCTGGACCCGAGTCCAGTCTATCCTAGTCGGAGATAACTCTGATTCCAGTCTCCGAATTTCGGGCCAAATTCGAATCTGTAACCTACCCCTCAAGTTCCAGCCATTTATGATTCCAGTGGCACCAATTCGATCCGAGACCAATCTATTTGCCAATGTATAGGATATCAAACATACAGATGTTTTAATTCTATTGCACATGTCCACCATTGATAAGGTCATCGTTTGTACTCACTTCCATCGTCTGGCCTCCACAGTAATTTAGTTGATTGTGTGTGACAATACTTTACATCTGTACATTGTGCACAACTAACAATGGAACTTTAAACATTTTTAATGTAACTTTCGTGTTTGAGAACTCGGTTGGAATGAACTCCAAGTCCGAGTTCAGTTACATCATGGACTAATTACGATTCAGGAACCTTCCATTTTGGACAAATTCCTAGTATAGAAAAACGCACTTGAGAACGGTATTGAGTTAGCCTGGTCCGAACTCTTGCGCGGGAGCCCAGTTGTTTTTTACGGTGCTAGACGTCAGTAAACACCGTGCGTCTATTCATGTATTTAACATGCACGATATCCTAATTTGATAAATCAAGCGTATGAATTTAGGCTATATCATATTCTCTGTAATATCGGTAACTCCTTACACTGGAGTAATAGTGTTAGTTTAAGGAAAAGGAGGAATATTGCTGTAATGTTTAAATGGTGTTACAAGTACCCACACAAAGCTAACTGAAAGAGGGAAGGAGTGGCCAACATAAAGTTTCACCTATTGCAGAGGGAAAATTTATGGGGGCATTTTTATGCACTGTTTTATATCGACACAATGTGAAACTTGAAATTTGTGCTTTAGAAAATATCACTTAGCTCAACCGCAGACTGTAAGGTTACGCTTTAAATTTTATCGTTTACATCCCTGATAGCACAAAAACGTCGGGCCAACGTTGGAAGAAGGTTGAAGTTTTTGTTGGAACCACATTGGTGAAATGTTATTTGAAGGTTGGCTGCTCATTGTGAAAACGTTGGCCCAATATATTGGCTTAGCAATGGACCAACGTTGTGCCCCTGTCCACCCAACATGTTGAATTGACAATGGCTCAACAGTGTGCAATGTTAATCCTGCAAGTTGTTGCAATACAGGGCCAACATTACAACAACTTTTATCCAATACGTTGTTGTTACAATGGACCAACGTGGGAAGAATGTTGTAGGTATTGTTGGCAGCACATTAGGAAAATGTTATTTGAAGGTTGGCTGCTAATTGTGAAAACGTTGGCCCAATATATTGGCTTAGCAATGGACCAACGTTGTGCCACTGTCCACCCAACATGTTGAATTGACAATGTTGCAACGTTGTTCCAACGTTAATCCTACAACCTGTTGCACCAAAGGAGCAACAAGTTGTACATAGTTGGCATTATGTTGGGCCAACTACATTATGCCTGTTTTTTAGAACTTCCCTCAAATAACTGCTCATTATGGGATACCATAATGAAATATCTCAGAGAAGTCACCTTCTGCAAGTTTAAAAGCTACCAGCATTGCTACTTACATGCTCGAGCTAGCCACTTTTAAAAGCAGTAGGATTTCAATATAAATCAGGTGAATGTTCGTTTGGCTGTTATATATATTCAGTGAGACGTCTTTGTTATTATTAACCCTAATAACACAATTTTTTCATGATGTTCCAATTTCTCCTTCTTTTAGTTGCATTGTACAACTGAGAAGCATGATTTTCTGCAATAATTCACCATTACCAGTCACAATTTATTTCAATCAGACCTGTCTTGAGGGATAAACAAAAATTTGCTATTAAAAATTCAGAATGTTCCATTCAGATGAAAGGTGTATAAACCTGGTGCTCCAACATAATTCTTTAGCATTTAAACATTTTCCTTAAATTGTCTTGGCAGAACTTTCTACTAGAAAAGTAAACATTTTGCAAAATATTCACTGTGAATGTAAAATTTAGAAACAGCTGCTATTAAAGGAATTGTGAGGTTGGCTTGATACCAAAATGATCGGGTAAATATTATTTAAGTGGACTATGGTTGGGCCAATGTTGGGCCACTTAACGGTTGCTAACCGAAACTAATGTCAGCGTTAAACAGCCCATCACTGGAATCCAGTGTTCGGGTTGGGCCAAACATGGGTTGTAGGCCGAATTTTAAGTATCCTTCAGATTCAGCACATCTGTTGAGGTGTGACTTTTAATTTAACTCTTTCAATTCACGCTGTTGCTGTTCTACATTTAACATTATATTAAGGTAAGCGCCAATGAAGAAATTTTGAACAGTTCTATGTTTTGACAGTTCTATGAAGTCTCTTATAGTGAATGTTTTATTACGGTATTATTGGAAACGGCCTATAGAAATTTCAGTAGTTTTAGGATTTAGTCCAATGTTGGTTCAATAGTGATGCCCAACAGTTTGTCACTTAATTAAAACTGGGTAAATATTGGTTAATTAAATAATGGCTGGCTCAATATTGGCTGAAGACATATGGACCAACGGTTGATTTGATGGAAGTTGTTTAAAGACTGTTTAAGGTAAAGCAGCTACTTGAAGTTTGTCTATAGGCCTACTGTTAGCCCAACGTTGGCGCAGTAAATAAAATCCAAGTTTGGGCCAACGTTGAAGAAACGAATTACACCCAACTGTTGGCTGACATTTGCTGATCCAACGTCAGTCAAAGGAATGAATGCCAGCTGTTGGCCGTCTACTGTTAGCCCAAAGTTGGTACAGTACGTAAAATCCAACAGTTGGGTGCTTAATGTTGGCCCAACGTTGATGAAATGAATTACGCCCAACTGTTGGCTGACTTTGGTTGGACCAACGTCAGTTAAAGGAATAAACGCCAACTGTTTGCCGTCTTACGTTAGCTTAACGTTTGATAAGTAAATAAAATTCAACAGTTGGGTGCTTGACGTTGGCTCAACGTTGATGAAATGAATTACGCCCAACTGTTGGCTGACTTTTGTTGGACCAACGTCAGTTAAAGGAATGAAAGCCAACTGTTGGCCGTCTTACGTTAGCCCAACGTTTGATAAGTAAATAAAATCCAACAGGTGGGTGCTAAACGTTGGTCCAACGTTAGTGCAACATTCTAATGTCGTACGGGCGGCAAAAAATGTTGGTCTTAAGTTGGACCAACACTCTTTTGCCAATACAACACATTACCAACGCTTGCCAACATTTACCAACTATTTTCCAACGTTGGAAAAAAAAGGTGTGTATTGTGCTCTCTGGGATATGTACAGCATGGTATTACCATATTTACGCCCTCGAGAGATAAAGACCTTAATTACAGGTACTTCTAAAACAACGCTCTCGCCTTAAATAGCAGCTGACCTCTCTGAAGCCTACTTTGTAATGGGATTACACAATTTCTATCATCAAAGAAGTACTGTTGTATCTGGAAAAGTTTTGGTTGTAACCAAAGTTCGTCTAACTAATAGTTAAGACCCGTAAGATCCGACACAGTATCCTGATTCCCTACCGCTTGATGAGCGTTAAGAGCATCTGCCTGGATCTCCATTGAAGATCAGCTGGGATCATTGTTTTTCTATGGTGAACATCTCAGACTAGCCGATACAAATGAAGTGTCGGTCCTCTCATGTGCTCCCTCCTTACTATCTGATTATGTCCCCCTCACATTTCAGGCACAGAGGTACCGTAATTTCACGTTGAAGTAACTAGTTACTTTTGAAATGTACCTCGTTACTTTTCAGTCAAAAGTAACCGTATCTTGTTAGGTTTTCAACATTGTAACTAGTAACTGTAACGAGTTACAATTTTATGGAAATAACTGAAACTATAACGAGTTACTTCCAAAGTTGACCGGAACAACCCTGCTTGTAGCTTGTAACTAGGAAATCGACGTGCTTTATATGACATGAATGGATCCATTAGAGAATAAGATCACAATGCAACTAAATTTGTAGAACAGTTTTTGTGTATAATTATGTATAATTTTATGGCTACATACGCCATTCTGTTCGCTCCTACTTTCTAAATTGGACGTGAACGAGGTATGTTTTCTGTACCGTACTAACTAGTGCATGTAGAAAGTCTACAAACACTGAGATAAAGGAACCCTCCGTAGGCGAAAATCCCGGGAGGATAGGGGATACATCCCCCTTTTGGGATTTGCTCCCATTGACTTTCACTTTTTCACACAGTAAATTTTGTATTGAAAGCCTTTATCCACCCCACTTTTTTCACCCAAATCTCAGCTACTGCCCCCTAAACCATCGCCTGTTACCGTTTACCCCCGTTTGTCTAAGGAAATTGTCAAACCTCCGTTGCACATGAAGAACTTGACGAACTTTACGAAACATATAACTGTGCGATATACACGGGGATACCCACCTTTTTAGAAAACTGTTAAGGCTACCTATAGGTTGCTTGGGGGGAAATATGTCAAACACATACTTAACTGCAGTACGAGCCAAATAAGAATGGTGCTTTCATTAGATAGTGTCACATACTATATCATCCCAAACGTCTTTAGGCTGATTGGAGAGGTGAGTATGATGTGACCTACAAATCACCAGAAATCTGTCCGAAGTTATTACTTCATAGAAACATGAAGGAAAGTATCAGAGAAAAATGAGACAAGAAAGACTTTGGCAATAAACAATGAAATGTCAAGTTACTAGAATAGAGTAAAAAAGGCGTTATATTTTTCTGTAAGTGGTCTTATATACCAAAGTTACATGAAGCCCTTAACATTATTCATAAGTTCCAACAAAACAAAACTTAACTACAATATCAATTCTATGGGCTGTTGGGTTTTTTTTTTTTGAGCTACAACTGAAAGGAGCAATCAAGATTTTGTGGTTAGTCTAGTGTTAAATGTGCATCAAACACCAGTTCGACATAAACCAATTATTCATTATAATGCCTAAACTTTATCAATTACCAAAAACTGCAGGTGGCTTAACCTCTGGTTCCAATGCCGAGCATTGCTACTGGCCTACCATGGCTTTAATGCGGACCCAGTAGCTCGCTTACAGATATTGCAATGCTTTGCGCCTGACATACACTCCCACTGGATCGCCACCTTGAATGTCCGCACGCTCCCGTGTGCTAGACGTTTTGAATCTCTCTACCCATTCCTTCCTAAATCCTTGATCCTGCTTTTCAAGGGTTTTCTTTGGTAAATGCATCTGTTCGCATAACAAACGTATGAAAACATTGCACAAATTTCAATGGATATTTCATAACCTCCATGCGGCCTATCACCCAAACACAGGTATTCCATGATTTGGTGAAAAATTTCGTTTAACCTTCGTGTACTTTTCGTTCTCAAAAGAGCGGGCGTTTATGTTGCGCTTTGGGTAGCATTGCGCCTGACATCGACATACATCGACATAAATTGACGTATCAGTTTCTGTGCTCTAATTGGATAGTATCGACATATTTAGAAGAAACTGGTACATGTCGAATTCAGTGCACATATGTCTTGTTTCTCGTATTCTCATTGGAAAAACAGATCATATGTTCCCCTTTAGTACTCTGGTTGCACAAAATCCACATATGCCCAATTAAACTGTAGAAAGGGTACTTATTTTTTATTATTTTTATTTTTAATTTTCAATTAAATTTAATTTTTAATTAAACTGTAGACACGGTACTTGTGGGACGAGATAGCTTTGGGAAGGAGGCTAAACACCTTCAGGGGGCGAAATGTGTTAAGACAATTGCAGCTTTTTGGAAATTTCTAGGGGAGGAAAATTATTCCAGGGGCGTTACCCCCCTTAGTCTCCCTCCCTTGACTTAGGCATTGAATGTAGCCCTCTGGAGTTTTGCAAAATCTCCTTTGAAGGTAGATTCTTTGGAAAACGTCTGGAGACCTTCAGTCCCTTCCCAAAAGAAAAGCACCAATACGCATACGGTTTACTTGTTTGGAGGATACCACATTTGGCTCTGTCGATCAACTAGGATATTGCACAAAAATGAACATTTGAAATCTTGATTTTTTTCTACCCTAAGTCCTCGTTCCCTTTCATCATCATTCTCCAACTTTCTGTTGTATCTACGTGAATGGCCTTACGATAGGCCCAACTTAGGTTCATAATTTCCAATCTCCGTCAATAGAAAATGAAACAAAAACTGTCCCTAATCAATTTTAATAAATCCGCTGTAGGCCACCCAACATTGAGGGGCTGGGGGAGGAGGCACTTATGACTTGAGACAAAGCTGCGGTTTTTCCTTTTTATTTTGAGCCGGCATTGCAGGTTAGACAAGCCCTCTAGCCATGTAGACCGTGTACGTTGGATGTAAGCAAATGCAAAACTGCTAGTTGTAATGCTAGACTATTCTGTTGTCCTCGGCCTGCAATAAGAGGAACTTAAATGTAACATACACAAGCAAATAAAATCCATAGAAAAATTTTGTTGGTTGTTATGCTACTCGTACACTTTGGCGATGTTAAACACGATTATAACGAGCTCTGTCTGATCGTAGTCACCAAGAAAATCTTGTTCATCTCACGGTGTGCTACGAGTAAGGCACGAGGTCTCCAAGAATATAATACAAACGTTGCTCGGGGCTGGCACGGTAAATGCACGTTAGACTACGCGACCTTTACACGACCTTAATACAAGATCAGTAGGCTCTCTACGACCTTAACGAGACCACAGCACGATGTATTTGTTCTCGATACCTTCCCTGCGGGACAGGACCTTCAACCGGCTAAAACTGGAGTATCCTTTGGTGTGCCATAAACCACTACACCTACAGCACCATCTCAGACCGGCAGCTCACGGCTGACCTGCAATACAGAACTGCTATAGTCACGGTCGTTATGGCGGTCACCTTGCTCATCCGAAGACGGCGGCGTAGGCGAGAGAAGGAGCAACGTAGGCGCCAAGTAAAACGAAAGATATGAGTGAGGACATGGCTCCTTCGGAGGCCGGAACGTGGCTTCTATGAAGCATTGATGCAAGAGCTGGCGCGGGAGGATTCCAGAAATCCCTGCGGATGGAGCCAACATTGTTCCTGGAGCTCCTGGAACGGGTCGGTCCAAGGATCGAACGGGCCAAGTGACGTTCATGAGGCACTTTCCGCTACCTCGAGACGGGAAACTCCTACAAAGCCCTCGAGTATGGGCTCATGCCTGCCCGGATGCTCGCTCAGGTACCTGTACGGGTGTCTGCACGGGTCCTCTTACCGATGCCTGCCTGATTTATTGCCTGCTCGGATGCCTACCCAGACGCTCGCTCGGGTGTCTGCTCGGATGCCTGATTTGGTGCCGGCTCGGATAATTGCTAGGATGCTTGGTTTGCTTCCTCCTCTCTCTCTCTCTCTCTCTCTCTCTCTCTCTCTCTCTCTCTCTCTCTCTCTCTCTCTCTCTCTCTCTCTGCCGCCTCTTCCTTGGGCTCCTTCTGGGCCATAACTGGGGTAGCAGCTTGGCCCCCAGGGTCCCCCTCGTCCCCTTCCCTTAGGTGGCATCGTTCTACTATTGTGTGAATCTGCTGTTATGGTGAAGAATCTCGCTGAATACTTGCTGCACACTGCTGGAAGGGACGCCGAGAGTCTGGTTATTGGCCTATTAATGTACGTCTGTAACACGTAACCAATTCCGCTCAATTGAGATGATCTCGCGATAAGCACGTGTTAAGCACGTAGTAATCGAAAGAGGCACGTACTAAGCTCTTAATAAACTTGTAGTACCCTCGAGTTACAGTCCAGTCAAGGACGTGTGAAGGACGTATTCTGCTTCTCGTCAGTGTACTAAGCTCGTGTTAAGCTCGTACTGCTCGTGTGCTCCGTAAATACCTCGTACTATATACGTACCGAAAATCGTTCTACGAGATGATCACGTCCACTACAACATATGCCAAACACGATGTATCACGAACATAGCACGATGTATCACGAATACAACACGATGTATCAAGAACACAACAAGTGCACATCACGCTGACACAAGATGTCGCCAAAATTTTTGAGCATGTTTAAAAATTTGCAGCTGTTGGCCAACAGGCACGATCTGTTTAGGATGTGTTACGAAGTATGCCGAGCTTATCACGACATTAGTACGTACTACGGACGATATGACAAGAGCTCAAAGGCGATGCCAGAGCTCTTTATATATCGTATTTAACATGGCGAAAGTGTGCGAGTAGCATTTCACCGGTTCTGTCATGGTCGTGCTCGCATACTCTACATTTAAATCACGAGTAGAAGAATGTTAAAGGTAAAACTGTTTGATTATCCAAATTTCCACTGTCTGGATTGTCAGGTCTATGACTATGCATACCAGAGGCGTAGCTAGGGGGGGCAGGGGGCGGTCGCCCTCCCCCCCAAGCCTCCGAAGGCCTCTGTCGGACATTTCTAGTCTCTGTCGGAAATAAATAAAAACAATTCATTTGAAACACTTACAACACTTATGTTTTTAAGCAGAATTAGACATCAAAATGGTTACTGACAAGGCCTGGAAGTGTCATTTAAGGCAATCTTGGGGATATTTTAACCTAATTTTTCCCGCGCGCTACACGCCAGATGATGGTGGCGCTACGCTTAGATAGTACATCATTACTTCAAGATAATCATCTATCGGAAATCTTTGCTTTTGCCCCCCCCCCCCACAAAAAGTATCTAGCTATGCCACTGATGCATACACTTGCAAAATAATTGCGAGAAACTCGATATATCTCAATTTAATCCGACATGAGTCCATTTTATCCATTCAAAGTACCAGAAAACAACAACTGACTTAGATTGTCCAAGAAGAGCACGAGAAACCATACATATCTCAGGGTTAAATTCCATTCAACTTTGAATGGAGTTTACTGGTTTTGATTGGTTCTAACTAGTTTAAAATTTATGAATATGGCTCTGAATGGTCATCGTTAACAGGTTGAATGGTGATTAAGGTTTTATCCCAGTTTGAATGAAAAAGTGCCCAAAACACATTCAAACTCCCAATAGAACCATTGAAGACCATTCATATATTCTCGAATGGAATTTAGTTCTGGGTTGTTACTTCAATCGGACATATACACAATTATGTCGCTTTTGTCCAATCAGGGAACAAGAAAGGAAGCGGTGATCACGTTCATCCAGTAAGAGTACCAGAAGCATATATAAGTCCATAAAATTGCACACTACGTCAGTTTCTCTTATACTTGTCGATTTCATACAATCACATCACTAGGAGCTGACATATGTCAATTTAAATCGACATGAACTATGTTGGTTCTAGAATTTATGACAAGCCGGATGCACCATAGACGTGCATTCTTTAGACGTCTGCTCTTTGTACATCACCTTCGGGTTTAACATCAGCTTACGGATTTTAGTATTGTACTTTGCAGTCCGTGCCCTTATGCTACAGTCACACGGTCATATACGGATCTTGCGGACGCTGCGGATTTTTGTCCGTAAAAAAATCCGCAGAATCCGTATCTATCCGTAATGGATCCGTAATTAATCTGCAGAATCCGCAGCATCCGCCAGGATCCGCAGAAATATTTTGAAAATCTCAAAATATTTTTTTAATCTCCTGCGGATAAAAAATCCGTAAAAAATCCGCAATGCATCCGTAATTATCCGCAGCATCCGTAAAAATTAGATGTCACCTGCCGCAATTGTTTTTCATTTAGCGTAAATGTCCGTATTTATCCGTAATTCACCCGCAATTATCCGTATTTCATGGCTAATTTAACGTTTCTGCGCAGTTTTTAAGTGATTTTCTGTGGATAAAAAATATAAAAAATCCGCAGCATACGTATTTGACCGTGTGACTGTAGCGTGATTTTCTGTGGATAAAAAATATAGAAAAATCCGCAGCATACGTATTTGACCGTGTGACTGTAGCATTTTACAGCCTGACCTTTCCAGCTGTGTATGGGCTAGGTATTACCAGTGAGGTATTCGGTATTACTAAGGAGTACATTTTCCTCTTTTCGACAAAGTTTCACCTACGTTCTATGGTTCCCGGACAGTTAAGTACGGTGTTATCTTTTAAAGCTGTCTCTGAGGAGAGAATATTGGTTAACACTTCTTTAGCTATATCATTTCCCGCGACTCAGTGTAAATTGGATTGATAGTTAAGCGGTATTTGAATGGAAATTGTCACGAAGGTACATTTTGAAGTGTACCTCCAAAAAAAAATGACAAGAAACTCCGTATATCTCAATTTAATTCGACATGTGTCGATTTTATCCATTCAAGGTGGTTTTAAAAGCGTTTCCTTGCTTGCCAGTGATATGGAATATGGGGCGATTGCAGAGAGGGTTGCTAGGGTGGCTAGTTACGCCCTCAGCCAGCTTGCTGTAATTATTTTTATTTTTTTAACATACAAGTTTTAGGGCTTGAAGAGTGTCATTTCTGGCAGTATGTGACAGACACCGAAGAAAGGGGTCGAGAGATTTGCTATTTTTGATTCCTTGCCGAAGGCAGGCAAGGAATCTATGTGATGGTGATGGCTTGTGTGTATGTGTGTGTATGTTTGTGTGTGACGCCTGCTTGTAAACACGATATCTCAAGAAGGGTAAGTCTGAGGGATTTCATACTTGCCATATAGGTTGCCCATATTAACTAGATGATCGCTATTGTTTTTGGTGGAGGTCAAAGGTCATGTGGGGTCACCAGAGGTCAATGGTAAATACCTTGGAAATTGCTTGTAAACACTCTATCTCAAGATATGTAACGTCAAGGAATTTCATACTTGGCGTATGCATGGCCAATATTAGGAAGATGATCCCTATCGTTTTTGGTATAGGTCAAAGGTCATTTGGGGTCACCAGAGGTGAAAAGGGTCAAAATCGTCCAAGCACAATATCTCTGAATGTAGAACTTGGTTTAACTTGAAACTTGCTGTGTAGCTTGCTTTTTTTTTTTGTAGTACATATTTCTCCTAAAATTTCATGAAGATTACAAGTCATTTGAGGTCAAAATTGGCATTTCCTTAAAGATCCTTCATTCTACGGTAGCTCTGATGGACCATTCATATCAATGATGTCATAACGATCTACGTATAATTACCACACGCTCTGTAAAACTTAACCGTACCCCATGGGAATCCGTACCTAGAAGATCAATCATGACATGCTGTGAGCTGACGGTACAGTAGGTCGGCTCTCCCCATTGGATAGTTGTCATGACGTAGTGACGCTCTCATGACGATAGGCTGAACTATCCAATGGTAGGATCGGATTTCGAAGGAGGGGGGAATTCCCTTAATGCATGTGACGTCACATCGCCATGACTGAATGTGATCGCGCGGAAACCAAATTTTCGTGGAGAAATGTTTCTTTTTTAAAGACAATTTGTGGTCCATATGAATCGTCATACGACTCAAGGGACTGGAACGTACGATTGGAACATTCGTGTGTATTGAAAAGAGGTAAAATGGAGAATAAGGCATAAAAATCGTGATTCAGTTAGGCGAAGTTGGTATCAAAAGGTCGTGAAGTGCGCTACCTTTCCACTATTATATAGCCTATGTAGGGTATTTACTGTATAACGCTAGGCGGACTGCCTGTGACTAGGCCTAAGTGCAAGTATTGTTAGAATGAAGGGTCTTGCATCAATTAGGCCAAGACCTCCCTACGAGTATAGCCTAAGCCCATACTGGAAAGTTCAACAGTTTCCATGCAGATCTATGACAAATGAAATCGCATGCCATACTGGCTTTGGTGCACAATGGCGACGTCATTGTGGCATAACAAACACTAATGTTAGCCTAGCCTACATCCTAAGCCAAATACACAGTATACCTAGGTCTATGTCTGCAGTAAAAAACAGTAATGCACTGTAGTGTCAAGATTATTCTTTCTGAGACTGAGCCAATAACACTGTAAACACGAAAATATTCTTGTCATATTTTAAAAATATTCGTCCGAATGTTTTTGTTATATTTTTAGGAAATATTTCATAAATATTTTTTGTTGAGTTGCAGAAATATTTCTAGGACATTTTTAGAAATATTTCTGTTATATTTTAAAACCTTATCACAACATTTCTAAAATATTGTTATTGCGTCCCAAAAATGTCGCAACAACATTTCCAACTCATTTTAAAAATGTTACAGAAACCTTTTCACCACATTTTCACGCTAGCACTAAAATATTTTTGGGCTGTTTTTGAAACGTCAGTGAAATAGGCCTAGGCCCCTATCATTGCTAGCTTTTTACAGCTTCAATCGATCCGTTAATTAAATTTAAGCTTTTTAGTTAGACTAGCCTAGGTTGGGATACAGAATTAGGCTTAGGGGCCTAGGCCTAGGATCTGACTTAGAAAAATACCTAGAAGACACTTCAGGCTAAGCATGTTCGCAGAAGAGAGCAGCCACTCTTTCGGAAGCATTTGGTTTTAGGCTTAGGCCTATCCGGATTCCCCCAACGCCTGTAGCCAAGGTGTGTTTTCTTGGGGCTTTTCAGTGCCGCAACCTGTCTTCCTGCTACTTGGCTGATGACCTAAGAAGTTTGTGCAGCAACTTCTTGGTCTCTTCACCTTCTGAAGTTGACTCAAGGTCCAACTTTGCCCTGCCTTCATTTTCAAGGAAGCGTTGATGTTGTCTTTTCGCCTGGCTGGATAGTTTCTGCCGCCAGACTTTGCAAAGCCCCCTTCCCGCTCGAAGGATCGCCGAGTGCCAAAACACAGAGAATTCCTCAGAGCAGTTCCAAAACTTCGGGAGTCTGGGTGGGTTTCTGTGAACTCTCAGGTGTTGAGGTAGGGCCTAGCCTACCGTCTTCTTCTCGATGCCGTGCTAAGAGTATCAGCGTGCTGTCTGACATTCCTGTAGTTTTCTTCTTTTAGAAGAATTCTGTCCTTATTAGGATGGGGTGTTCTCTGACCACAACTTATTTTCCCTTCTTCAGAGTGTGGTGTCTTTAGACGAGGCAGGTATATCCGGTATTAGATCCGTAATATCCATAGGTTCCATGCTCTGCGCTAGTAGATCATATATCTTCGTGTAGGTCAATCGAATTTTTAAAGTCTTGTAATCTTCAACCTAAAGAATGACAACCTGTGTGAATCTCACATTGTACTTGGCAATTGACATGTGAGTGTCTTACATTGGTTGCATATTTTGTTGCTTTTGGTAGAGGTCAAAAGTCATGTGATGTTTTTGAAGATTTGTGAACCTTTGAAAATATGATTTTGATTACCCAAATTTAAAAGGAAGAAGTTGATTTTTTACCATGTCATTATTATGTTGTCTACCAGTAATATCTATGCCCATGGGTCTTGAACATTCTGTGTTAAAGTTGAAATCACAGAAATTTATGAGACTGTGCCAATTTGAAAACACGGTACTAGACTTACATTTCAGTGGATCACTAAGCCTCTTGGTGTTCTGGTATGGTTATTGAATCTTTTTTATTATGGTACAAAACCTGTATATTGTCTAGAGTACTGTAAAAGAATCTAGAAAAACACCATCAACTGTAGTTTTTTTGGTTGTTGACAAGGTGTTTATGTATTCCGTTTGTTTCACCTTCAGAAACACGACTGTCCGTTGGTCAGCTTCGTTTAGTTGATGGCAATAACACAGCTGGACGTGTTGAAATCTACCTAGATGGTGTGTGGGGAACAGTGTGTGATGATTACTGGGGCGTACGGGATGCAGATGTGGTTTGTCGTCAACTGGGATTCCCAGGGGCCATCTCAGCTCCTCGGTATGCAGCATTTGGTCAAGGATCTGATCCCACTCACCTGGATGACGTAGAATGTACTGGACAGGAGACTGATTTACTGAGCTGTACTCATACTAGAGATGAGGACTGTTCTCACTATGAGGACGCAGGAGTTGTTTGTATTTCTTCTTCAAATGAGACAGGTTTGTAGATATGTTTTCTTGTACTTATGTATCTAAAGGGCAACCCAGAGCTTAAATATAAAAGGAAGAATTAAGTGTTGAAAGATTTCCATGTTAGGAATGTGGGTTTTTTTGGTTTCGATGAACAGATGAAGGAGAAACCTATGCGTTCCTTATGGCGTGAGTGGGTGTAACTGGGTGTTAGTGTTTATGTGTTTGGGACACATAACTTGTTAACATGATATCTCAAGGGAAAGTCTGATAGCTCTCATGCATAGTGCCTGAACTCCATGTATCGCGAGGAAGAACCCTATTGTCTTTGGTGGAGATCAAATGAATCTGATGTCACCAAAGATTCCACCTAGTTCACATAGTATCATACAATAATATTGAACCATGCTATTAATAAAAATAAAGAAGGTAATTGTTGCTGAAATTTACCATGTACCATGAAATACAACATAGCAACAATGTAATTGATTACGATCGTAATACAAGAGTAGTGACTGTCGATTCCTCGCCGTAGGTCAGGGGTGGGGAACCTGTTTCCTGTCATGGCCATTTAAATATTCATAAAAACCATTCACAGTACAGTATGTATGTCACACTTTTCTTGAAAACACATTATCTCAAGAATGGTAACTTCGAGGCATCTCTTAGTTAGCATGTGGATATCCCTTATTAAATAGATAGTAAGTAGACATTAGTATCGTAGTTGATGGAAATCAAATTGTATTTGGGGTTACCAGAGGTCAAAAGATGAAGTTATAAACACCGCATCTGTAGCAGGGAAACTATGATGAATCTCATACTCGGCATGTGGATGCCGCATATTAAAGTAGATTTCCAGTGTTTTTGGAGGTAGTCAAAGGTCATCTGTAGTCACCAGATGTCAAAACCTTTTCAACATGATATCTCAAGGAAAGAAACTGATCAATCTCGAATTTGGTATGTAAGTATGCATTTTGAGTAAAAAATATATTTTGTGGCGTTCGAAGGTCATTTCAGTTAATCAGAGGTCAGACGGTGCAAACCTTGAAAACAGCTAAATGAACTCAGTCTCAGGAATGGTATTTAAGAGAAATAACGTAGTTGCCTCGTGGATGGTCTGCATACAGTAGATAAACTCGGTTGTTTCTGGTGGATGTCAAAGGTTGTGTGAGGTTACCAAAGTTTAAGTAGTAAAAACGTTGTAAACAGATGATATCTCAAGAATCAAAACAAGTACAAATCACATTTTCAGCATGTGGATACTCAATATGGTACAGGATCACTGTAATTGAGGTGGAGGTCTAAGATCATCTGATGTCACTGTGAAAACCTTCAATACATGGTACCTAAAGAATGGCAACCTGTGTGAACCTCACATTGTACTTGGCAATTAGCATGGGAGTATCTAATATTAGTTGCATATTTTGTTGTTTTCGGTGGAGGAAAAAAGTCATTTGATGTTGTTGGAGATTGTGTAAACCTTTGAAATTATGAATAAAATGAAAAAAAGTTGATTTTTGACCATGTCATAACATGGTGTCTGTCAGTTAGATCTATGTCCATGGATCTTAAATAATCTGTCTTTAAAGGAGAAGCAACCCACGGATTTTGCAGTAAACCCCTAGTAGATACTAATATTCTAACTAGTTTTCTGAAAAAGCTAGTTGAACAGCATTGCCCTAAATTTTCATGAATTTTTCCAATTAATTTTTCATACACATGATGCTAATAACCATTTTCTTGTTTCCAAAACAGAGGGCTCTTCTAATATTTCAATTCAATTCAATTCACTTTATTCCAATCAATGCACATAAAATTCGAATAACATATATGGTAAGTATGACATAAGAAATATACAAGAGCAAGAGCATTGATTCAGGAGTTCCCGAAGAAAGTTTAAAAACAAAACTTGTGGGGGAGGGTACCCCTTTAATAATAAAATAGAAAAAATAACTAACCACAGGCAAAATGTACATCAAAAAGAAAAATACAAATTACACAACAAGATACAGTACAACACCAAACACCTGTTCCCCTACTCTGCTAAACAAAACAAAACAACCCCCACCCCCACCACACCCACAGGGAAGTCCAAAACTGAATTAGCTTTACATATATTTAGAAATTAGTTCCCTTTTGAAGTGATTCTTAAAGCAGGTATAAGAGGATGTTCCTTTCAAATTTCCATTAAGTGAATTCCAAATTTTAGGGCCTGAAAAGCAGATACAATAGTGGGAAGAGGTCAAGCACTTGAGAGGTAGATTGAAATGATCATTTCGTCTGGCGCTATAGCCATGAATAGAGTTACGGACTGTGAAAAGATTATCAAAACGGGAGCCTATTGTTGTATTGATAAACAAAACAAGCTATTTGGAGTTTTTTGGTGTCAGAGACTTTCAAGGTATTCAGAGAAGAAAAGATTGGGTTGCTTCTGGTGTTACTATTTGAATGGGCAATAAAGCAAATGGCTCTTTTTTGAAGCGCACGAGTTTCTGTAGACGTGATGAGTAATTATTTCCCCAGACAATGTTACAATAAGTAAAATACAGTAAAATAATAGCGTTATAGATCGAAAGCAGTATGTTACAAGGGAGGTAGTGTCTTAGTTTGTTCAATATACCTACTCCTCGGGATATCTTACTTGAAATGTAATCAACATGAAGTTCCCAGCTTTAATGTTTATCTATAAGAATGCCTAAAAACTTAGCATGCGATGAAAATGGAATGAAATCGTTCTTAATAACAATACCTTGACACTCTGGGGGCACATTTTTACCACGGGAAGAAAACATCACCGTACAAGTTTTTGTTACATTAAGGAAAAGGTTATTAATCTGAAACCACAGACAAATATTTTTTAACTCTTGCACAACCGTAGAAATAATATTAGCAGAATTGTCATCAGAATAAAAGAGATTTGTGTCATCAGCATAAGTAATCATTGTAAGTTTCTGGCTAGAACGATGAAGATCATTAACATACATTAAAAGCAGAAGAGAACCAAGAATGGAACCCTGGGGAACCCCACACAGAGCTTTTTTACGCATTGAATAGTGATTATTGTTACTGACAAATTGATAGCGATTACAGAGATAATTGCGTAGCCATGTATGAGCAACCCCCCTAATAACGTAACTGTTTAGTTTACTTAATAGAATTTCGTGGTCCAAAGTGTCGAAAGCCTTGGATAGATCTAAGAAAGTACCATTGACGTATTGTCCCTTTTCAAATGCATCAGTAAGTAAGTGAGAAAGGTAAACAAGAGCTTGAGAAGCTGTTTTTCCAGGCAGAAGCGAAATTGACCATCGAAAATAACATTGTTTCTATTAAGAAATTCTAGCATTCTAGTAAATATGATCTTTTCAAGTATTTTTGAGAAACATGATAATACACAGATAGGTCTATAATCTGGAATAACAAGAGGGTCACCTGACTTAAAAACGAGAATAACACGAGCAACTTTCATTCGGGGTGGCACGATTCCTTGAGACATAGACAAGTTAAAAATATGGCAAAGAGGCTTACTTGTTGAATGAAGAATACATTTAACTACTTTTGGAGAAATATCGTCATAACCAGGTGCCGAAGATTTTAGGGACGAAATAATGTTAACAATTTCTTCCTCGGAAGAGGGGTCTAGAAAAATTGAGAGTAAGGAGGCAGGAGAAAGATAACGACGGTAAGCATTAGCATCATTAGATGATGTTAAAATTTCAGTCATTAAAGTCAGTCATTTCAGTCATTAAAGTGAGCACAAATTAAATTTGGATCTGATATATGTGTTCTATCCACAGAGATCTCATCAACAATTTTCGGAGTATAATCTTTCCCTAACATGGTATCAATAAAATTCCAAGTTTCTTTCATGTTTCCTCTCAATTTCGAACATTCGTTGTAGTAGAAATGTTTCTTTTGGTTTTTTATAATACGAGTCAGGATGTTTCGAAAGTTTGGGTATTCTTTGTAGTTCTCATGGGTTGGATGCTTCAAATATTTACGATAGAGTTTGTTCTTAGTTTTACACGAGTTTAAAATACCATCAGTCATCCAATCTTTACGATGGGTAGAAACCTTTCTATTATTCACCAAAGGAAACGAATTGTTGTAGTGTAGGAGAAATTTATCAACAAAAATATTGTAGGCTGTATTAGGATCATTGCAATGAAATACATCATGCCAATCTTCATTTGTTAAGGAAGTACTAAAAGCGTCAATCTGAGAAGATTTAAAACTACGAGTCGTAGAGAGTTTGGGAGGCCACGGTCTATGTGAGCTACAAAATTTGATATGCTAAAGACAGGAAGGTGGTCAGAAATATCCATAATCAAAATACATGAGTGGAAATCACGAGGGTCATTAGTGAAAATATTGTCAACCAAGGAAGTGGAGGAGGGAGTGATACGAATGGACAAGAATTGCAATGGGAAAAAGAAATGGGATGTCATGAAATTGAGAAAATCTTTTACATTTGAATCAGTATTCAATTTTAAGAGATTACAATTAAATTCACCCATTAAATGGCATTTACAATTAACATTAGACACTTTGCTTAGAATATTAATAAAGGAGTTTTCCGAAACATCATTATCGGCACCAGTAGGGCAGTAAATTACACCAACGATATAGTTACCTAAAGTACTACTATTCTTAAACTGAATAAAAATAGATTCAAAGAGGCCCTCTTCAAAGATACTAAGCTCAGAAAGGATTTCAAACTTGAGAGTATTTTTAACATAGATGCCGACCCCACCAACGATTCTAATTGATCTCGGAGTATGGACAAAATTGTAACCAGGTATCAAAAAAAGTCCACTACAAGAGTCACGTTTTAGCCAAGTTTCAGTTATACCTATTAAATCAAAAGAGAGGTCTAAACCATGCATCTGTGAATAGAGGGAGTTGAAATTACTTTGCAGGCTGCGAGGTTTATGTGAATGAGAGAAAGTTTGTCACTAGAAAGGGCTTGAACCCTTACTCCAAATCCAGATCTGGGCCAGATATGAAATTCCATATATGGGCCAGATATGGATTTCATATCTGGGCCATATCTGATGCAGATATGGGATTCATATCTGGGCCAGATAAAAAATTGGGCAGATATAACCCAGATCTACGCCAGAACCGGATGTAAGCCATATATGGCCAGATAAAGTTTTATCTAGATCAAGTCTTTATATGAAACAGATAAAATTTTATCTGGACCAGATATGGTCCTTATATGAGCAGAATATATTTCCATATATGGCCCATATCTGCACCAGATATGGAATTTATATCAGATCAGATATAAAGTTGGCAGATATAACACAGATCTAAACCAGAAACAGATCTAAACCATATATGCCCAGATAAAGTTCTATCTGGATCAAGACTTTATATGGCACAGATAAAATTTTATCCAGACCATAATCTGGTTTAGTTTTGAATCATAGGTAGGACTAATAGTCCACACGCCTCATGGAGACATTCAACACCTTTCTTTCCTAAAGTCCCGTGACTCTCTGGCGAAGAGCCAGGGGCGAAAACACCAGCAGATAATGTTTAAGAGCTTCATGAAGAATTTAATGTAAGTTTTGGGTTGGATTGACTTAAGTACATAAATTCAACTTATTTCATAACAGTTAACAGAAAAATGTCTTGAAATTTCCTATTTTATGTAAGCACAGTGATATGGGCTTCTTATGTTAAACTTTATTACGTATTTGACTCTAAATTTTGTTTACTGCGTAGTGCATATTTTACTTTCAACTTCCTAAATCATGAAAAATGTAGGTTTAGATACAAGCTCCGCCCAAATATGCAAATCATTTGTATAAGTTCACTTAGTATACTGCGTTATTAACAAAAGTGTAGCCACTAAATAACTGCAATGTCTGGGAAGGTGATGCTGTATCCAAAACATGTCTTAATTTGTAACAAGCATAATCCAAGAATCAAATCAAATAAAAAATAAAACAAACTAACAAAATGCTCATTTGCATATCAAGCATATCAAGTTATATCTGGCTTGATATGGCCATATAAAACTTTATTTGCATATCTGGCATGGATTTTTATCACGTTATATCTGGCTTGATATGGCCATATAAAACTTTATTAACATATCTGGATAGGCATTTCATCCGTTATATCTGGCTTGATATGGCCATATAAAACTTTATTTGCATATCTGGTCTGGCATTGAATCAAATTATATCTGGCTTGATATGGCCATATAAAACCTTATTTGCATATCTGGAAAGGCATTTCATCAAGTTATATCTGGCTTGATATGGCCATATAAAACTGTATTTACATATCTGGACAGATATTTCATCAATTTATATCTGGCTTGATATGGCCATATAAAACTTTATTTGCATATCTGGACTGGCATTGAATCAAATTATATCTGGCGTGATATGGCCAAATAAAACTGTATTTACATATCTAGACAGACATTTCATCAATTTATATCTGGCTTGATATGGCCATATAAAACTTTGTTTGCACGTCTGGAAAGGCATTTCATCAAGTTATATCTGGCTTGATATGGCCATATAAAACTGTATTTACATATCTGGCCTGGCATTTCATCAAGTTATATCTGGCTTGATATGGCCATATAAAACTTGCTATAATGTATCAAGGCACCTAAATCTGGTTGTACATCTGGCTTGATATGGCCATATAAAGGCTGTATTTAGCCAGGTATATCCAGATATCAATCCATATCTGGAATTGAAGTAAGGGAAAATGATTGTTAAATTTGTTAACATCGAAGTATTGACATTGAGATTGCTTTCAGGGTCAATATTAATCAAGGGATCCCAGCTGTCATCAGTGGGATTATGGAAATTTAATTCAGAAACAGGGAACAATTTCTAAGGCTTAAAGAACTAGTATGACGTAAAAGAGCCACATCGTAAGTATCACGATGTCTCAGTCATTGTACATGAAATGCACACTACCCTATACTACAAGGATTAGTACAGAACAAAGTTCTGATGCTTCCTCAAAGTAGTTGAAAGAGCGTAATATACCCTACCTTGGCCTACGAGGACTCGCATCCATTGCCAACAGCTTTGACAATTTCAAGCGATTTTTAGGGCTTCACATAAGTGACTATTCCATGCCACTAATGTAAGCCTGCATACTGCCCCAGTAACTGTAATCTACCTACCTTGTCGTTAGGTCCACTCAGTCCTCTTTTCTTTGCCTCAGTAACTCATCAAAATGGGAATTCCAAAATGAATATTCCTCAAACATATTTGTCAAAAATCATTATCGCTTACGATACCGTTAGCTCACTCCCCAGTTGCGTAGAAAACACAAACACAGGTTCCCGATCAGTTGCAGAACTGGTACAGTACAACTGCTAATCATAGGCAACCAACTTCACAACAGATCCTGCTCTTGCTCTATTTGTGTCGATGTTTAAATCCATCCTCTGCATTTTGAGGCTCCAAAGGATACAGTAAGTACAGCAAGTAGGTATACTGTTTCAAGTTTGACATAAGGTAATGAGTACGACTACGTCCTGCTGAGTTCTGCAGTGGTTCTAACGTTACCCTGTATATAATGGCCTACAATTCTATCCAGTGTACTATAGTCTGCGTGCTGTGTGTGTAAATCAGTGTTTTAGTGTATGGTGAATTACGGTAGTGTTGCCAAGTCACGCAAACTATTTCTGCTACACTTCTGAAAATCTTTTTTTTTTCTTTTCACTGAAATAATGTGTCATGAAAATATACTTAATACAAAATTTCGAATTTTATTCCCTATTACAAGTGGCGAAAGGAATTTTGTCAAGCATTTTATGGTTACTTACCACATCATGTGCAATTCAAATTACTTCGGGTGGGTTGGTAAATTTTCTGTTGTAATGTGATACGAGGCTCGCTTTCGTCATTGTACATCCGGGAACTGGCAAGATGCAAAAAACAATGACTCGAACCAACAGCAACATTAGAATCATTTTTTAAGTTGAAATAAATGTATTAAAGCCTTCTATGTGCTTCTTTCGGAAAAACATATCTATGTGCTTCTTTCGGGAAAAGCATATATTAAAGTGTTAGTCTTAATGCAGAAAAAGCTAGGGTTTATTTTTCCTTTAAATTGAAAGCAAAGAAGTTTATGAGACTGTGTCAATTTGAGAACAAGGCGGTAAACTTTCATTTCAGTGGATCGCTAGGTCTCTTGTTTTTATAATATTGTTACTGTATCCTTTTGATTATGGTATACTTTTTGTATATTGTCCAGTGTAACGTAGAAAAAACATTTTCCTGGTAAAAACATCATCAACTGTCGCTTTTTTTTTTTGGTTGTTAACAAGGTATTTATGTATTCACTTTGTTTCACCTTCAGAAACACAACTTTCTATTAGTCAGCTTCGTTTAGTTGATGGCAATAACACACTGTTGGACGTGTTGAAATCTACCTAGATGGTGTGTGGGGAACAGTGTGTGATGATTACTGGGACCTAAGTGATGCAGATGTGGTTTGTCATGAACTTGGAATCCCAGGGGCCATTTCAGCTCCTCGGTATGCAGCATTTGGTGAAGGATCTGATCCCACTTACTTTATACAGTTACAAGGAAAACCTGATGTAACAGCGCAATATATGTGCAATATTTGATAATTTTGGTATACGAACAATGTATAGATGCACTGAATGCGTATAATCTGGATAATGTTGAGCCACAGTTTAGAATAGTGATGGGTGGGTTCTTATAATTGAGACAAAGATAAGAAAAGTGATTGGTAGGCTATCATTAGCCAGAAAGCCAAAAGGTTTAGTGATTCCTTGCCCCTTGGATATAATCTGAGTACAGCGGTTCACCTTTGATACAGTATCATGGTGAAGTTACTGTGCTATATAGAAAGTAAAAAATCTATGGACATACATCAAACAGATACATATTATGTCAAAATTATCATAAATTAGCTTGTTGTTTTTAATTTGGGTAAAACATGCCTGGTGTAAGATCCAAAAAAGTTTCAAACTTGACAGATAAGGTTAAGAAGGTTTTACTATTGCGCTCTTTGAAGCTTAAACTTCTCAAAATCTAAAGAAATTCTGTAATAAGCTCAGTGTGGACCTCCCACATGTCAAGTGTGAAATTTGAATAGTATTTCTTCGGTGGGGTATCACGTTTAACAAGGTTTTTAGTGAGACCTTCCGTGAAGTCAAATGCCTTTTGACCTCTACCAAATATCGTAAATATCATACGCTCAGTATACCCCTGCACAGCATGGGATCCATACAACTTCTCCTTCTTGCGATATCCAATTAAGGAATTTTGGCAATTTGACCTACAATGACCTCAAATGACCTTTACACTTCACAAAAGTAACAAGGGTAATCTTCTTAATATAGAACATATGTATGCCAAAAGAATAGGTCCCTCACTGTTATGCATCTTGAGATATTGCGTTTACAGGAGGATATCAAAGGGTTTCCTGTTTGACCTCTGGTAACCCAAAATGACCTTACCCTTTAACAAAATCCTTACCGTATTTCTACTTGATGTGGGGCCCTCACAAACTAAGTAAGATATTAATTGGAGTTTCCTTCCCTGACATAATTTGTTACAAAGTATTTACAGTTTTGACCTCTGTTGACCTCAAGTGAGATTTCACTCAAGTGAACTTACACCCGTGAACTTTGATCAATAGGTTTTACCAAAAAGAACTAAGATCATCTAATCAATATGGGACATCCATTTGACAAGTATAAGGTCCTTCAGTGTTACCCTTCTTGAGACTTTTTCCATATAAACAAGCACTTTCCTTGGTTTCTATAATTTGACCTCTAGTGACTCCAAATGACCTTTGACCTCCATCAACTACTGCAGACACTGCTTAATGCGGAGTAGTACCCAGCTGAAAAATGTTTGAGATTCACAAACATTTTTCGTCTGGAGATATCTGATTATCACATGAACATTACTTTAACACTTTGACTTCCAATAATCCTAAATGACCTTTGACCTGCAGCGACAACAGTAGAGATCATCTATTTAATTTGGAGTATCCAATTCGCAAGAAGAGATCTCTTAGGCTTTCGCATCTTGAGATTAAATGTTTGACAAAACATTTTCAAAGTTATTCACAGTTTGACCTCTGGTGACCTTTGACTAACACCAAACCACTGGGGGCAATCTTCTCAACATGGAGTATCTACTTCAAAGTACGAGATCCCTCAAGCTTGCCTACCTTGAGATACTGTGTTTGGAAGCAATGATCAGGTTTTTCACTATTTGACCTCCGGTTACCCCAAATGAGCTTTGACCACCACCAAACTCAAAAGCGATTATTTGTTCAATATGCAGTATTATATGTCAGCTATGAAACTCATTGAAATTTTTTTCGTCTGGAGATATTGTGTTGACAAGATTTTCTCATGACTTTCACAGCCTGACCTCGGATAACCCCTGATGACCTTTGATTTGCACCGAAAACAAAAGGAACCACCTACTTAAAATGGGTTATTTACATGTCAGATTTGAGATCTCTTGAGTTTATGCATCTTGAGATTTTATGTTAACATGCAATTTTCAAGGATTTACAGTTTGACCTCTCGTGACTAAAATCAATGGGATCATTTATTAAATATGTGCTATCCTCATGGTAAAAGTGAAATTCATCAAAGTTTCCCATCTGGAGAAACAAGCATTTACAAGCGTTTACAAGCATTTTTGGTTACCCCCTATGACTTTGACCTCCACCGAAGACAAAAGGGATCATCTACTCAAAATGGGTTACAAAATTTATGTGTGAGTTTCCTTACTTTTACTCTTTTTGAGACACAAGCAAAGCGTCACATTGATACAAACACACATACCCACCTACACACACACGACATGCTCAGCGTAAGCAATGGAGTAGGGGGAAAAGCCAGTGAGCCACAACTGGAAAAAGGGTCGTGGCCGGTCCGACTTAAACCAATTGGTTAGAAACTGAGCCGTAAAACCTCATCTAACTAACGACATGGCATAGATGCCTTTTACCTCCGTCAAAGAATCAAACATGTGAATCTGTGGTCTGCTTTGCGCCCATCCAATAGCCCTATAGAAGCTAGCGAAAATGCTTTGTACTAATGCACACATTTTTGTAAATACCCCAGAGCTTCTGGGGTCTTCGCCCTCTGCACCCCCACAGGTGCTTTGCTCCTGGATCCGACCAGGGGCCCTAGGACGGCCGCGGGACCCCACACAGTTAGCTTTGGAGCGCTTTGCGCTCCCGGTGTCGCCTCCAGTGCCGTTTTGGTATTTCAACCTAACTTTGTCTGTAGTTGCTCCACTGCCAAAAAAATTCCTACATTTGGCCATGCAGAGAAACTAGCAATCCACGAAATGCAATTACAGTCCCATGCATAAAAAGACAACTTCTATCATAAGAAACGTTGCAATACGCCTTTGCCGAATGATGAGATCACTGATGTTTGATAGCAACTAAGTCTGTTTAGGGAAAACCAAGTTGTTCGGTTACATAGAGTAAAAAATTCCAGAAAAATTATAGAAGATAAAGATATTATTTATTGGATATTTTGGATCTCAGCCGTAATTCAGGGCCTAAAATATGGCATGACAACTTCACATCATTGTACAACTTTGCATCCGAGAAACAACACTTAACTAAATGAAAGTTTTCTTCCCCTTCATGCGTTCCTGGACCCCTCCCCGTCTTCAAAAGTAGTAAGTAAAGCAAAGATGTATTGGCACCTAAGATATTGGTATCTCAATGATTTGGCATAAATTGTTAATAAGTAACAAGATCGAAAGATGTAAACATCGTTACAGAAAAACATTGAGACCTTGGGATCCAAGATAAAAGTACTTGAATACTGCAAAAAAAATATCAAATTACTTGATCTCAACAATTTAACATCACGACGGATGATGTTAATAAATTTACATCCGAGATCATTTTATCTCAATATTTTGAAGTAAAATATTTAAATTTTGAGTAAGAGGATTTAAGATCCGTAAGTTATTGGCCGTTATTGGCTGTAAGTTATTGGGATATTGGCAGCGTAGATGTTAGTCCTGGTCGAGACGTTAGTAACCTTTCACTTCTCACGCTTTTACAAAAAGAGGGGGCTTGTCAACTAGACTGTACGAACTCGAGTATTTCTTTCATTACTAACGTCTTGGTCATTTTTTCAGAAAGGGGCGTGACGCTATGCAAATTTCATTCATTAATTTCCGAAACGTCATAGTACGTCAGATTATCAACAGGTGATCTCCATGCATCCGAGTCTTCGACATTCTCACGTATTAAAATGGAAAGCAAAACAATCAGGTCGATTATAATTCCCTTAATTCTCCACCTCTAATTGCATTCGAAGGCAGTATGCTTAGGCAGGTTAAGGGATCCTTGACAAATTTTGTCAGTTATGTTACAAGAGGGTTCGCATTAAACCTACTAACAATGGAAGAAATTCCTTATACTTAGGCAAAAAGGTACGTCATTCGTACTCTGTAGCTATACTTTGTGTTGTGTAATAGTGCATTAATGGGCGAAAATTGCCTGCAGTGATGTGCGTGATTATGAAAACGCAATTTTTATGACAGGAACAGTTTTCGGAAACCCACTCGTAAAAAGGTTAGTGAAAATACGTCCTGATACCATAACTCACAAATGCCAAGGTGTAGATGGCATTCTTGCCTTTTTGGAGCTTATTACTGAAGACTGAAGAGAGTAGAATGCGTGGGCCCGCCGGGCGGGGGGGGGGGGCGTGTAGCTGTCAACTGTGAAAGTGCCGTAAAATTAGCAAGTAAGACATCCTTCTTTTATGTCATGGTTTGTAAAAAGCCTTTACCATCTTTCCTTACAGTTTGGTGAAATACACAGTATGTACGCTTTTAACTCAGGTACATGCAGACCTGTAGGACCATAGCAATTATGCAATCCCCAGAAGAATAACTTACCTGACACCCCCCCCCCCCCTCGTCTTACACGTTGAAGATTTCCTTTTCATCGTACCCAAGTCACAAGTGCAGATGCTCATTCTGCATGATCAGAGTTATTTCTGGCTTACTAGCAGCTTGTCTATAAACCTGTTACCAAACTTTCCATAATTATGAGCTATGCTCAAACATTGTGGGTGCCAGTGTCATACCTTACAGGTAGTAAGTAGCTAAATAGTCTTGTAACCAGACTGGGACAGAGGATTAAACGGCTGAGACTTGCACGCCCCAGTTTGGACAGAAAAATTGCTAAATTTGTACTAGGGGATAGTATAATGGCATTCTTTTTTAAAATTTGAAAGCAGTGATCATGATTCTTAGTCAAAGCTAATCAATTCCAGTACAACTCAAACTGGTATTATAGTGCTGAAGAGTGGCCTGTCACATTGAATTTTAGTTTCAATAAAGGTCAGGGATGCATATGGCTACTAAGAATGGTCTACAGTCTTGAGATGTTTAAATTTCCCAGGTGAGATACACACTGGCTTTCATCAGGAAGGTTGTAGTTACCTGGTAACCCTGTATGAGGCTCTTGCATTCTATCTAGCATACCCACTTATCAAAACACAGGAAGATGAAAATATGGTGTAATACACAGACCAAATGAGATAGAAAATGAATTTAAAAAAATCAAAGAAAGTCTTTGATTTAAGGCCCATAGTTCTAACCAAAGTTGATGACAGCACTTTATTTGATATTCATTCAAAACAATATACTTGACTTGACTTGACTTGACTGGGACTCGAGCATAAAATGACTCGAGTCCAATTGAAGTCTTGAGTCAAGGAAAATGACTCGAGTCTCCTGTTGCGACTCGAGTCCTTTTGACGCAACTCTGATGTTTGTAAATGTACCCAATTCTGGACTATGTGCATGTGCGTATCGCAAGGTAGACGCGGCCGCGACACACAGTACCCTTGCGTAATGAATACAAGCACTGCATGCCTATAGTATAGTTGTCACTTCACAAACGGGCCGCGCCGGGCAGTTCCACAAATCCGCACTCACTGCTGCGGAAGCATGTCATATCAGGCTATGTACACATCATGCACACGTGTTTTTTTTTTATAGTATTATACAGTGCGTAATGCATGCACGCATTTTATAGCTCTACTCTCTAAATGTAAAAGAGTGAATTTCACTCTTCGACGATTGCCTACAGTGACCACTCTCTGTTTCGAATGGAATTCCACTCTGCCCGGAGTGGTAATTCACTCATTTGGAGTGAATTACCACTCCTAAAAGAGTGAAATTTTTACTCGAAGAAAGAGTGGTCACTGTAGGCAATCGTCGAAGAGTGAAATTCACTCTTTTACATTTAGAGAGTACGTAAATATCTGTTCGATACTGTGCTCAGATCAATGGGGCTAGTATTGCACCCTTTCTCGAGTTGACTACGTACGTGCTCACGTGCATACGTGCGTACGAGTCGAGTACAAAATCGACTGCCGAATTTTCGTACACAGCTCGTTTCAGTCACCCTCATTGCGTAAATCATAAATTTACAAAGCTTACTCTTTCACATCACACAAATAAACATGCGTGTTATACATAAAAAGTCCCCACCATTATTACTGCATCATATTAGGAAAGAACTAAATATGAAGCGGCACATGGCAGCGATCGAAAAACTACTGAACGTTACTTTGCATACCCCATGTTCTTGCGATGTACGTGAACTTCTCTACAGAGCAGGAACGTAGCCTAATGTATGGGTGTTTATAAACAATTACGAACCTACACATGCACTTCACTGTGCTTTAATCGTGATTCACTTGACTTTTGTACATGGCCTAAAGTATAAGTGTTTGCGCACATTACAGACCTACAGAAAACGTGTGATTAATGACTGCGCGAATTCTTTTCGCTTCGCTCTCTCTTCGATGGAAAAATGTGGAGAGAAATGATGAACGTCCATCAATTTACATCAGTTCCATGTAAAAAAGAGAATGTCTTAAATAAAATACGTATTTTGGAGATAGCAACAAGAAGAAATAAGACAACACTAGACAAATCATTCATGCCAAGACGATCCTACAGAACCGACGGTTGTGAGAGTTGGCAATGAATAGGGAAAGTCTGCAAACGGATTTGGAGAATATGTCCTTCACTGCCACTTCATTTTATGGACTTTTCAAGGTTGACTGGTATATATTATTACACAGAGTTTTCTTCAAAAGTAGACATTTTTCAATAAAAGTTTTCTAAAAATCAGATTCTATGTAAAATTTACACCTTCCTCGATATTACTTTCGTGAAATTCAAGCCCCAGAACATTAAAAATGATAGAAGAAAAGTTAGCAATAAATCACAACAACGTGACAGCTGAGCAACAGCTGTTCGGCAGTTATCCAACTTACTCCCTACCGTCAACACAGTTAGCACCACAGAATTCTTTGACTGTCAGCGACTTGGTAAACAAAATGAAATATTTGTAGAACGATCTGTAAGGTCAATAAAACTTAGTCAAGTAAGGGAGTGGGTGCAGATAGCAGGGGCGGATGCAGGTTGTGACTAAAGGGGGGGGGGGGGGTTGCGACATAGTTACTATCTAAGCGGAGCGCCACCATGAGTTGGCGCGAAGAGTTCAGAGAAAAGTTTTGGTCCAGAAGACCCCCAGGTTGCAGGAATGGCATTTTCCACGCGTTTCCTAGGCTCTTTGATCCGTATAAAAACAAGCTCTTGTGCGAGATGCATGCTCTACAGCCCGATAACCTTTGGCGTAACCAGGATTTTTGATTTGGGTGGCCAACCGCAGGACCTGATCGCCGGCCTGGGGGAGGGGTCAAAGGGGAGGGGGTGTCCCCATTTGAGAAATTTTGGAATATTTAAGTACCCTCAGATGCAATCTGGTGCAACATTTTTTTTATTCCATTACAAAAAAAATTGTTCTGCAAAGAATGGGGGGGGGGGATGCGTACGCACCCTGGATCCGGCCCTGAACTGTCATAAGAAAAATTATGCTTATCAAACCAAAGGTTGTCAGTGCATTGGTGTAGTTGTGTAGTCAGGCCTTGCTCGAGATGGGCACTAGCCTATATGCAGATTTTTCCGGGGCTGTTGGTGTAAATTAGTCATAAGAAAATGTCAAACAAATTACCAAAAGTCGTAAGCGTTATAACTGAACATAGCTAATAGTTTTCGCTTCAGAATGTTAATAAAGCCATGGGTTGAGCACTGGCATAATTGGAGGAAATGGTCGGCTCTCCAGAACTCAGTGACGTGACCAAAGTAGTGATATATCGGGATAAAATAATTTGATATAGAAATAGTCAATCTATATCTCCTGGTGTAAAGGAGTAAATTTTCAGGAAAACAGTGTAGGGCCTAATTTATGTAGTTGGTTGACTATGCGATTGTGCTATTGCTAAAGTTTTTACCTTTTAACTATACAGAATTGTAAGTCCTTACGCGCACTACGCTTCCAACCCATCGGAACACTGGTCGTACTATGCGTTTGTAACAATTTCATGTAAAGTGCCACAGCAACTTTACCAAATCTCTTCCGAATACAAATACACTGAATAACGGCGTTTTCTATTTTCATGGGAACATCACTCGTATCGGAGGTATGCTTTTTTTATCTGAAGAAATTCACATCATGAGTATTTTTCGCCTCTCTGGTCATACCGATGAGACATGTGTATTATCAAAGCTAATATAAAAATCCCAAAAGAAATTTTTTATACTTTACCAGGGAGAAAACCAACCTATCAAGGTTTATCTGCACTCGAGAAAATTCCTAAAACTGAAACAAATCCTTCTGTAAATTCAGAAAACTTTCGACACCTACAAAGAATTAGCTCTATTTTGGAAAAATAATTTTGCATCCAGTCGGTTGCGTCCTTGCTTCTTTCACCGCAATTTTATCCTTTGTAAAGCAGTCACAGACGCAGTCTCGTGCTACGTAAATATCCATTCACCCCGTGATATTTCTAACCGCTACTGGCACAAACTCGACATACAGTACCCAAAAAGAAGCATTGAATCGTAACACTCTTAAATCATTCCATCAAGTGAAGTACTGCTATGGGGAGGGGGTCTTGTAGTTATCATGCATCCGATTTATTTTTGTTTTTTTCTACTGCTAGCTGTGCACCAGCTTATCAAAAAATAGGAGAATTCAGATTTCATGATTTCTACGTCAACTCGATCGTTGACATTCTATCGCCGACTTTACCCTACCGCTACTGATGAGACCTGGTACTTATCTTCCATGGTCGAAACACGTCTAGCAATAGCATACCAGCTTTGGCTTACTACCAAGTAAGGTCACTCTATACCATTTAAACCAGACCCATCCCTGGTATAATGATTTCCTATTTTAGTTACCATAACATGGTAACTTGACGGTTCTAGGATACATTATAGGTATCTTGTATATCCCGACATATCTTCACTTCAGTCACGTCACTGAGTTCTGGAGAGCTGACAACTGTCTTTAATTCCTAATTTTTTTTTCAGAATTCGATGGGGGGGATGGCCCCGTGGTCCCCCTCTGGCTACGCCAATGCCGATAACGATCATGGGCGTCAGGAGTGAGGAGTATTGATTCCACTCCTTTGTTGTGCTCTCTTTAGGCACTCACAGTGACTCACTGAAAGTTACTCGCTAATGCTCAATGAAGAAAATTTGGTTTCTCTTTTTGAAATCTTCTGCAAGTATTTGGTATTGGGGCCTCAAAATTCAACTGGTATAGGCTTGATCGCATGCATGGGATTTTTGGTTGTCTCGTTATGTAAGCGGAGCGCGACCACTGGTTGGCACGGCGTGAACCAAGAAAAATTGACCCTTCTCAGACCTTACAATCTATACTTAGGCCATCTTTATGTTTCATGTTTTGTATGTTTGTCATTTCCATGGAAGCATTACGTTTCTTTGGTGAGCTTATCATAGAGCTGTACCTCCTCTTGAAGGACTCACTGACTCCATAAGGATTTTGAACGAGAGAGAATCGGGACGATAGAAGGAAAATACGCTGTCAGCAAACTTATTATGGCATGTTAATTGCATTGTTAAAACATACCGGGGAAAATAAACAACATATTATACAAAATGAAAAAAATCCTCAAAAATCAAAGGGGGGTAAACCACTAAACCCCCCTTGGATCCGCCCCTGGATAGGAAACACCTTGTTTATCAGCTCTGCTTTATGACTAGATATACTTTAGGATGACGGGTATTTTATTGGATTGTACGACTCTGTCTTCTGTGGGAGCAACTTCTCATGTTTTTTTTTTTTTTTTCAAAAAACAATTATCATTTTTGAATTCTTTTTATCGCATCGTCTCGCAAATAAATTTTCGTGGGCTACAGTATGAGGTGGGGGGAGGTGTGGACTGTGGATACTGGTTGATGAAATCAGCCCATCACAGTATTATCTGTAGGACCTAGTCAATACATAATCTTTGGCCTCACAAATTATTTATCATGCTATTAGTGTGTCGATCATAAATAGGTAGTCCGTATATCAATTTTTTGTCACGTCAATACCGTTTCGAGAAAATGCCTTGGTGCCCTGACTGAATTTCATGAGTTACCTTGGTGCCCTGTTTGTTCGACCAAGACTGTCTTGGTTCGCTGCCCTTTGGACAAAAATCCAAGGCAATCTTTTATGTGCCCCCCCCCAAAAAAAAAATTGCCTTGCCCTTCTCGATTCTTAATTCGAGGACTCTTCACTTCTGCGGAGTTACCATAGAGCCATGAGGAGCAAGAGACTTGAAATGCCCAAGCTGCAAGCTTCGTCACTTTACCGTGTAGACCTCCCGAGAGAAACATGTAGTCACCAGAAATTCTGTAAATCTGCACAAAGTTAATTCATCCTTTTTGGCCGAACTTTTATTTTACTTTACCGAATAATCTTTTAGGAGTGGAGACTCATCAATTCTAATCAACTAAAATCAACAATTTCTGAACCCTCTTTATTTTCTTCTGTGCTATTTGGAGCTACACCCCAGAGATCCCCAAGACAGACTTTGTAGGAGCAAATGACCCTTATGTAACAGTGGTTTAAAGAGGTTTAGAGGCTGACATGAGGGTGAAAACGTGGTTTTCATGGCTGCCATTTCGAAATCGAAAATGGCCGAAATAATGAATTTGAACCTCGTAGCACCTATCAAAAATTGAGAGCTGCGGTCATATAGTATTTAAGGAAAGTTTGGTGCTTTTGTCCTCATCATCCACACCCAGCCTAAATATGACGCCAGGCTGCCAGACTAACAGTACTTATCAAGTTAAGTCAGGTTAAAGATGAGCCTTTAAAGGTAATTTTGGACTCAAGAAATATGACGGTTTACCCAACAGAAGGACAAATTTTAAACCACTTTAGTCAAAGTCATAGAAAAATTAGAGTCCACATCATTCATTTTTCGGAAATTAGCGCAAATGATTGGAATACTCTCATCAATATTTCTTGCGCATCAGGATAGCCAATTTTTATAGGAATCCTGAATTTAATAAGTATATAGCACTTCAGGTGAATCCCGGAAATTATGACTCAAAGATACTCTTATCTTAAGAGACTTCAGAAGAACTAGATTGGTGGAAGGCGAATCTACTACAAGCTCAGGAACCTATTCCGGCACCTGGAGCTGATTTGGTTTTACAACAGTTGCCTTACTGCAGGGCATGTGGGAAGGTGGGGGTATGTGTATGTTCCAAATCATCAAGAAAGTGGAATAAAATTGAAAAAAGCTTACACATCAATGTGTGGAGCTGTTGACTATTTTATATGCTTGAAAATCATTGTGTTCTACTTATTGTGGTATTCACATTCGTGTGCAATCAGGTGATTAACTGCAGTAATATCAATCAATGATATTGCAAGGGGGCTCATTATCAGTTTTTGGGAAAGTCAAAATAAAAATGTACAGTGTTGTAGTCGGGAAACAGGTCCAGCGACAAAGGATGAGGCCGACGAGGATGCGATACCTTACCTGACGGGAAACGACAATAGTCCACAACTCCATGGCCACTTACATAAACGTTTGATCATTCAATACCCAACACCTGGATGACCGTGGATGATGCGGCAGATCACTATCTTCAAATAACAGTATTGCTATACTACTTCAGTTCTAACAGGGATGATCGGGATGCTTTGCAACTCCTTTTGGGGTTTGGCCTAACACTTTCAGTGTTGTCTTGGGGAGGAGTTGAGTGTAAAGGACCATCCCCCATCGCTCTTTGGATATTTTTTGAGAAAAGCGTAGGGTTTAGATGCAAACTGATGCTACATGATTCGATAATTTAGAGCATTGTTATGAACCTTCCAAAACACTTGTCATGTTACTTTTTGAGGGTTAGGTATTCTAAATGGAATGATGTTATTGTGGTTAGTCCATACTTTAACATAACCATGTACTGGGCGTCCGTAGAAACAAAGCACTACTGACAAAAATTTTCAACTGGTGCTGCATTTGTCTAAGGTGTGACATAGGAAGGGTTACAAAGTTAGCGGCGACGGCCTACTACAACCGATAATGTAGTAATTATACCGATAATGTAACAACAACCATGTAGTAAAAATTTACCGATAATATAAAACAACCAATATGTAATAGCAAATCTACCGATAATGTAAAAACAGCCAATAATGTAGGAGACAATTTATCGATCATGTGGTAAACCAAACGTTACCGATAGTGTAGTTCTGAAAAATTTGCCGATAATGTAACAAATTTTGTAAACCAAAAACGTAGTAAAATTTATTGGTAATGAAAAAAACCTTATGTTAACACATAACATGTGCTTAAATTCAAATTTTACGTACGTATGTAAAACTTTATAAATATGTGTGTACATATAAACGTATGTGCGTATAAACGTCATATGTATACAAGTCATGAGGCTAGAATTCAATAGTAGGATTTAGCCATCAGGCGACTTAATACTTCTATATTTTTCACCCGGGAAAATGGCCTTTTCCCGGGAAATTTTGGCTAAACGAGCCTATTGAATTCTAGCGGCATGGTAAGTTCGTATATATTCACGTGCTTACGTACTTACGTGTATGTGTATGTAAGGGTGTAGGTGGCATGGTTGGTGGGCTTGTGTGGAAACAGGCCAACTCAGTCCCAAACCAACTCTGCCTCAGGCAATTCGGACCTACGTTCACTCGACCAGAATTGAAAATATGACGATCCATCGAAACACTTTTAATAATATTTGAGATGAAGAGAATATTTTACAACCAAAGATTCCAACCTGTATTACTTTCAGTATTTTCAGTTACTGGAATATGAATGAACGAAAGATGGGTGACTATGTACGTATAAATATGTATGTTTGTAAGAATTAACGTGTTTACTACGGGGACCAGTCAAAGTGCCCCCTAGCAATGTTGCTCCTGAATAAACACGCTCTCCGCGTACCAAAGTTCCCATAACAAAGTGGGTGTCTACAAAGTCGCCCCTCTAAAGCCAACAAAGTCTCTACCTGAGTAGTATCACTTCAAACATTTGGGAGAATTTGAATAACTATCCGATTTTTGTTACTGTCCGATTTTGTTTTGTTTTTGCTTTTGTTTTGTTTTGTTTTTGTTTTCTTTTCTTCTTTTTTTTTTGAGGGAAAAAGTTTTCATTCTGCAATTTAAGTGCAAGCAGTTCTTTACAAGTGTACGACTACGGTAGCTCCAGTTTCAAGAGACGTGGAGTGTATGGTGAATGGCTACATGGCCAGTTTACTTTGTCGGCCCATGGCGCTACAGAAAGGTGTACTGCTTTCAGTTGCACGTATGGAAGTAAGAACACTTTTATTAAGATTTTTATTTCTTCTAGTGATATTCGGTTCTTGATACAAAAGTAATGCATATTTTCCCGGCGGGAACTTCGGCATCAGGCTAATAGCCGTAGCAGTGCAGTAGACGCGTGAATTATCAGCGTAACGTACATGAGCAAGGTGTTTATACCTTCCCCACAACTAGTTCATTCTTCTCTACTCGACAGAAAATTAATTTTCTAGGCGCTCCACAGTAGGGAGATACTTTGTAGAGCCATTTTGTATGTCTGGTTTCAGGCAATTTGAGACTCAACTTAAGGGGTGACTTCGTTGGGCGCAGGGGCGACTTTTCTAGGAATGACTTGACTGGCAACTACAGGCTAAGCATATGGGTAGGTATGAATATGTCATATCAAATCCTTGCGCTCATTTTTATGCAACACGAACGCAGCACTGACATGCAAAGATTCCACACCTATTGATTCACTACGGGGTCCAATTTTCCGCTCCTGATTACAACCTGTAAACATACTCCGATAAGCTTCCTTCAAACGGCTTTAGAATTGTTACAGTGTCACCTTTTTAACAAATTATTTGTCAACAAGATTAACGTTCTACCGGACTTGTGGAGTTTAAGAGGTGATATCCTACGCCTTGAAACCCCGGGACTCCTATTCAAATTACACACTGTAAACTTTCTGCGCGGGTCCTCAAGATTGTCCACTTTTTAATTTTGTGTCTTCCCTTTAATAGTACCAATCATCTTCCTTTTTGGAAAGGGAAGGTTCTTTTGTTTTATTCAAGCTAAAAATGTGTCTAATTGGTTCATGTTTGCAATCGGAATACTGGATATGTAAACTGTGACTGACACAGTGATATGGTGAAGGTGAAGCATGCTGTGAGACGATTCCAATGCACTTACAGGGGGTGCATACAGAATATACACCAAGTGCTCTGTACTTAACGACTAAATAGTTTCCTCATAATTCTCATAAATTGCAGTATTTGGATTTCTGAGTGCCCTTTCATGAAATTGGAGCATAAAATGCCAAGAATTATCTAATAGAAACTTCGAAGTATTTATACAACCACGGTTGCGAAAGCAACTTTAAACATTTACTGTAGAGCTTTTTGATTCCTTGCCGTAGGCAGGCAAGGAATCTATGCGATGGTGATGTCGTGTGTGTGTGTGTGAGTACGTGTGTGTGTGTGCATGAACTTGTCTTCCTATCAGACTGAGGACCTGAACAATGGATTTCAGGTCCTCTGAAGGGAACTCAATAGATTTGTCAAGTCCTCGAAAGTTTGAACAATAGAGAGTCTATTGTCAAGGTTAGGGTTAAGGAAGTAAACACAAAGGAAATAACAATGAGGTCCTCGGATTGTATGTAAAATCGACTGGTGTGTGTATGTGTGTTTGTGACGCTGCTTGTAATCGCGATATCTCAAGATAGGATTGACCGACACTTTTCATATTTGGTATATAGATTTTTCATGTTGAGAGGAAGAACCCTATTGTTTTTGGAGGAGGTCAAAGGTCAACAGAGGTCACCAGAGGTCAACAACCGAAAACCTTGTAATCGCGTTATCTTGAGATAGGGATGACCGACACTTCATATTTGGTATATAGATTTGTCATGTTGAGAGAAAGAACCCTACTGTTTTTGGTGGAAGTCAAAGGTCATTTGAGGTCACCATAGGTTAAACTGCGAAAACCTTGTAAATGGCTTGTAATCGCGCTATCTCGAGATAGCGATGACCGACACTTTTCATATTTGGTATATAGATTTGTCATGTTGCGAGGAAGGTTCTTTTGTTCTTGGTGAAGGTCAAAGGTCATTTGAGGTCACCGAAGGTAAAAAGCCGAAAAGCTCGTAATCGCGATATCTCAAGATAGGAATGACGGACACTTTTCATATTTGATATATAGGTTTTTCATCTTGAGAGAAAGAATCCTATTGTTTTTGGTGGAGGTTAAAGGTCATTTGAGGTCACCAGAGGTCAAAAACCAAAAAAACCTTGTAATCGCGATATCTCGAGATAGGGATGACCGACACTTTTCATATTTGGTATGTAGATTTGTCATGTTGAGAGAAAGAGCCCTGTTATTTTTGGTGAAGGTCAAAGGTCACTTGGGGTCATCGGAGTTAAAAAGCCGAAAAGCTTGTTAATCACGATATCTCAAGATAGGAATGACAGACACTTTTCATATTTGGTATATAGACTTGTCATGTTGAGAGAAAGAATCCTATTGTTTTGGGTGGAGGTCAAAGGTCATTTGAGGTCACCAGAGGTCAAAGACCGAAAACCTTGAAATCGCCATATGTCAAGATGGGAATGGTCTTTATAGATTTGTCATGTTGAGAGAAAGAATCCTATTGTTTTCGGTGGAGGTCAAATGTCATCTGAGGTCACCAGAGGTTAAACTACAAAAAACTCGTAAACGGCTTGTAAACACGATATCTCCAGATAGCAATGACCGACACTTCTTATTTGGTACATAGATTTGTCATGTTGACAGGAAGAGGCCTTTTGTTTTTGGTGAAGGTCAAAGGTCATTTGAGGTCACTGGAGGTAAAAAGCTGAAAGCTCGTAATCATAATATCTCAAGATTGGAATGACCGACACTTCATATTTGGTATATAGATTTGTCATGATGTAAGGAAGAACCCTATTGTGTTTGGTGGAGGTCAAAGGTCATCTTGGGTTACCAAAGGTCAAAAAGCAAAATTTCCCAAGAATTCCCAAGATTGTAAACTGGCATCACTGGGGTCAAAAAGCAACATTTCCTAAGAATTCCCAAGATTGTTAAATGGGGTCACCAGAGGTCAAAAAACAAAATTTCCGAAAAATTCCCAAGATTGTTATATGGGGTCACCAGAGGTCAAAAAGCAAAATATCCCAAGAATTCCCAAGATTGTAATCTGGCGTCACTGGGGTCAAAAATTAACATTTCCCAAGAATTTCCAAGATCATCATCTGGAGTTATCAGAGGCCAAAAAGCAAAAGCAAAATTTCCCAAGAATTCCCAAGATTGTTATATGGGGTCACCAGAGGTCAAAAAGCAAGATATCCCAAGATCATGATATGGGGTCACCAGAGGTCAAAAAGTGAAATTTCCCAAGAATTCCCAAGATAGTCATCAGTAGTCACCAGAGGTCAAACAGCAAAATATCCCAAGTATTCCTAAGATCGTCATCTAGGGTCACCAGAGGTCAAAAAGCAAAATTTTCCAAGAATTTTCAAGATCCAAGATCCATTGGAGTTGAATCCCTTTCAAGACACTTCAGATTTTCTTTCTTGTTATATTTGGTGAGGTTCAAGGTCAGCAGAGGTCAACCTGTTAAAACATAAAATGATGTAATCAAGAAAGATAAATTTGAGGGATAAGCCTCAGTGTAACAAAGCATCCCCATTCGGCAAGGAATCACTAAGCCTTTGGGCTTTCTGGTTTTGTTTTGTAATGCAGATGAAACCTGCTAGGTCACTATAAACCAGACAATAAACGTTATGAATGCAGAATTCAACCAGTAGAACATAAGCTTTCAAATTGCAAGGAACGGCACATAAAGCACGTTAATGTTCGCAATGCGTTTAACAACCCCATAATTCCTACCGGCGTTTCCTCACAGACCGACGTAACTCCACTTTTACTCTCTATGAATCATTCGTAATCCGCCAATTGTCAGTATTTTTGAATCATTTTCAGTGTTAATTTTTTTTAAAGGATTTGATGTGAGTAGGTATGCACACGTCATAGACATGCACACCGTAGCTTGGTCTGACTTCCCAACAATTTTCTCATATTTCACGAAATGTCTTTCTAAAAGGAGACCTAAAACATCCTGAAATCTATTTTCGTGGAATATTTACCGGACCTCACATTTTATTCAAAAAGATATCGATGGAATGACCTTAATAATTTCGAGTTGGAGTTGGTCCGAGTTGGCCTGTTTCTGCACTCACCTCTCTCTCTCTCACCCACAAGCACACGCGTATGGATATTTGCTTACAATGTAAGTACTCAAGGCACGAACTAGCGTAGGTATGAATGTAAATGGGCATGTGCATGCATATCACTGACATACGCACACACGTGCTCATATTCACAAAACATTCACAAAACCGTATAACGCACATACATACGTGAAATTTTAATGTAAACGTTCGTCAATATAACGTTGCTACTTTATCGGTAAATTTTTTACTACGTTATTGGTTTACAAATACTGTTACATTTTTGGTAAATTCTCAAGTGACTACACTTTTGTTAAGGTCAAATTACTACATTATCGGTGAATTTCCTGCTTCATTAGCTTTTATTGTTACAATATCGATAATTGTTTACTCCATAATCAGTCACATTATCGGTAATTTTTACTTCATTATCGGTAGTTGTTACAGTAAGGGTAAATTATTTCATTGGTGGTTGTAACAAGACGCCAAGCCAGATGAGGGTGTCTACTACGGGGTTTTTACCACAGAATGTTTCTCCAATGAGTTTTGTGGCTACTATTCCTCAAAAAATTCCTCGTCCTGCATTTATTATTTGAAAGATGTCGGCTGACAATGATTAAAAATTAGGTTCTGACCGAAAACCTTCATAGTGCAATGGCACCGATAAAGCCATGCGCGCTGCCCTTGCCAGCGCGTGATCTAGAAACCACCTTAAAGTTAGGAACCACCGCTGAAAAAAAGCGGGAGCAATGATTCGCCTAATTGTAAAGGTTGCATGCAAAGAGTGCCGAAAATGTTTCTTACTTGAATTGCGTATAGGCTACTGTTAGGTTTCTGATTTGTGCATGCTAGGATCATCCTGTATTCCGATAGTTCACGACCATGCGTTGCAAGAGAATCGGGTTACAAAAACTTCCGACAGAAATTTAGAGATTTTGTTTGTGTGGGGTCCCTCTATCTTGGCCCCTCGTCTAGCTACGCTTTTGAACGCACCTAAGATTGGTGGCACAACCATTCACTTCTCAAGTTTTGTTACTTTCTTAGATAATTTTGGACGTTTTAAGACATAAAAACCGTCTAATGCCCCTCCTTTCGCCCAGGTTCCAAAGGCCCTGCTAAAATGTAATCTACATGCATTCGCCGTTTTATCAAAATTCGCTCTCAGATTGAATTTTCTAAAATGCACGAAATATGCATGTGTTTTAAGCATGGTCATGTTTTCAAATGTTCGGGGAAAGAAACTAACGTTTAAATGAATACAAGCGTTTGGGAGAGTTTAAGATTTATACAGGACTGAAACCAAACCCGGGACTACTCGTTACTAGAGCCATGTTAAGAAAATCTGACATAACACACCCGGCATAAATATTTCACAAAAAGACTTCCAAAGAACAATTAATTTGCTCACTGTAGTTCCTCCTAGGCTCAACGGCGTGTCAGGTGGCCAGAAGGGAAGAAAAAATTGGAATTCCTACCCACAAGATTAAAGGAAATCGCATTGTACCTTACAAACATGTACTTCTAGGCTGTATTAGAGAAATTGCTAGTGCATGAGGAAAACTTTGTTATTTCACCCAAGAGCGCAATCCTCGTTTTGAGATAAGATGAAAATATTGGAATAACCTTACTGTATCAAAGGCGTCATGGGTTCGCAAAGTGTTCTGGGTGCGTCATTGTGTGGGTCCTGGACCCTGATGGGTTCCGGGTACTATGTCGGAAGCCATGTTGCATGTATACAACTGCGGGCAGTAAGGAGAAAACTCTCTGCCAGTAGGCTATGTTAAAAGATTTATCTTCCAGTTATGATAAGCTAATGTTATTTCAGTGATATCAAAAATGACTCCTCATTGAATTCTCATCTTCCCCAACGTGGTGAGACCTAGACCTTCCCAACAGGCGTGGGATGTGGCAGCCCCGTCCTCTTTCTCATTAGAAGCCCATTTTTCTCTTGCGCATCCCTTGCTGTATAAGTGACAAACACAGGAAAAATTTTCTTTGGGTAAGTCTATTGCCATCAAAATTGGCCTCGAGGCGAGGTCTAGACGTTTTTATCAGAAGTTTATTGAATTCACTTTACAAGAGACACATTAATTTATTTTGCTTCTAGTCTTAATTTTAAAGTAAGCGATCCGTATCGTAAAAAGGAGACCCTAATGCCTTTTGCATTGATGCCTTCTCTAGTAATTGGTATGAGCGTTTTACAGTATGCTACCTACCACAGAAAGGTGAACATGTTTTCCAGCGACAGAAAGTTGATTCCGTTAAACTAAGCCTATAAGGTATCTGAATTATCTCACTTGTTCTTCAGTGGCTTTGAATAGAAAACACTCAACACCGCAAGCGTAACAATCTCATCCTATTTAATGTTTACAACATTTAAGATTATTGGATTACACCCTTTACTTAATATGTTATTTCCTTGAAGGGACATTCGAGCTATGCCCCCTACAAGACGTTTCATTTCCATATGAGACATTTCTTCCATTCCCATTTTTAGCGGATCCGAAGTTACACCCTGCAGACTCTCTCGCTCAAACTTTTGACGATTAAGTTAGCTTTGCTGGTAGTGCTGAACTCGGCGTAAAGACTTTAAAATTATGAATCTACTACTATAAAAATTGTGATAAAACATACGTCTTTTACAATTTATGGGTACAGCGCAACAGTCACGGTCTTTTTACTGGATTATTAGGAGGACAGTAGAGTTTGTTTGCACAAAGCATTGCAGTAGCGGAGGTTTGTGTGAAAAAAATGAAGGGATAATGGGCCCTGGAGGGAAAGTTATTGTGTGAAAAAGTGAGAGTCAATGTAGTGAGGAATCTTATTCCCCAAAAACATGGTTTGCGATATAGGCCTGTCTAGTCTGATTTTATAGCATTTTCCTCACAATTCGGGTATGTTAAATCCAAAAACGTAGGGTTCCATTTGTTCCGACAATATTAGGGCGGCCATTTGAATTTCAAAATGCCCGCCATTTTTTACAGAAAAATGACAATAACTTCTTTATTCAAGAAGCTATAAACCAAATGTTTGCAATACCAACTAATACATTGATGACATAGCCACCAAGTTTAAACGACGGTTAATCTGAATTTCAAGATGGCCACCATTTTCGTTAAAATTGCTCTGAAAATTGCTTTAAATGTCTCACCAAATCAGGTATGACCATTATTTCGTTCCAAGCTTTAGTCAATCTGCAATAAGTAAATGAAGGAAATAATTCCAGAAGCCAATTGTGACGGGCAAACTGAATATCGAGATGGCACTCATATAATGATTATACTTTGGGTAACCCTGTCACAATGGGCTCCGTGTCTTGTGGTCCTTTCACTTATCCCTAGACGTCAAGGAGCATATCAGGCTGCTTTCCTCTCCCAATGAACTCGCTTAGGGTGTCAATAGTAACTAAAACTATTTTTATTAGTACTGCTGAGATATTCGACAGATTAAAAGACTACCAAGAGCATCGACATCCTGGTAAGCAGGCAAAGTGAGCATTGGCATCACGGTCGATAACAATCGTACAAATGTGAATTATTTTCATAGTATTTACCCTTAATGATGCAGACTGTAAGCCTTAGTAAGGTATCAACCCCAACCACGTTGAGGGGCACGTGAGAGACCAAAAACATGCACGCTCTTTAGACAGGGTTACCCACGCTAATACAACAACTTGCACAACAAGTGCCACCTTTGGTTTATAAACTTACCTGCACCCCGCATATAAAAACAATACATATAAAAAGGGCCTTCACAAATGAAAAAATGGCACCACATTGCTCAAGAACCGCAATTACATAAATTATTTCCTCAACAACCAATTATCGCCTATAAAGGGTCAAAAAGTCTAGAAAATTTCCTTGTTGAATCAAGGTTTACGAGTTCTGGGGAAAACGAAGGACTAGTTCTAGACAATACATTTCTTGATGCTCTGTTAGAAGCAATTGAAAATATTTAAACCCATGCTGCACACGACGGCTTGCTACAATTGAAGCTGCTCCATATTTGTATATGAGCAAGACAGCAGAAACTGGTTTAGCTTGGTCATAAAAAACTAACTATCAAAAATATTCACACACGGCCATTTAAAAAGCCAATAAATCTTTCGCATGCAATCACGTAAGATGATTTCGGACCTTTCCTAAAAAATGTGCTCCCGCCCGGCTTCTAGGAACCCCACATCCTATTTTAGATGTGTCCTACTGTCCGGCTGCATCTGGAATGGTAACTCAAAGATGCATATCTCTAAGGAACCCATGGGCTCTGGGAGCCCTGCCGGATAAGCGTCACTACACAAATTTCGATTGCCGACCAGGCGGGCATGTAATCAAGACCCTAGTAGAAATACGGACAGCAGAAGAAGTAGGAGCTGCACAGCAACGTACTGGAGCTGGAGACAGTCGTAAGGACCAGCTCAATCTCCCAGGACCACTTACAAGGTATGCGTCTGGCGGTCTTCCATCAGACATAAAAGTGTAGGGTGGGACTATTGCATTCACCTTTGCCTGAACATGAGGTCAAGGACATCAGCACTAAATCTTGCTTAAAGTAATATTTATGGTGGTGGTATCGAGGAGGGACATCGTGTTCTCCGACTAAGAACTGGCGTTCAGGTGGCCAGGATTGGTGTTCGACATAGACATTTTGCAATGACAGAGAATGCTGGACTTTCGGTCTCTTGCAACAGATCTTTCCATTTGGCCACAAGGGCGTTACACGTTCTATCATCCGTTGAGATGGACGGAATGGACGCTTATGAATTCCCTTCACCATATTCAATTGTTTTCTTTTCAATCATTCAGGATTTGAGTATTGTTGTTGACTTCCTTATGACTGCGGCAGGCATGGTTCCGATAGCTTCACGGCTTGCTGGTGGGTATTCTGACCGTGCTGCCATCCCATGGAGTCCTGTTTCTCAGTAGGAGGACAGAGAAATCACTCCATTGGTCTAAAACACACACTTCACTAACCTGCTTACTGTGTGGAGGCTGCTCACAGAAATTCCTCGGAGGATAAGAATTTCATAAAGCCATTGTCGCTGTGGCAGATGCAGTGAGGAGACTTTCCACCGTACCTCTGTGAGTCCATACTGAACCTCTTCAGAGGGCCGTTTTCAGACTAGGCTCCTCCGAGAAAAGCATACCGGTTAACATGATCAAGGACTATCACTCGGACACTACTGCTGTACACCTTGAAATTTTCTCCAGTAAAAGCAACGGCTGTGTCAAGCCAGACCCCAGCACCTACGGAGATTGCAAAAGTTTCGTGGTATTTCTCTTATCATTGTGCTCTCTAAAGGAATTGCAGTAGTCTATTGCAGCCAGAGCCTAACGAACTGCAGAGGGACGAATCTGTTGTTCTTGAATGTAACGATCATACCAGGTTGGAAACCAGAGCCCTGCCGTCACTAAGAATGTGAACCTCCTGTCAGGCGACATCTTCACACTGGAAGACAGGGAGCGCTCAAGCGGAAGAAAAGGGTTTATCCCGACGGGGTCATGAAAGGTCCAATGGAGAAAGCTGTGACCTGGTATGTCCTCTCAGTGCTCGTAGGCGACGCTCCGAGATTATGTGGCTATGGGTATTTACGATGAAGCCACACACCATTCAAGTCCTGTGATGTTCCCTTTCAGAAGGAAAGAATGCGCACAGAGGTTTACTTACTCGAAGGTACATAAGTGAATTCCCAAAAGCCAGACCTACTAGTGTGGACATTTTTGAGCCACTGAACTTACTCCTTTGGCAAAGCCCTTTAACCCTCCAAAAGGGGAAACCATGTCCCTCTTTTCCTTTTATATGAACTCTGCATTCTCTCGAGGGCTACGTGTTATTAATACTGGTTCAGCATACACTGAGCCCATACCATTCTGCTTTCTTCCTTTTTTCCTTTCCCTCATGGGGTGGTATGAAGGTACGCGTCCGTCAGGTTCAAGGACATGGAACATATCCCCCTCTAAAGGGTAGGATGAGATTTTCCCTAAGGTCTAATTCGCCACTGTCTAATCGAGGTAGCTTTTTCAGTGGATTAAAATTAAGGATCATCATCAGTTTTATTCCAAGGAGCACTTAAATATAAGAACATTGTGGAAGGTGTTGCTGCACTCAGGATAACCCTGTGTGTTTTCTTGGTTAACCTACTTACCCCTCATTCGGTCAGGGGTAACACCCCCCCTAAGGCTTATATTCTACATATATTAGGGTTAATGCTGTAAAGATATCAACAAGTGTAAAAGTGCAAACAGAAAATTTGCGAAAATCTACCCCCCCCCCCGACAAGTTTTCAGAAATTTTGGGGTTTCATTGCAGAAAATATAACTGTTTTTACCGAAAATCGTAAAAGTGGAATTTCAGTGAGTAAAACGTAAAATTTGGGGGTTTCATTGAAGGAATCATCGGGGCTCCCTGACAAATTACATAAGAATAGCAGTAGAAGAGTTTCTGAGAGGACGCACAGGTGGAAACTTCTATTTTTTATGGAATCTCATTGTGAAATCCTTTCTACTTATTTGCATTACCTTTAAGCGGAGGGTTGCAGAAGATATTCTATTGAACTGAAGAAGCTTTTGTGCTGAAATACAGTGGTTCACATTCATCTGGTGTTCCTCCGATGCTGCGTGATAGCAACATCGTACCAAAAGAATGGATGCCATCTGCTTCCCCAAAAACATCTAAAACAAGGAATGTGATGAAGAGAGCCGACTAGCACTTGTGAGAGCCACCATAAGGGAGAACCGGGGCAGTCGCATCCCAGTGAAAATGGGACGAAAATTACTGCTTTTGGACGATTTCGTCCAACTTCTTCCCAACTCGTACTACCATTACAAATTTTCAGGGACAGTTATACGTTCCAGTATTGCTGCCTGGACTATTCTATTGTAGAACAGGAACTATAATAACCTTCAATGTTTCTCCGTACTATGAAGGAAACAACCAGATTCGTCCCTCTACAGTAGGCAACAATAATTGAGATAACAAACACACATTTTAAGGTAAAACAGTTGACCTATTACGCAATGAAACATTCCTTTCTTCTTGACCTTGACAAGTCTTCCAAAAGAAAAGATTTTCCGTACCAAAATCTTCTAAAAGGAGTAGGAAGAAATTGGAAGACGAAGAAACGTTGTCCAAAATTTTCCAGAATCGTCCAATTTTTCACCGGGATTGGCTGGCAGAGGAGATCACAATTGTCTCTACCTGGCTAAAAGACCACTTATAACAAAGAGACTTGGAAACTATAATGTGTGTGACAAAGACCTACAAACATGAAAAGGGTGCTCAATACTGATTTTAATCTCGTCATGGACCAGTTCCTCTTCCCTTGAAGTTGGCATTTGTGCTTGTTTGATTTCAGTTGCTTCTTTGGTACCTTGTAGAAGGGTATGCTACCCGAAACTAAACGTCGTAAATATATTTTTTACAACTAATCATTGCACTGTGTATCACCTTGCCGTTTCTTTGACTTATATTGTCTCCAGTTCACTGTTGTACCTTATAAAGTATATATATATATATATATATATATATATATATATATATATATTTAGGTGATGGAATCCACGTGTGCTCCATACAAAAAATACAGTAGACGTTAAGAAGGCCAACAGGCCGGTTGACATTTTGAAGCACGTATTCGATCTATTGCAAATATATAGCAAATATCTACAATATACAGTGATACGAAATTTTCGAACACACCTGTGTTCTTCATCAGCGTATAACGACAGATGACTGAGAAAAGGCTAGCAATAAGAAAGATTCACAAGCAAAAGCTAGGCAGTTAGATTAATTGGGGGTTGTGGAAGGTGTAATCACTGATTATCCCTAAATCCCTATTCAGACCCGCGATGTGTGTATTGAGCGTTAGGACCCATTTGGTTTCAGAATTACGGCGGATCTGTTGGGAAGTAAAAGAAGAGCCCAACAGTATACATTTTAGATCGTTGAGGTCGTGACCGGGTAAGTTGTAATGCTGTCCAACAGTAAAACCCTGGGTATTTTCCCGGATAGTCTGCTTATGATTATTAAACCTAAGACGGAATTTAGAGCCAGTTTCACCGACATAATTACCTCTATCACATCGTGTGCAAACCAATAGGTATACGACATTAGAACTGTCACATGTCAGGGGAGGGGGTCTTATTTTAGTTGTGGTACCCGGGGGAATAAAAGGAACATCAGTGATGATGTATCAAAAGAATTTGCTCTGATCCCCTTGATTATGACAGACAAATAGGTAAACTTATAAACCATTTCCTTCGTAGTGATTATCCGCTCAAAGTCATCAAGAAAGCAACTATCAAAGCCTCCAAAGTCGACAGAAATAAGCTTTTAACATACAGCTCTAAAACACCACACCAACGAATCCCCATGGTGTTTGAATTTAATTACAAATTAACCAAACTCTCACGCCCCCTTGTCAAAGACTTCAAGTACCTACGGCCTGATCCCAGCATACGGGATTTATTTAGTGATCCTCCCCTTAGTGCGAGGCGACAACCCCCCAACCTACGATCTTTGCTCACCTCTTCTAGGCTTCCCCAACCCCCAGCCTCCCATGGCAACCGTACATGTAACAACCGACGCTGTCAGGTATGCAAACACATCATCACTGATGTTCCTTTTATTCCCCCGGGTACCACAACTAAAATAAGACCCCCTCCCCTGACATGGGACAGTTCTAATGTCACGACCTCAACGATCTAAAATGTATACTGTTGGGCTCTTCTTTTACTTCCCAACAGATCCGCCGTAATTCTGAAACCAAATGGGTCCTAACGCTCAATACACACATCGCGGGTCTGAATAGGGATTTAGGGATAATCAGTGATTACACCTTCCACAACCCCCGATTAATCTGACTGCCTAGCTTTTGCTTGTGAATCTTTCTTATTGCTAGCCTTTTCTCAGTCATCTGTCGTTATACGCTGATGAAGAACACAGGTGTGTTCGAAAATTTCGTATCACTGTATATTGTAGATATTTGCTATATATTTGCAATAGATCGAATACGTGCTTCAAAATGTCAACCGGCCTGTTGGCCTTTTTAACGTCTACTGTATTTTATATATATGTATATATATATATATATATATATGTATATACATACATATATATATATCCTTGTAATACACATAACGTTGTATCATGAAAAGTCTCAAAGTACCCCTTTCAGAAAATTTTAACATGAAGCATAGTAATTAGCTTCACCCACAAAAGATCTTTTCGACACAGTTTATATGACTTGCTGGGCCCTCACTGAACCCTATACAATAATAATTCAGTGGCCTGTAAGTAAAGTTTTTCAGTGGAGAAATTCAAGCTAACTTGCTTTTCAGAAATTATTTAATTACGAACTTTTACTTGTTACGTAGTTTACGATTCAGGTTTTCCAACAGATTCACCTTCAGTGACATCCTCCTCGTCAGGTTCTGTGATGTCTGCTACTTACAGCAAAGCTACGTCATTGACTGAAGATACAACAGTAGAAGCTGTGAACGGTAATTATGCCTTAATGGACTGGTTACATAAAATTACGAAGTTGGATAGTTGATATCAAAAGCATAAAGAACCCCGAAATGATAGCCAGATTCTCTTCAAAATCCATCTAATATTGATCATTTGACGTAGTTATTTCTAATTCACACTTGTAGCATGAGTAAACATGAGCGCAATATGCAAATTTGTGACATCGAAAGATGGACCTAAAACATGGATAATATTAGCCTTTGTATTTCCAGCCCTCATTTCAAAGACACTTGTAGTATTGATCCCCCTTAAGGGCCAGGCTTATTGTGAAAGTTAAACTTGTTTTCTTGAAAAATATTAAACACCAACTTCTAGACTGTAAACTATCTGATTAAGAGATAACTAAAGAGATATTTAGGTGATTTCAGGTAATTTCCAAGGATACCAAATGACATAATATAAGCTTTCATCACATTCCCTTAAAACTCCATACCCATAATTTGTTCATAACCCAAGATATTCCTGTTAAAAGAAGGTTATTCATGTCAGAAACAGACTTCCAGTTGCTTCACGGTTACATAATGTTTCGCAATACAGCATGGTTTCAATACATTTTGTTATTTTTTAAATTGAAGCCTTTAATTTGACCTTGAAATTTCACAATAGTGAAACATAGAGTAGCATCCATTTTAGATGGGGTTGAAAATTTTGTGAGAATAAAGTTAACAACTCTTAAACTGTCTGCATTTTTCATTTACATGGGTCAAGATTAAAAAGAAATAAAAAATATGTTCAATTAGTCCGCCTGTATCACATTACAAATTTCCCATAATGCAATGCGCTGCTGGGAATTGAATATTTTCTTTAAAATTTCGTAAGTTCTAAAGCCAAAATACCACTGAGATGGGCTTTACACCTATAAAGAGAAAGAGTTCCCCAATTTTTTTTTTTCTTATTTTGTCACCAAATATCCCTTTAATAGAGGGTTAGAAAAGAAATTTCACATTATTCTTTTTGCATAGACAGTTAGTCCAGAAACCGTCAAACTTTACAATGGTATACTTTAAGATGAAAAAAAGATAGTGAAAAATTCCAACGGACCGTTCATTGCAGGCCTCGACAAAACCGTTCGCTAACTCGTCACTGGCGAGTAACATTTTGATCATGGCGAGGTCCATGTACACTCCCCTCGTCAGTCTGGCGGGTGGTTCTTGAGCCTCCCCCAGTGTTCATTGCATACAAGCACTAGGTTTAAATTATGCAGTTAGTTCCTTTTCTTAATTAATTGATAACAAGTGATAATTCAAGCAGGCATTTTGCTTTTTTGCAGTTTTCACCTTCTTTCTTGTCCTTTTGGTAGACTCCTTCCTCTGCGTCATAATGCTTTATCATCTTAAACCGCCAAAATGTTACAATAAAATCCACAGCAGATGCCTAAATGTTAAGTTTTATAACTATGAGCTCTTGAGAAATTTCTAACCCATTTAAGTCAAGTCGCTGATCTAAAGATTCAACCTCCAGATTACTATGACTTCGGTTCAGGAGTCGGGATAAAAGGATATCTTCTTTTCAATGTGTGAATGTGCGTGGGTGTGTGAGGGGTCATGTGTCTTGAGCTTGCTGAATAAAATTTACTCTTTACAGTCTATCCTGAGGAAGGGATACTGCAATATGGTCATTGACTAAGTCGACAAATCTCAATGTAAATTGCATTGTACTGTGCCACTTCACCCGAGGCGTGAACCAATAAAATGTTTGTTGCTTGGAGAACAGTGAGCACCATATTGTACTGAAACACTAAAATTAAAATATAGCCTTAGTATTGTTTGGCTGGTCATAGTGTTAATTTCTTTTATTGGGACCGTACAAATTGGTGATTCTTTGCATGTATATTTAGGTTGAGGATATCAATCAAAGTAAACTACACAAAGGATTATGATTCACTATTACAGCCAAGCGTCTACGCCTTTGTGTTGATCACTTGGAGTCTCCTTTCTCATCTGAGTCCAAAATCGAGTTCATCGTGCATTCTCTTCTTGTCCATTCCACCGTAACAGCAGGAAATAATTTGCTTTCAAAATCCAATTCATCTGGAAGGCTTGAAACTGTGTTTGAGCTAAATGACGTTCAATCACCACGAAAAAGAGTAACATTGCAAGTTAGACTCGCCTCGAAACATCCCCCCCCCCCCAAAAAAAGAGAAAATCGACATCTGGGGAACACAATGAAGAATACCAACATTGAATATGCTTACACATTGTTGGATTTCAGCTTATTCATAAAGCTTACAACAGGTGTTATAAGGATTTTATTTTGGATTAGAATTCGATAATGTTAATTAAAAGCCTTCACTATGAAATGGAATAACTCGTCTGAAGGTTTCATTTTGAGCACATGTTATTCCCCAACAACCCGTAGAGACCGAATGTCCTATACTAGTGCCAATGAAGGCTCGTGCTCTTCATTTTTTAACTTAGAGCATGTTTCAAATGTCCAGTTACTTTACCATCAATGACGTCGTCATCTTCAGGTCCTGTATTACCTCATATTTTCCTCATAACTTTGCTTACATTGTTGGTGAAAGAGAGATCCTTTTCTATATTTACACTGTTTTGGCAATGATAGCCTAAAATTTTCATTGCAGGCTTCATGCACGTTCTTTTGGTCACTACGCCGAGCTAATTACCACTTTTTGATTAAAAATATAGATCAGGTGCAGAAATTGCGTACCCAACATAGTTAAAAGGGTGTTTGAAGGAAACTTATGCCCATTTTTAATTAAGTGACTGTTCCTAAAGTAGTTACATATTCTATGCGAGTGGTCCTGGTATGATCCAAACGGTTTTCTGGTTTCATCCTGTCTAATCTGAAAGATTAAATGTTTGCCAATATGTATGTTTAAATATCAATAAAACGTTGCTCGATCCAATACAAGTCTTTAAAACTTGACAATCAAATGTGTGGACTTCTTATAACCGACTTATTAATGTAAGTGGAATATATGGAAAGAGTAAACCCTTTTGAATCATTCTATGAGTAACGTAATAGAGGTGTTGGCTATAAGATTAAGCATTGGAAGAATGGTATTGTGCTATTAACGTACTTAAAATTGAAGACGTCTCATGTATAGTACACAAAACTTTAGATAATGCATTTTAACGTGTTAATTAATTTTTGTATATTCTCTACATTTATATAGGATGCGGTTACCTTACTAAGCAGCTTCGTTTGGCAAATGATGTGAGTTTCATATGTCGTTTTGTTAATTATTAAAAAGGTCTATATATTTCTCTACTGAGTTCAATATTACTTGCGTTAATCAGTTAAATAATGCTTGTTTTACATACTATAATGTAAACAACGATGGTAGATAATAAAGGCAATTCACTGTAGTTTCATCATTCTTTAAGCACGAAAGAATAACGCTCATTCCAACACTTGCTTCTACTGTTTTACTTTCCTTCACGTTGTAGGCACTGTCTCAGGTAAATGTGTCGCAAGAGGACATTCAAATGGCAGCAAAAATAATCGAAAATGTTACAAAAAACGTCGAATTTGTTGAAGGGGACCCGTTAAGGTTACATCTTATTCTCACTTCCCTCTTGTCAGTTGTAGCTAAGGAAGACTCTTCTGTGGAGGTGAGTGTCCACAAACTGAGTTAATTACGCTTTAAAAAGGTTCGGTTCAAATTTGGAGTAAAGATGGTGGGAGGGATATAACATACTTGATCTTTTTCGAATATGTGACTAGATTTGGCTTAAACTAAACCAATTTTAATGTGACTTGAGGGAACTATTTGACCAGATCCTACGTTTGCCCTCCTCCCACTGGCGGTTCACATTGGCACCTACCGTTTTCAGAGTGTTCACAGTTTTTCTCATTTTTCCGGCAGTTACATTTTTCAGGACAACTCAGGTTGACAAAGATATTCCTTGAATGCCTTTAGCACAGTTAAAGGTTTCATTTGTATGGTACAACACAAAAACTTAATACAATAAGAAAAACTACACAAATACAATACAATTTCTTTCTTCGAATATACAGGACTTCAAAACAGCTGCAACTTTTTTGTTTTCAATTTAACCCCTTTGTAGGTCACCGGACTCGTGGTCGAAGCGATTAATAATGTAATGAACTTCGATGATAAAATTCTTCGGTCAAATTTATCAGAAACAGCAAGGTTCGTACGGGCACTTGAACAGCAAATTACAGCCTTTCAAAAGAAAGTCGGAAATTTTTCCAATATACTTTCAAACCTTGGTATCTTGGCAGTGAAGACACACTTAACAACTGTGGACCATAATCTGACATTTGGTTACATCGGTCAGGCCGACAAAGGGTTCGTTGAAGGGGCCTTTATTCGCAAAAATAACATTGCTATATTCGGTGAGTACAAGCTAGATGACGATGAAAAGAGAATACTAGCCTCGGTGTCTGTGTCGGCTGATGTCTTCGGCTTACCTACAGAAGGTAAATTTGAAAACATTGCACTATACTAGAACCTTTCTTTGAAATAAAACTGAAACCGAGTCTACTCACTCATTACTATTATCAAAAGTGGATAATTAATTTAAAAGTTTCATTAGTTTTGTAGACCTTGGCCTGTATTTATAGTCGGATATGTTTAATTCAGCATTACGTCATCATTAACAGTATTTTATGTTGTAAAAAATAATTAAAATGGAATTTATTCTTCAAACAAAGAATGATTTTTCTTAGTTTAGTTTGCATGGATTTTCCCGAGTAATATAATGTTGGTTTTGTCAAAGATATCAAGAAAGGTAATTTCAATCGTGTGGTAATATATTTATATTTATATTTGCGATAGGTAAATTTGCTCTATTTTATCTTACAGCCTACAAAAATTCTACCACGGTTCCAGTCAGCTTTATCATTTACAGGAATGCCAAACTCTTTGTTCCTTATAAACCTGCCCAGCATGTAGAAAAGGAGTTAGATAAAACTGATTCAGTAATCGAAACTGAATTGATTGCAAGTCACGTCGTTTCACTTCAAATTGAAGAAAAGTACCACTCATACACTTTATCACGAAAACCATCTGTCTTCGCGACGTTTTTTACAAATCTGGTAATTATTTGAAAAAGTTTATTAATCATTATTCTGAAGGATTAAAAACACACTAACATTTAATTGGTGTTGACCAGGACGTACACACAGTTGACTGTTCTACCTGGCGGGATCTCCCAGCTATTTTTTGTTTGATAATGTGACTATTCTAAAGCACGTAAGGATGCTTAAATGACATATATTGAACATTTTCACGAATATCGATGTCACTTCAGTTAGACTTATTTCAGTTTCAGTTTCAGTTTCTTTTATTCCAGTATAAATTATATAAAATTTATAAAGAGGATCAAAAGTGAGTATATAAAAATACAAAATTATAGAAGAAAAAGGATTCGCACAACACGATAAGATTACTTATCAAAATTACAAAAAAAAAAAAAAAACACATCCGAAAAGTGATTAAAGAGGATCTAAAACTACATTCTGAATGAAAAGGGCAGCTCTGTAAATAAACGAATTTTTAAAAAGTATAATTCTAAAACCTGGAATGACCGCAGTATTTCTTAAATTATAGTTGGCTTTATTGCACAATAAAGTCAGCTCCCAATAAAAGGGATGATCTTTGGAGTTATGGATACGTTTGGCAAGTCTGACAAATTCCCCTCTGGTTGCAAAATTAGCCTGATTTTCGCGTAAGTCGTTATCAAGGCAAAATATCTTAGCACAGTATTTCAGAAAACTCTTAATTCTTTTCTTTTCTTGTCTTTTATGTGAATGAAATGGTACCAAACTGGGACTACATAAATAATATGAGGTACTATAGAAGCATCAAATACTTTCATACGCTTTTCAATGGAAAAATGACGGGCCATATACATTAACGAGGAAACAATGTAATACATTTTAGATAAAATCTTTGAAATATGGTCAGTAAATGTTAGCTTATCGTCAATGCAGACTCCCAGGTACATTGCGTAAGGAACACGCTCGACACATGAACCATGAATCACAGTTTTCTCGTCTTTAGTGTCAATTAGGCCTTTATGTTTAATATTGATATTTTCAAACACCATTTCTTTACTTTTCTTTGGATTTAGAAGTAAGTTCTTTTCATTGCAAGTGCTGACAATTTTCGTTATAAAAATCTTGATAGTCACATTGATTTTGGTGATAAGTAAGTTTAGAGATGTTGCAAGATACAGCGGTGTCATCAGCATATTTAATTACAGAGCAGTTTGCATTAGAACGTATTTCATCAGTTTAGATAGTAAATAATACTGCTGATAGGGGACCACCTTGTGGAACGCCAACTCTTATCTCAGAAGTGGAGGAATATCCTTTCTGTAATTTTACTTGTCTGGACCAGCCTTGGAGGAAATCTACTAGCCAGTGTATAAGACAGCTTTCCTTGATAAAACTACAAAGGTCGCCACTGATTAGACGGTTTGGTAAAACGGTTTTAAAAGCACTTGAATAGTCAAGGAATAAAACTCTGGATATTGTGTCTTTCATATTTAGTCCAGACACGATACCATGCACAAGGGTAAGAATCCCATCTGTACATGAAACTCTTTTTATATGCAAATTGGTTGGGGTCACCTCGTTTGAGGATGGACTGCATTATATATGGAAGTAATAATTTTGCATAGAGTTGAAGCCAATACTCGATATATCAATAGGTCAATAATCACTTATTGACACAGGGTGACATGTTTTTGGCACTGGACTAGTTTTGGCATGCTTCCACAAAGAGGAAACATGGTTTTGTTGGATACCTTCGTTAAAAATTACAGTAAAAATATCTGCTATCTCAAAAGAACAACACTTAAAACCCACCAAGGTATATTGTCAAACCCAGTAGCAATTCCACGTTTAACAAGTTGAAATTGTTTTCTAACCTTATCATCTCCTATTTTAGGTATAGAAAAACCAGAGTGGTCTGGTTTATGTAGATCAATGTCTTTCCCTTCTGCGCTATTAAATCTTGCAAAATGTGTATTCAGTTCACAACCTACGTCTTCTGTTATCTCAGTTATGGTAGTCTCCCTTTTAGATTGACGTAGTGACTTAATTTACTTCCATAAAAGTGAATTAGTTGTTACTTAAAATATATATCTTATATGTTTATGGGAACTTTTGAACGACCCCAGACATATTTTGGAATATCCCTGTGTCTCTTTTAATAATTGGTTACTCAAATTTAGGCTTTGAAAAAAAGCACCACTTCTTTATGGAATTCTTTCATATTTTAACAGTTTTTCGTTTCTGATATATATATATATATATATATATATATATATATATATATATATATATATATATATATATATATATAAATATATATATTGCTAATTTGGGATTAAGGGGAAATATTGTATGAAAAAACATGCCTAAAAGGGGAAATCGTCTAAAAGGGGAAAAAGTCAGGTCGACTTAGCGAAATCACACACTTATTATATAGGAATACGTAAACAGATGGTAACGTCCGTCTCACCACATAATTTACATGCAATTACTTCTGTGTTGACCAAGTTACGTACCCGTATCTGTTAACACGTACGGATGGTGCGCCATTAAAAAAGCGTTGTTTTATATCTGGTTTCCAAATGGGGAAATATTTTTTAATGTATTTTGTTGTTTTTTTTTCGCCTTAACGAAACCGCGATATATCGATTTCCCCGTAGGCTACAGTAGGAATTAGCGTTATATATATATATATATATATATATATATATATATAGATATATATATATATATATATATATATATATATATATATATATATATATATATATATTGCTAATTTGGGATTAAGGGGAAATATTGTATGAAAAAACGTGCCTAAAAGGGGAAATCGTCTTAAAGGGGAAAAAATCAGGTCGACTTTGAGAAATCACACACTTTTTATATAGGAATACGTAAACGGATGGTAACGTCCGTTTCACCACACAATTTACATTCTATTACTTCAATGTTGACCAAGTTACGTACCCGTATCTTTTAACACGTACGGATGGTGGGCCATTGAAAAAGCGTTGTTGTATATCTGGTTTCCAAAAGGGGAAATATTTTTTAATGTATTTTATTGTTTTTTCTTCACCTTAACGAAACCGCGATATATCGATTTCCCCGTACAGTAGGAATTAGCGTTATATATATATATATATATATATATATATATATATATATATATATATATATATATATAATCAAATACTGGAGTAACAACTCAGTGCACCTCTATTCAGAGTTCAGAGTTTCACGCTAGTGCATTCTTCAGGAGGTCAATATAATATAAAGTGGTTTGCGAGTTGCCGTGCTCGTTGTTCAGCCCTTGTCCGCTTGACAGGTTTTCCTACGAGTGTTACGGTGGCGGCATTGTGACAGAGTTTCATATATTTTGCTGAGGAGGCGTGAGTAGTTGTGGCTAGTGATGGCCAGTTTTTTGGCTTGGAGAGGTTGCAGAGACTAGATGCACCTTTCTGTGTATTTGATTAAGCCTGCCCAGTATTTTCCAACGTATGGAAAAGTCAACACCATCCTGTTTTAACGTCCAGATGTGCTTAGATAACGCGGGATCTTTTTCATGTCTCCTAAGGCTGAACGATTTTTTGTGGTTGTTTGCACCCCTCCTTATATATATATATATATATATATATATATATATATATATATATATATATATATATATATATATATATATATGTATATATTTATATATATATACATACACTAGGCAGTTATATATAACTGTATATATAACTGTGTGTATATATAACTAGTATATATACTAGACAGTTATATATAACCGTTATATAACTAGTATATATATATATATTATACAATTTGTGTATGTATGTGCATAATTCCGATTTTCTGCACCCAAAGACTGCAAATCCTGACGACAAGGTAGAATCTCAACACTGTGTCGCCTGGGATTATGTGGATGAGACCGGTAATGGGTTTTGGTCAAAAGATGGGTGTGATACCCTGCTGGATGATCGCAACAAGAGACTTACTGTTTGCTCCTTCAGACGACTCACCAACTTTGGAGTGTTAATAGTAAGTATTTAAGTCTTTAGATTTTTTACTGTAGACATTCTCTACTTAGATCGATCCTTACAGCTGTATTTATGTCTTCGACAGGAGCACTTCATAATGCTTTTAAAAAATGTGCCTCATGTTTAAATTTCGTACGTTTCCCATCCAAACTCTTGTAATATACAAATTGGCCGAATAGCGATTAAATTTTCCAGTGTATATCTTAATGTAGTTGTTGGATAGTGTCAGCCAATGTCCATTCATTCACTTCCGTAGACCAAGTATCATAAGGTAGCAATAACCAAAGCATCCGACAAAAGATATCAGGCTTTCCTGCAGCACAAAATTTCAATTTAAATAATCGCTGCTCAGCCTGCCTAATGTTTTGTATTCTCAGAGGAGGTTATAACAGCACCACCATCAGAAAACCGATGAACTTTTATTCATAAGACGACTAAGGACGGACGTGAATGGTTACAGCTTCTTAAAACTGGGGGATATGACCTTGACCAGAACTCTTTCAAGTGCTTATATTAAAACCTCAGAAGAAAGAGGTGTGGGCCTTACTCTGCGTCCCCTTAAAGTTGGAGGGCAGATGAGATGGGATGCAATCTAGTTTAAAGCACTAAAGGGCTGTTTTTAACTCTTTTGCGTTTGATTTTATTGAATCAGCTGCATTACAACAAGCTCTGGAATCAAGCATAGTCACCTAATATTTTAAGAAGGGTTCTAGAAAAAGCGAGTGGGGGAACAATCCCCTCAACTCCCTTACTCAAAATCCATATCTGGCTTTATATCTGGAAATATCTGGTTGATTAAAGACTTTATATGGCCATATAAAGCCATATATAACTTGATTAAAACACAACCCAGATATGCATATAAAGTTTGATATGGCCATATAAAGCCAGATATAACTTGATATAATCGTGATCCAGATATGTATACAAAGTTTGATATGGCCATATAAAGCCAGATATAACTTGATAAAACTGTGATCCAGATATGTATATAAAGTTTGATATGGCCATAAAAAGCCAGATATAACTTGATAAAATGGTGATCCAGATATGTATATAAAGTTTGATATGGCCATATAAAGCCAGATATAACTTGATTAAAACATAACCCAGATATGCATATTAAGTTTGATATGGCCATATAAAGCCAGATATAACTTGATATAACAGTGATCCAGATAAGTATATAAAGTTTGATATGGCCATATCAAGCCAGATATAACTTGATTAAAACATAACCCAGATATGCATATTAAGTTTGATATGGCCATATAAAGCCAAATATAACTTGATATAATCGTGATCCTGATATGTACCTGATATGTATATAAAGTTTGATATGGCCATATCAAGCCAGATATAACTTGATACAATGCAATTCCAGATATGCAAATAAAGTTTTACATGGCCATATCAAGCCAGATATAACTTGATACAATGCAATTCCAGATATGCAAATAAAGTTTTATATGGCCATATCAAGCCAGATATAACTTGATATGCTAGATATGCAAATGAGCATTTTGTTAGTTTGTTTTATTAGGCCTATTTATTTGATTTGATTCTTGGATTATGCTTGTTACAAACTAAGACATGTTTTGGGTATAGCATCACCTTTCCAGACATTGCAGTTATTTAGTGGCTACACTTCTGTTAATACCGCAGTGTACTAAGTGAACTTAGGCAAATAATTTGCATATTTGGGCGGAGCTTGTATCTAAATCTACATTTTTCATGATTAAGGAAGTTGAAAGTAAAATATGCACCAGGGAGTAAACAAAATTTAGAGTCAAATACGTAATTAAGTTTAAAATAAGAAGCCCATATCACTGTGATTACATAAAATCGGAAATTTCAAGGCATTTTTCTGTTCACTGTTATGAAATAAGTTGAGTTTATGTACTTAAGTCAATTCAACCTAAAACTGACATTAAATTCTAATTCATGGAGCACTTAAACATTGTTTTCTGGTGTTCAAAGTCTCCATGACTTAGAGTTTCGACAAATCTGTACAGCAATACAAGACCGGGCGACTCGAGTCGCTTTGACGTCAATATGTTGACTCCCAGGGGACCTGTTCTATTCAGCCAGTCTAGAACGGGTCCACTGTCGGGTAGTGTCAGTTAAGTCAAAGTTTGTCTCTTGGAGACGTTGTTACTCCTTCAGGGAGCAGAACTCCTTCGGGAGTATTGTTTGGTTTTCGCCCCTGGCTCTTCGCCAGAGAGTCAGGGGACTTTTGGAAAAAAAAGGGAGGTGTTCAAAGTCTCCATGAGGAGTGTGGACTATAAGTCCTAACTATGATTCATAACTAGAGCAGATCTGTGCCATATAAAGGCTTGATCCGGATAGAACTTTATCTGGCCATATATGGTTTAGATCTGGTTCTGGTTTAGATCTGTGTTATATCTGCCTAACAATTTATCCGATCTGATATAAATTCCATATCTGGTGCAGATATGGGCCAGATATAAATTTCCATATATGGGCCAGATATGGGCCATATAAAGAGTGAGCCATATAAAGTTTTATATGGTCATATATGGCACAGATATGGGCCAGATATAAATCTCTTTATATGTGGCATATATGGATTTTCCATATATCGGCCAGAAATAGAGTAGCCATATATGGGGCATATCTGGGCCATATAAAAGTGAAACTTTACCTGGGCCATATATGGCCATTTATGGGCTTTATATTATATCAAGTTATATCTGCCCAATTCTTGTACAAGCCAGATATGAATTCCATATCTGGCCCAGATATGGGCCAGATATGAAATCCCATATCTGGGCCATATATGGATTTTGAGTAAGGGCTTCCAGAGATAGGGGAACATGTCCGACGTCCCCTACCTGTTAACGCCCATGACGACGAACGCTACAGGATTGATCACTGTTGATTCATGATCACTGTTGATTTATACAAGATTCATACAACTTTTTTCAAGAAGATTTCTATTACCTACACCTTTGTGGCTCTGTGATATTTCAGTAGCAGCACACGTTGCTGAAGAAGAGACAGGGTCTCGAAAAATTGATGTTTTTTGATTCTCAAATATAATAATTATGCACTAGGTGATTAAGGTGTTACTAATGGAGCCCTTTTTCCTGCCTATGTCATTACTAATTTTTCTATATGCCACACGCTATGTTAACACGTATATGTCTATATGTCAGTCCATCCGTTTGCATGTTATAGTACATACAACGTCAGTCGTTTCGCAGTTTCCTGTCTTTTCATTACAAGTACGGGGGAATCTGCTAGGTGACTGACGTCTTTTTACAGTATATGTGTGGGCTTTGTTCTCGTGTATGTACTTACAAAAGCATTTTTGGCGTGCACATCGGTATATCATTTCGGTATGTGAACGTGTAAGCAACATTTTACTCAGCACATGACATTTTCGGCTTCAAAATTATATCTTTTTAAAAGAGTTCCCAAGGTAATAGGCCTAGTTTCTTTAGCAGATGTAACGTGTGTAAAGAAGAGTTGATGGACCACGTTTGGTGAGCTTTGGTGGCCAAGGAGTGTAAAAGATTGTGTATACTCTCCAGTATAAGGACTTTAATGTGGGAGTCATTACGGAATCTCGAAGCCTGGTTCGGAATACGCTTATAAGTGCCTCCAAAGGTGCACGAACCTTTCCTTTGATGAGTAGTAAAAAGCGCTGTGCGTTTAGTAGTCACTAACAACCAAACTTTACCGTAGTTTTAAATGCAATAGCCGTTTAACTTGAGTTGTACAATAGATAAAAGGCGGGGTATAAACGGAGGTTCCTGAAAATGATAGATACCTTCACCCTCGAAGTTTGTTGAAGGAACTTGATGAAGGCCTATATAACTCAGCACTTCCTGAGGTTGTGAAATTCGAATAACTCTAATAGCCACTGGATCCCATTGGGCCTTGTTTAGGTAAGGTAACCCTCGACTTTCATTAAAAAGTTCTCCATTAAAATGAAATGAAATGACGTACAGTGCATAAAAAGTGTCGTCAAAGTTGTTTAATTTGGAGAACGACCGGCTAAAAGGTAGTCACTGGAGAAAACGAAGTATGGTAAAAAGAGAGAATGAATAAATAAAGGGCTCATAAATCACTTTCCATAAACAGATTCTTCACCTTTATCCAATGATGCTGTAATGCATCAGGAGCGTGTTGAAAAATTTACTTTGCAAAACACCTAGAATTACATTTGGTTGGTTAACATTGGGTTGGCGATGGAATTATGGTCTCTTTCCGCGGTGTTCATGTGGATTTGCTGCCATTCAATCACTAGAGTTGTAGTTAATTATGTTTTAGTAGTTATCACTTTTTCAAGTTTATCTAACCTGGGGAAAGACGAGACACTATGGAACGGAACATCCGAGGGTCCAAGGAGTTTTAGCTAGTGTTGTACCGATAATCGGTATATTCAATATCGGTATTGGCCGATATTCATCATTTTCGCCCACGATCGGTATCGGCAAAATCTGACTACTGCCGATAGTCCGTTACCGATATTTTGCCACTTTTAATGACATTTACTTCGTTTATTTCCATCATCATTTTTTTCTTAATATTTTACCTCTTATCGCTTTCCTGAATCTGGAAATTTTATCTGAAGCAATTACCAAGTTTATAAAAAAAACTCTACAGCTTCATACCATTGACATTGACAACGGTCGATTCCCGGCATCATGCTTCATGCGAGACCTTCCCAGCACTCGAACTGTGAGCAACGTTTCACTGAAGTATAGAGGCATGCAGCGGAACATGATATCATACCTGACAATAAGTCTCAAACTTCTAACCCTAACCTTTGCTCTTGTCTCTAACCCTAACCTAACGTTGTGACATGATATCAGGCATGATAGCCTGTACATGTCTCGAAACACGAATGTGACACTTTACTACAAAACAAAAGTGGTGATTCGGTGCAGCAACAATATAAATGTTAAATATTCATGACAACTACAGTACTGCCCAACATATAGTGCACTACCAATATATTACGAAACGAAATAAAGTAAACACGATTTACGTTAGGCCTAAGTGTAGGCTACAGTGTTCACAACACGCGCTATATTTGGGGTCCTAATGTTGCACCGGCGGTAAGACATGAATATATTTAATTCAAATTTATCATGTTAAGGCTGTAAGTGATAAGAACTAACAAGGACAGTTGCCTTGATTAGTGGAACTAGCCATGATGATATGTCGTTTCTTTCAAATCATATTGAACAACAAATGTGACCCGTTTCAGTTGTCTGAAATATACTTCGGGGGTATCCATAAAGAGAAACGTACGGTATATCATAGCCAGTTAAGCTCATCTCGGTATCGGATCGGTATCGGCCGATGGTGGGAGTGGAAATATCGGTCTCGCTAATATCGGCGATTGGTGATATCGATACAACACTAGTTTCAGCCATATAACGTCTCCATTTTTCTCGCCTATATGGTCATTTCATAATACCTCATCAGATGCACATTGATGTCAGTTGCTTGAAACTTTCACACAGAAAAACGCATTGTGATAGAAAAAATTGTACAAAAAAAGGGGATTACACAAAGTTTTATGAGGGGATCTGATGAAGTGTCCTCTATCACAGCATTCAGGCAATACTTCGAGTTACATGCTATCTTCTGGAAGAAAGTATTCATCTGAGAACGTCCAATTTAGAGTGAAAGAGAGTCTTATCAACAGGGGCACGAAATAAAACCTTGATGAAGATTTCACGAGAATTTGCTAAAACCTGAGCCAAATTATTTCATTTTTAAACAGATGCAGTCAATTTTCAATAAACTTGAGTCAGGAGTTTATAAGACTCTGGTTCGTGTCGCTTTCGACTACATTGGCAAGAGAGTGCGTTAATTTTAAGCCCCCAACCTGAATATGTATTTGTGTGGAACATCTGCCTGCGTGAATCTAGGAATGTCTCAGTAGACGCCAACATTTATGTTGCTACATTTGCACGCGACTCAAAAAGTCTTTGTGGTAAATTTAGCCAATGATACAATCACTGACAAAGTACTGTAAGGTAGAGAGGTATTCCATCCCCATTTACTGAAAACAATGGGGATTATATCATATAGGCCTACTTAAAAATTCCAGCAAATATTGCGTTGTATTCCAAAATATTCTAGCTCCGCCCTCTTGAACCAAGCTATTGGATAGGACAGTAACTCACACTCACACATATCAGGAAATATTACTGCGATTGACCAACTACACTGGGTCGGGGGGTGGGGTGGGGTGGGGAATTCTACATAGGTATTCTGCCACATTAACTTATAGATGGAAGTAACCCCCTATCAGGTTGATAGTGGCTCTTATGTTTGTAGGTATATGTATGTGTGTCTACGGATGTTTTAGTTATCATCAACGCATTCGGATCGGAGTCATTAGAAAGTCGAATATTCATCCGAGCATCAGCAAATACTATGGTTTCTGTCACAATATGAAATGAATTCCGTCTTCCTTGACCAAAGTATTGGAAAGGACTATTTCTTAGGCGTCAATCAGATAAAGGGTCTTTGACTAAATATTGGGAGATAAAAAGGGACGAAATTTATATTGCGAGTTAACCATCATAATACAATTGCGCAACCAACATCATTTGAATTTTCAGCCGAGGATTCTCTGCCCTGACGAAGGGACATCATCCATGTAATTGGCCCCGGTATTCGGAGAGCGGTATCGATTTCCGAGTTTTTTGGTGTATGTATGTGTGTATATATATATATATATGTGTGTGTGTGTGTGTGTACGTTTGTGCCACACCATCATGGTTTATATCTCGCAGTATTGTATGATATGAGAGCTTACCGACGGACACCTACTTTCAACCAAGTTAAAGACATTTCTTGGTCGTGGATATCAAAAAGTCGAATTTAAAGATTACACGTTGTCTGTAACAAACCGGTAGTATATGCCTTCTAAATAACACAAAAATAATGGTAATCGTTATAAATGCTTTTTATTTTCTGTCCATGCAGCGCGTGAGGAAAGGATACTACAAGTATTCGGTAACACTTTACTTTATAACACTGATTGGATCAATCATCTCCGCTGTATGTTTACTCCTCTGCCTAGTAACTTTCTTATCGTTGAAGTAAGTCAATTTATAAACTGGGAGTAGGTCTTTATGTGTGTATATATATATATATATATATATATATATATATATATATATATATATATATATATATATATATATATATATATATATATATATCTTACGATTAAGGGGGAGAAGTGATATTAATTAATTTCGTGAGATTTAGTCTTAACATTTTTCCTTATATAGTCTTACAGTGGTATTTACTTAGGATGATAATATTTTCTTTAGCTGAAATGCACTGAAATGTATTTAATTAATCCATTACAGTTCGATACTGCTTAGGCAGATCTAGTTGATTTTAACGTGTTATGAGCTTTTGCTCCCGAATTTTATCATCCAGCAACACTGGTTACCAACAGAGGGGTGTACCATTTAAATGTGGCTACTAAAAGCTACTAAAAGATATGACATAACATTTGAAGTCAATAATAACAGGAATATTCTACAATCATTTATGAACAGTGTTGTTGCGAATCAAAAGTGAGGATGGGTGTGGGGGGGGGGGGGGAGCAAACAAAACTATGGAAGGGAACAACACGTTGTCAGTAAGCATTACTTTCTTAACGTGTATAGCTCAGTGGGTATAGGTTGGACTGGGGAGTAATCGGGGTGCAAAAATCCTTGAAAACATCAAGGGCAGATGTTTTTATGTCTTATCTTGGTAGCGCCACTGTTTATGAACTTTCCTTGGGTCTTACAAGTCAAGCACTTTCGTCGATCCATTTGTCATTGATATCCACTGTGACTATCTCGAATAGATAGGTGTTTTATGAATTGCAATAGATATGTTACAATGTAATCTGCTGATTTTAAACGACGGTCCTTATTTCAGAAAATTACGATCAAAGCAACCAACACATATCCACATCAATTTGTGTACGTCACTTCTGGGATTCTACCTAGCTTTCTTGTTCTCACTGCTAGCTGTTAGTAACTTGGTTCTTTGCAGTATTTTGTCAGCAACAATTCATTTTTTCTGCCTTGCGACCTTGTTTTGGATGTCAGTAGAAGCAATGAATATGTACTGCACTTTCGTCAGAATGAAACAAAGCGGTATCCGTTTTTTCCTACCGATTGCCTGTTTGTTTGCATACGGTAAGTAAATGTATATCTATCATGTAAATATTCTTAAAGACTAATGTTAAGTCATACAAACAACATTCGAGGTAAAGTTCTTCAGTGTTGTCCAAAGTTGCAATTCCATCGGTCACTTACTTTTCTAAGTTGACAATCTCAAAACATTACCACTAGGTTTCAAATTGGTAAAACTTAAATATACAAGTTGCGCCAATCTTTCTGATTCCTTGCCGAAGGCAGGCAAGAAATCTATGAGATGGTGATGTCGTGTGTGGGTGTGTGTGTATGTATGTGTATGTGTGTGTCTATCAGATACTTAGCTTGTAAATACGATATCTCAAGATAGCAATAACCGACACTTTGTATATTTGGTATATGGATCTGTCATGTTAAGAAGAATATGCTTTTGGTGGAGGTCAAAGGTTATTTGAGGTCACCAGAGTTCAACCCGAAAACCTCGTGAACACAATATCTCAAAATAGCAATGACCGACACTTTTCATATTTGGAATACAGATTTTTTATTTCAAGAGGAAGAACCTAATTGTTTTTGGTAGAGGTCAAGGGTCATCTGAGATCCCCGGAGGTTAAACTGCGAAACCTGGCAAATGGCTTGTAAACACGCTATCTCAAGATAGCAATGATCGACACTTTTCATACTTGGTATATAGATTTGTCACTTTAAAAGGAAGAAGCCTATTGTTTTTGGTGGAGGTCAAAGGTCATGTGAGGTCACAGAGGTCAAAAACCGTCTCAAGGTAACAATGACCGACACTTTTCATATTTGAAGCATAGATTTGCCATGTTAGGAGAAAGTACCCTATTGTTTTTAGTAGAAGTCAACGTCATCTGAGGTCAACGGAGGTGAAAGACTGAAAACCTTGTAATCACGATATCTCAAGGTAGGAATGCAGGACACTTTTCATATTTGGTATATAGATTTGTCATGTTGAGAGGAAGAACCCTATTGTTTTTGGTGGAGATCAAATGTTATCTGGGGTCACCAGGGGTCAAACTCTGAAAACTGTTAACCTAACATCTCAAGTTAGAAAGCTTGGATAGATTTCATACTTAGTATGCGTTATCGTAAGAAGACGAACCTTGTTTTTGGTGGAAGTCAAAGGCATCTGGGATCAACGTTTGTCAAACACTGAAGACCTTGTTAACACGATATCTCCAAATAGAAAGCTTGGATAGATTTCATACGTAGTACGTAGATACCTTATGGTCCGAAGAGGACCTTTTTTGTTTTGGTTGAGGTTAAAGGTCATCTGGGGTCACCAGGGGTCAAACACTGAAAACCTTGTTAACATGATATCTCAAGGTAGGAAGCTTGGATAGATTTCATACTTGGTATATGCATGCCTTATGGTGAGAAAAACATTTTCTTTGGTTGAGGTCAAAGGTCATCTGAGTCAAGGGGTTTTAACACTGAGAACCTTCTTGTCACAATCTTTCAAGGCAGAAAGCTTGGATAGATTTCATACTTGGTACGTGGATGCCTTATGGTCCGAGAAAGAACCTTTTTGTTTTTGGTGGAGGTCAAAGGCCATCTAGGGTCACCAGAGGTCAAAAAAGCAAACTTTCCCAAGAATTCCCAAGACTGTCATCTGGGGTCACCAGAGGTCAAAATCAAAATTTCCCAAGAATTCCCAAGGTCATCATCTGGGGTCACTCAATGTCAAAAAGCAAAATTTCCCAAGAATTTTCAAGATTCAAGATCCATTGGAAGTCGAATCCTTTTCAAAACACTTCCTGTTTTCTTTTTTTTGTTATACTTGGTTCGGTTCAAAGGTCAAGTGAGGTCAGCAGAGGTTAAAACAGTAAAAATGATATAGTCAAGAAAGGTAAATTTGAGGGATAAACCTCAGTGCAACAAAGCATCCCCATTCGGCAAGGAATTTCTAAGCCTTTGGGCTTTCTGGTTTCACATAATTTAAAACAAATTTCACTAAGATTAAAGTAAGCCTACTTGGAATATTACTCACAAAATGCAAATGGGAAAATCTGTACCCTTGTTGACCGACTCATTAAACTGGGGAACCGCAGCATGAAGATCGTGATCATAAATTCACAGAAATATAAATGACCTAGCTTATGTATTGCTGCTTTATCTTTTCAAATTAAAAGCATCACCAATATTTTCACAAACCATTTTTTACTGTTTAAAGGTTTTTGTCAACGCTAATATTTCAACGGAGTTAAACTTATGGACATATGTAAAAGCTGTAAGATTTATATTAAAGCTAAAAATTTTGGGGATTGATACCCACTGTGGATGAGTTAACAGCATATTTGAAGCCCTTCGTCATGAAATCCGGAAACCAAGGAGAGGTACATTTATCCTTTATTCAAGGGAGCTAATTCACTAATGACGTGTTTGTATAGTGACACTATGACAACGTTTACAGCCCCACTGTACAAATCTTTTTAGAAAGAAGCAAGTCCTTGACGCTGCATAGAAAGCGCTAGCATGTATCCAATTGTAATGAACCTATCCGTTTTAACTTGTATATAATTTCTATGTTTATCATAGAGAGTCTATTATGCGGCCGTTTAAACTGTATTTTAGGCTTCCCTACCAATAATAATCTGGCGCCCTTGCCTTGTCCTGATTCATTGACAGAAAATTGTCGATTGAACATATGTAGATAAGGATGGGTCCCTGTGCTCCTAAAGCTTGCAACTTTTTATGTCTTTGAGGGAAACACTGTACAGAAATTTTGATATATTTAAAACCATAATTTTCAAAGGGTGATAGGGCATTATAACTAAAGTAACACGGTAGCATTATTTTCACAAGATAAGTTTCTCACAGAAGAACATCTACTTATTTATAGCTCAGGAATAATTTGTTGGGCCAAAATTTTAAGATTGTTAGTCATGCAACAGCCGTAGCACCCGCAATGCAGTCTATTTGGGAGAAATGAAGCTTTATTTGAATGTACTGATGGGTAAGGAACACTTAGCAAAGACTACGACTGCAAACCTTGTATACAATGTTGGTGAACTGTAAAGAAAAGACACAATTTGCCATTAAGAAGGTCAAGATTCTAATCATCTCGTAGAAGCTGACAAGAGGAAGCAAAAAGGTCTCAACTAGAGGCCATTATATGAACAAGTGTTATGGTAAAGGTCTTTTTTCATTGTGTTTAATTTATTTAATGTTTTTGTGATTATTTTACCGCTTTCGGTGCAATAAATGATTTCTTACTTAATCTGAAAAGCCAAATGAATAATATTACATATCACTTGAAGAGCCCATAATGTATTCAAATGAAGTTTTACTATAGTTTCTTGCAACTAGTCTGCTACTTGTTTGTATCAAAAGGTCCTAGTCCAAATTGTTTGAATGTCGTTGGTTACAGGAAAACTATACCAATTTCCTTGCGTACAAAGGGGCAATGATGTCTAGCAAGGGGATAATTGGTCAACGTAACTAACATTTTGGTAATGTTTGTCAGTGTGGAAAGACTTTGCATTAATTCACCAACTGAGACGTTCTTTTCCCATGCTCTTTGCCAGCTTCCTTTACCAACTTAATTTATTAAAGTAATCCAATTTTCTTATTTAAGCGTACGCTAACCCGTAGACATTCCTTAAGGCTTATATATATATACGTACACATGGACGCATAAATGTAGTTATTCGTATGAGCACACTTATAAGTGTAGGTGCAGTTCAAGATAAACGTTACTGTACACATAGACTTTATTTATACGCAGACAAGAACCGCATACACGTTACTTAAGTAGGGTCTATCATTGTGATCCGCCATACCCAAAACTGGGCACCGCCTTGCTCAAGAGATAATATTCTATGGAAAATATGCTAGGGGGAAATCCGTGTAATTTGGACCGGTGTCCAATATGAACCACTGGCATTATTCCATCAATGAAGGAGAGAGTATCTTACTTGTATGTGCCCTCGATACCTGATTCCATTACGTTCACGTTTGACTTCGCAATCGAAGAGATTAAGGTGATTTCCTCAATTCCGTGTGTGAATTTCATTGAAAGGTGGTGAACTGATCTTATTTCTGAGGTAAACATATGTTGGCTTTTCACTAGGAAATGATGTGTTTGTCCCCAAGGCATGATAACTTTGACAAAATATAATCATTCCTCTTGCATTTTGGGCTGTTAAATTTCCGATACAAACGACATTGGCAATGCTAGAGAGATTTTCGCACAAAGAGTAACATCGTGTAATTTGAAGCACCACATGATATGTAATATGGACCAGTGGTCCAAATTACACTTACGTGGGGGTTCAAATTACACACATGGAAATGAATGAGCGATAGCAGTAGATTGAATTTATCCCCCTCTTCACCTCTCCGCAGTTTGTTTAATTACTACCTTAGGCTTGGACTAACGGGTTCCCAGTGCATAAAGCCTATGACCAATCTTGGTCTGCATTGGATTTGCGGCATTAGAATTGGCGGCAGTGGTTCACACATCAAGTGGCTCATTTTATACACCAGGCTGGTTCAAATTACACACGTGTCGTGTACATTGGACCACTTCTGCAACTTGCGTTTGTTATTCATAACTTTCACAGAGATAATTTGAGGAGTGTATCTCATCTCTTACAAATATAGTGATCTGTTACCCTCCCAATACTACTGCTGGGAGCAGTTGGTTGAGCTTATCTTAGTTTTTGTGGGGATTTGTTTTTAGGGGGTCCAAATTACACACCTTTCCCCCATAACAGGAGAGGACATTTCACAACTGCACGCTTCAGCTGGGGGGAGGGGGGTTAAAGTCAAAATAGACTAGTAGATGGCAATGGATAATATTTGTCTAAAATTCACAAATTAGAAAGCACATTATGCTATGAAGGTTTTGAAGAAAAATGCCAGCAATATAAAACAAGGGTTCCACAAACCATTAGCCTAGTGTAACTTCATACAAAAAATTGCATTTGCTTTTTTCAGATCGATACATTTCACATTATAACCACATATTTGTTTGTTCTAAAGGCTGTTCTGCCGTTACAACAATTTTGGTTGCAATTTTCGACAAAGGCAACGATTACAAGAGCGTGCAATAGTGAGTACTGTAGTTTGAAATATATTTATGTAAACTTTTGAAGAGTTTGGTCCCTTTGTCATCTGTTTCTCGTAAACAATTTGGAAACCACATAAAGTTATTGAAGAGAATTTTCTCACTGCTTGAGAAAATCAACATGATTACACATTTTTTTAACTGCAAGGTGCCAAGGAAATTGTGATTTACTTCCTTATTATTTAGAAGTTACTGGTAAACCGCTTTTGACGTATACTTTGCCAGTGTGTGACTAAGGTGGGTGTGTGAGATACTAAATGCCATAGTACTTTGGAAGGAAATGACACATGAAGTAATCTGCTAATTAAATAAGCGGCTGCATATTAATAGGGCAATTACAATGTGAAATTTTGTATTTTTCTTGTTGTCTGTATCCTTGCAAAGAAAGAAACCGAGAAAGCTATGTGCAGTAGTGCTGTGCTTTTACAACAGTACACAACATATCAAAAAAGGTGAACACAAATTGCAGGGAGAACAGATTTTTGCTTAAATTATACACATGAAGAACATTTCAATGCTGAAAAAGACATCTCTTGCAGAATTTCAGGCACTATATTCCCACAACTATATTATTCTTCGGTTTCTCTACAGTTGTTTCCTTCAACCAGGCATGGCACTTTACTTTGGATTTCTGGCAGAAGTAGCTTTTTCATTTCTGTTCAACGCCATTATCTGTGTCGTTGTTGTTCGGAAGGTATTATGTCGTCCACTGATGGTGTCAAGAACCACTGAAAATGCAAGACGAAAGGAAATAATCACCAGATTGCGACACTGTGTCACGTTTTGGTTTGTTTTTGGCCTTTCCTGGGTTTTCGGGTTTCTGGCAGCCGCAGATAGTAAAACAGAAATATTTCTTTACTTATTTTGCATTTGTATCGCTGTGCAGGGATTAGTCATGTTCTTGATGTTATGCGTCTGCAATCCGGAGTTTCGGGATGTTTTTCTAAAGCTTTACCCCCGCCGATCAGCTTCTGCCACAATTAACTTAACAGATTTAAGTCACTCACATAAACCTGGGCATAATGTGAAAACATGAACAGATAATCGATTATCGATTCCCAAGCATAAGCCATACCATTTTAAGACACTTGTTGGGACTTTTTCAATTACCTGGTAGGAACGAGGCAAATATAAAGGTATACTTACTGGTCATAATACTTTAAATATTGTGACATAGAACTAAACCTGGAACAATGAATGTACTTCTCAAGTCTCAAATAACTAGATGAGTCATTGCGAAAATTCTCACATGAACACTTTTCTGCTAATCCATTCTAAACATTTTTAAACGCTGAATAATCATACCGAACGTTTACAAGATCTATGGTCAAAGAGTTACTTTGTTATTCATTCTCATGGGGAAATTCTCCCTAGAAGTGGAGAAAATTATTCCAAGAAGCAATGGTAGTTAACGAAACGTTATGATTTATAACAGATTAGTATTTTCTGTAGGTTCTATTGTACCCAATGGATGAATGGCTTGCTTTGGCATCTAATAAGTTCTTTCTAGGTCTGTATATAGTCTTTGCGTAAATTCTAGTACGAAGTTAACAAACCTATTATCGGTTAAATGACATAAAAAAAATCTCCTTATTTTGACTTTGAAAGGAGCGCCTGGTCGATTGCAATCTCGTAAACCCCTACTCCTCTAATAGGGAGATAAGGTTTGAAGGACGAAATGAGTTCTTATGTTTGCTGACAATACATAAAATGTGCGATTTGTGCGAACCATTAAACATTGCAAAAAGGTTTTCGTCAATGAGTGTCATAGATGTACCATCACTTACAGGGACAGGTTATTATACATGGGCATCCGCAGATTTTTAGGGGGCCAACTTTTTTCACGGGAAATATTCTACTCCCAGAAAAGAGTTTAGATGCTACTTCCACACAGTGTTGACAAAGGCGTAGCCAGAATTTGTCAAGGGGGAGGCAAAGCCCATAGACAGACTCTCAGCGCTGCGCGCCACCATGGGTTGGCGCGTAAGAAAATTTTGGCCCAAAAATGCTTCCCAGATCGCTGGAAATGGCACTTCCAAGGCCTATTTACCGCATATAAAAAGGGGATACACTAGCAATATCGTATATATAGACTTCAAAAAATACCAAAAATATGCTCGGGGGGTTGCTGAGGCCTGAGTGTTGATACTTTTATTCAATTCCTGTTTTGAGAGTAAAAATTCACACTGATTCAACTGTTAAGAAATGTTGATGTTATATTTTCTTCGTTTTTTTCTTTATTTTTTCTTTGTTTTTTTCAAGTTTTTGATTTTCCGGGGGGGCACTTGCCCCCCCCCCCTCCGGACGCCCATGGCTCTGCTAATACTAACAACTTTACTAAGTGGAATATACACATACTTCTTTACAACAAAATCCTTTGAAAGAAAGTTTTAGAAGGATGAGGCCTACCCCACGTCCTGTTCCATGATTCCACACCCCTTAACTGCAAATATGTTTTTCCGATATACCCTTATTACATACATTATTTACACAAATTAGTGGCTCACTAACAGTATCTTGAAGTATTTTCTCATAAGCTATAGTAAGTGTGAAAAATTTTACTAAAGGAGCGAAGACCACAGTTACCACATTGGGGTCTTAAATGTTTTAAATTATTAAGTTTTTCGTTAAAAAACCCTATGTCCTGTCCAAACAGTTATAGCATGCCTTGTAATATGTAAATGAACCTCCAAATGGGGTAGCACACCTTTTAAGACGAGGAGATTAAAACCCAGAAAGCCCAAAGGCTTAGTGATTCCTTGCCAAAAGTGGATGATTTGTTGCACTGAGGTTAACCCTTACCCCTCAATTTTATCCTTTTTAATCATATCATTTGCTACAATGTTTTCACAATTTGGCCTCTGCTGGCCCCACATGACGTGTTAAACCATCCAAAAATTGAATATAAATAAAAAGTGTCTTGGAACCCTATTCACTACGCCATGACACGTGCTCATATTTAGGTAATTAAAATTCGACTTATTTCTGTAACAGCTATGCTTGATGTGCTTGTGCAAAAAAATAAATGTGTTCCTTTTAATTTTATCTTTTCTCCTTTATTTCATTTCATCTTTCAAATGGTACACGTATATTGGTACAATGTGGTACACACTAGCATAAGAATAATACAGAAATATACAATTTAAAAGTGGCAGCATTATAACAAAATTGATGATAGTTAATGAATTAAAAAGGTTTGACCACGATGAAAGGCTCGCTCTAAATCTCCTTGCTTGGATACTTTTCCGTTTTTCAACTATAAACTTTTTCTTTTCTTAGTTTCCATTCCTAAAAAATGAACGCCCAGAAGAAGAATATTTATGTATATTAAAATTAACGAACCGTAATGTTTGCTACACAAAGGTATAGGGATAATACGGGCAATTGCAATGACAGCAGAGACAGCAGAATGCAATGGTGGAATAGAATAAATCAAATACAAAGGTTTGGACATGGTGCAAAAGCTCTTTCAAGATCATTGAAAGTCACTTAGTTTTTACTTGAATCTTTTTCCGTTGCTCAACTTTTACAGCAAATTTAAATTTTTAGAAGAAATCATTCACTGACGGTTTTTCGCTTGCAATTAAAAATAATGTCTAGAAAAATAATGTATACATAGTTGAAAACTAGTAAGGATGACAACAACAGCGTAATAATTTAAATAATTATCCTGCTTTGAAAGGAAAATTGCTCTCTCAAAAACACATTTAAAACATCTAAACTAAAAGAAGACGTTAGTCTACAGTTCCAAAATAAATAGTCTATACTTTTAACGTCAGTCTCACAAAATGTACAGAGGGGGTTAGCTGGTTTTCCCATTACAGAAAAAAGCTTATCAGTTGAAAGAATTCTATGAATGAATCTAAACTAAAAAATATTCATAGTTGAGTCTAGAGTTAATCTCCAAGGAGCATAAAAAATGTCTGGCCAATCATCAGTTGTAATGTTGTTAATAGTGACATGACATTTAAGGCAAGAAGGCAATGGTGAAATTCAAGTTTGCTGGACCAGGAGCCACTTTCAGCCAAAAGTGTCTCCTGGTTCCTTGGTTTTGGTCAACCAGCAGACACTGTGTTTACAAGGAGAGAGTTACCAATTTAATGATTTACGCATATGTCATGTTTAAACTTCGCATTGATAAAGGTCTAGTGTTATATATATATATATATATATATATATATATATATATATATATATATATATATATATATATATATATAGATCGATAGATAGATAGATAGATAGATAGATATATAGATATATATATATATATATATATGTATATATATATATATATATATATATATATACTGTTAATATGATACAGGCTTGAACATCATGAAACATGGTGATCCTTAAAGATTTGGTCGCCCATCCCAAACTTTGGTATTCTCCATAGATGTTCATTGGTCTATAAACTCTCCGACTCTGCAACGATTCGAAGTGAAAACATTTTTAGGAACATGCTGGAAAAAAGCCCTTAGCTACTTTAAAAGTTTACTCCCCGCCATAGCAGACATATTGCAGGTATCTTGAATTAAGTCAAGTTCAATAGTGTTGTGTGTGAGCATTCACTCATGAAGGCACTCAGGAAATTTCCAATGACCAGCACAATAGAAGCAGTGTGACAGCATTCTTCAATGAAGCTCAACACAATGACCACTCAGGCCCGTACGCAGGATTTTCCAAGAGGGGGTTCGAATAGACCGTGTCACATGACGTCATGTTTTGCTTACGCGACCACGTTGAGGGTACATGTACACACTACTTCACTGTACTACACTACAGTTGTACATTATAACGTACATTCACGGTATATTTTACACGCACCTGTGGCACCACTGCCTGACTTTGAAACTGTCAGGATCTTCTGATGATGGAGGCCCGCGAAGCGCGCAGAATTGTTGTTCGAAAAGAGTGTGTAGCAAGAAATTTATACATCAATTCCTGTAGATAATGTTTGCACGTTACCGTTCTCTTTATATTTGCTTGGTACATGACTGCATGTTGTTCTCTTCATGCCCAGAGTCTGGGGTTGAAGATGCTCGTCTAGATTTCAGAAAACGTTTTCACAGAATTGTCCCTTGTATGGTATTGCCCTAAGATGCGAAGTGAAAACCGTAACCAATGCGCGCGGAAGTGCAAATAAAAAATACTATTTTTCATTAAAAAAGATGAATCCACACTCTGCACACAGACTTTCAATATCCAAGCAAAAAGGCAATTCTGAATTTATCCTCTAAATCTTTTGATTTTCTCGAAATATGTCTCCCAAAGTACAAGGCTGTGTTACTTCTCCATCACGCACAACCTTAAACAATCGGCATAATTTTGACAACCCTTTCCGTTGACTGATACTAATTCGTTTAAAGATTATGAGCATATATTGTAAGTGCGTGGAAATTTTGACAGTCTTCGAAGCATTTGCAAAAATTTGGGTTGTTTTGATTTGACATAATCCGTCTGCACTCATAAAAAAACTGACCTCGGTGTGAATGGCATGTGTATCGTATCTACCCCGTTTACAGAGACGAAGTGGTCACATCCCAACTACAATTTACTGTACCGCAAGACAGGTACGAGAACAACTAATCGATTGAGAGTTACGTTAGGCTTGCGGCTACAACGTTCGTTGTAGCCACATGTAGCTCCATGCGTATAGTACCGGTGAGATTTTTTCTGTAATGTTTAGCCAAAACATTGGGGCAAGTAAGAAAGTTATACAAATTGTTGGTTATTTTTTGAGAAATCGGGCCCTGAAAAGCAACTATAGCTAAAGAGTGGGGGAGACTGTCCTCCGAATGGGACTACACACATTTTCGCATCATGAGTGATTCTGACTCCTTGACCACTTGTGCCCGACCTGACCTCTGCTCTCACCATGGTTGGAGCTGAGGCTAGAAAAAATGGAAACGCCCTAAAATGCAGAATACTTTATTCTGAAGCACAAGCTTGTCATTACAGATATTTGTCTATCATACATCGATCGCCAGTATAAGATAGAGTTTGCATTTTACATGGTCATTAATAACAGAAAATTGCACTCTAAAATACTAACTTTGTCACTAGAGTTTCTCATGTATCACGAGTTCCTGAGTGTTTCAGAGAAAATGTGGTATAACAAACTCCCTAGATTGCTGAAAACTGCGCTCTAATACACAAAGTTTTCACTATAGTTCAACGCGGTCCATCATGCGTGGGGCGCCAAAAATGGTGGGAAGGACATTAAACTGAAATCAGTGATCCCACAATGACTCTCTTAATTCACCCACTGATCTATAGGGAGGTTTCATGCTAGCAAAGTCAACCACCGCAACCAATTGTTTTTTTTATTTTGTTATTTTCCTTTGTTCTCTTACTTTTGTTTGTTTACCCCTTTTAATCTTTTACTTTTCGTATTTTTAGTGGCATCTTCTCAATTTTACCGCCTTAAGTAGTATCCCTGTTCTATAATGTGTGTTCTAGTTTGTGGTACTGCTTCATTCCGTCTTTCTTCCGGTGTAATTTGGTCTAATATCAATTTTACATGATTACCACTTCATACTTATTTCGTTTACTTGTGCACAGTACCCCTGGAAGAACAATCCAATGGGACTGAACGGGTTACCCTGGTTAAAGAAAGTCTATAAATAAAAAAACACTGCTGGAGGACAAACAAACACACCTGCGTGCTGTATTATGTACTAAAGCAGTGAGCTTGGTAGTGATGCTTTGCACATTTGTCCTCCACAACAATTGGCGCGTCCACTGAATTTGACCATTTGACCTTTGCAGCAAGCTCCCTCTAACATTAAAGTACATAAAACCATAGTGGCCATCTTTCGGAATTTTCATCAGACAGAGCCAGCTCAGTCATTATTAGGGAATGAGTGGGCAAAAGAAAACAAAGGTTCATATAACGTAACCTCCTTTTGAACATCAAAGGAAATGGAATCAAAGATACTGCGCGCGAAGCGAGAGAAAAAAGGTGTTGGGATAATGACGTAATCATGCTTATTATGTTATCCCAATATTCATATGGAATTGGTTTAATCTGCAACAACCTCAGTTTCTGCATTGCAAGAGGGTGGATGATTGATGTATTACCCCTAGTTCACAAAGGGGATTCGATATCAAAGGGAGGTTCGATTTAAAAAAACAGGCCCATTGACGAACCACTCGACCCCCCCCACCCCCTCCTGCGTACGGGCCAACCACTGTGGTTATCAAGATTTCCTTTTTTTTTCTGCTTTGATGATTCAACTTTTTTCAATTGAGCACTTCCTCTCATGAAGGAAAGAATCACTTGTACCGTAATGATGCACTGTAGGCTAATCAAGAAACATAGGAAGTGACAATAAAAGGACTGATTCCCTTGTCTGTGAGGTCCAGAGATCCCAATAAAACAAATTAATGTGACTACATAGTGCTAAGCATGGTGTTGTAATTCAAGCTCTGAAAACTTGGATGGGTGCTATAGAGACTGGGTGTGTTTGGCATACTTTTAAATTTCTCTCTTGGCAGCTTGAATGGGGAGGGAGTTTGTAAATCCCATCCCCTGCCCAGTGGCTATGCACTCAAGTTTGTTGAGAGTAGTGTAAGGTTCCAGCCACTCCATGGAATTTTGGATCAACTTTGAGACGAGAGTCATGACATGGTTTTGTAGCATCTTCTCGTAACAGTGATATATGGGGGGAAAATTGTATTTTTTTTTTCGTTTTGACATGCCACAGGTGTCACACTATCAATAACATAACAAGTGGCAAAAGCGCATGTTGGAGGAAAAAACAGAACATTGTTGGGCACTTTAGAACAAAAATAATTAGAAAAGCATTAACCTATGTACAGAGGTTAACGCTGGAGTCCTGGAGTTAGGAGTGTGTTGATACACATGTGCACATTATGTTTTAAGCATACATATGTGCTACACGTTAGGCAATGGCACTTGTGCCAAGACATGCTGAAGAAAATAACATTGTGGGGAAATACGTTCAACCTAAAGCCCCCAAATGTATTGCAAATTGTTGTATGAGGGTCTTTTTCACATTCCTTGTAAATGTTTTTGACGTTCTTGAACTCGTGGAGTATTGTTGATGCTCTTCAATTATCGACCTCCTTTTGGAAAAAAAGTACTGTTACACGTAGTACACATGTGCATGCAGAGAGCAGCAGCACTCGAATCATGCACTTCGGACTGAAATTTCTTCCTTTGGGGAGTTAAACCAGTTGTGTATATAATCTTTGCTAATGCCAAGAACTATCACTCTAGAATGTCATTGGTTTATTTTATCACTTCCAACCATAACAAATTGATACGGCGATTATTTTGATCTACATTCTGAGGGCTCAACAAAGCCATATTGCCACAGTACAGAAATTCCAATGTTTCAGCAAAAACATTTTGACATCCTTAACAAGTAAGTTACTGTTTGTAAATGTACATCTCACACTAAAGCATGTATTTTGGCATAAAAAATAAGTGAGTTCGGAGTATACAAATATTTGATCTTCGAAACGTCATATAATGCAGCCTGCAGGTATAACCGACTGCCGAAACACAAATCGTTACAAAAAGTTTACGTAAAACATGGCTGGGAAGCCGTTCTGCTAGTAGACCAGGATAGAAATGTTTGACATCAAAACGCTGATGACCTAGCGTTATAAAGACTTTTGGCTGCCAACTAATTATCATCTTCCATAGCTAGGTTTTTTGTTTCCCAACGTTCCTGGCCTAGTTTGAAGATGGACAACATTGGCGATTTCGTTTGTTTTGTTGGCTTGGATGACATTTTAACAGTCTGAGCTTATTTTACACATGACGTTATAACATAAACGTTTGCAATGATATTCATGGACTTGAATATCAGCCACAGTTTGTGACCAGCATGAAGTTAAAAGCATGCGAAGTTAAAAACGTTTCACATTGTACCAGTTGGAAAGTCTTATTCGTCGTGTTGCCTAACAGTCACCATGGAGTGGATACAATCAGGTAGTTGTTAACAACTCCCTGATACAATACACAACACAAGACGTATGTATCTTAGTTACTCATTGTTCGATGTACGATGATTGCGGTGATCAAGCATAAGGCAACTCCTATGATCCCTTACGTTTACAATATATAAGTATCCTAATATTGCCAGCATTATTCGGCTTATCTGTTTATTGAAACGTGGCCTTTCAATGAGATAGTTTTGTCATATATGAAGGTCTAACCCTTTTGTTATTTTTGTTCCTTCCCTCCAAGCCGTGACACTTGCACAACACGAGGAACAGTTTTATACCAGTCAGCATTCCATTTATTTTTGTATTTGAGAAGGTCTAATGGGAGAGGGCGTTTGCTTCCAAATATCACTAGCTCTTTGGTCGTAGTAGATTTAACAACTGTAGAATGTTTTACCAGGGAGTTGTTCAAATAGCAACTCTCTGTTTAATTAGCTTATTGTACGTTTGTGTCCGATAACTCGAGGGTTGGCGGTTTGACTCATTATGTATGTCTTATTAAGCGTAGGGTGGCTTCAGTAGTTATGTTTGGAGCGGGACGGGAGCTTACAGCAGGCAGCTTTTATTTGGAGGGAGATACATCGCTTTGAAGTGAGGTTTGTACCGCCAAGGTCACTCAGTAATCCATCGCTTGTATCTTTCTTGACATTTCTATAAGATTTACACTGTATTAGGAAGTTAAACACAAAAGGGATTTGTCGTCTGCTACATCTAAAGTAATACTGGGGTTTTTTCCACTGCCACAGCATTGCCAGTCGTCAGGGAAATAAAAAATATTCCATCTTTCGATGCTGGGTGACGCGCATGACAGTATATCAGTTAGGTTTTATGTTGAAATATGAAGAAGAATCTATATCTGGTTATTTCAGCAAACTTCCGGAAACTTTCGTATCGTTGTAACAAAAGTTAGACTTATACCTCGTCAACTCATTTGCATGCGATATCTTGTGAAGGAAGGACTAACTGTATTTCTTTTAAGTTCAATTGAACAGTCGTTTCCAGTTTATTATCACCAGTTCTGAAAATGTTGGCGGCGCAAACCTACACATCAAAGTATTGTTCTGCGCAGGCCACTTTTTAAAGGATTACTTGACCTGAATGATGTTGCTAGGTGAATGCCATCAAATTTGAGCCACAAAACAAAGAAAAGAAATGCCTTTGCCCCACATAAACGGCTTATTGTTGATAATCTCCTCACTATATAATGGGTATTAAAGTATTAGCATAAATCAAACTTTCCGATATATCTCCATCCAAATAACAACTCCCTGCTTAAAGTAGGCTACAGGAAGCTGGGATCTTTTTATTTTCCTTCTTTTTTCCTCCTCCTACATTTCCCCCGTGGTTAGGTGACCTGTCAAGAAGGGTATTTCTCGTGTAACTGGTTGTAACTGAAAGTTTATCACAGGCATCTATGGGTGTAATGCCAAGCAGCATAGCAGGGAAGCCCTTACCACTGATTAGGACACCCTGTGTCTATGCCCGGCCCATAAAGGCACGATTTCCTCCTGTGAATTTTTCAACTTGGTAAAATATATAGTTCTTTAAGAAATTGGCTTTATTTTTAATTTTGCCACATATATTGTGGTGGGTGTTTTATTTTTTCTTAGGGGATCGAGGGATTTATCCCCTCTAAATAAAATTGATTTTGGTCTTCGTGGGTTTCATTATAAAGTGAAAAATCCAGTTGTTTGCGCAGTGAACGTCTGGTTAATTTAAGTCAGAATAATTTAGTTTTCATCTGTTAAAAACAGTTAACTACCAGTCTTTTTTGGCTTCGTACTGTTTATTCTCCAAGCGTTAGCAGGCTTCTTACGTTTAGCACTAAGATGCTCCCTCTACTGGACCCTCCGGTTGCCAGAGAACCTTGCCATCGCTTGCTCTAGATAGGAACTTAATATTTTCGGGCGCTGCGCCGGAAAATTCTTTAGTAAGCATAATATTTGCTGCTTTGTATTGTGGTAGTGGCGTATAGACCTTATGCATTGACGTCCTGACGTCATTTTGGCGGCAAATAAGGAAGCACATAGCAAGCACGAAGTAAACTTCGCATGCGCATACGTAAAAAACTATACGCGCGTATATGACCGGTACACTAATCAGCTGTCTACAGTTGTTGGTGTAAGTTGTAGTGATACTCTCTTGCCTTAATGGGGGCTCCTTTTCTGTTCTGTGACGACCTCTGTGTAAGGTCTCTACGAAATTTCAGAAAGAAGGGGGGATATATGCGAGTGTTTAAACATGTCTACGTAACGAATAATATCTAATATTTTCATGACTGGTGATGACTGTTATTAGAACTAATGGACAAAACTTGTGTTAAATGCTTCATTAGTAATTAACAGGGACATAATGTGCTTATTCGCCGACTACCTCAGTATTTTTTAGGAAATGGAGATCCCACTATCTAAACGTTTTACTTTTTACCTGTGTCCCTCTTTTTCCACCAGCAGCAGGTTACTTTCCAAAAAGCAAGTTTCCTATCTGGTCCTCGTACAAAATACTTTCATCCTTCATTCATAAATGCGTAGCACTGAGTGCTGCATTATGAGAGTATTATTAGAAGTGTAAAAGGCGAAAATATATACGACCCATTACAGTTTATTTTTATAAGAGATATTACCTATGAATAAAGCAAAGATTAATTTCTTTTCTTTACTTGCAAGTTCTTACTCTGAGTATTATTTTAGTGCTGCAGTATGATAGTATTATGGAAGATAAATTCTGTGCGAATGTTAATACTGAGAAGAATTACTGTTTAATAATCGAATCAATTTTATGCCTTAAAATTAGCAAAAGCCACAAAGCTGTTCGGACGCAAATGACTTATGTACCGTAGTTACAATGATCAGTTCAAAAGACGGAAGTATCACGTAGACATAAAGCAAAATAAATCGCTTTTCTATATTTGAAAGTTCTTCCTCTGTTTATTATTTGATGTGTTCCTTGTGAGGTTGTGGATATTGCATATAGACGGAAGGTGCAGTCTATCTCGCTTTCGGTGACGTTATAGTATCGTTGCATTTTTCAGTTGTTGCACATTTCGAAAGAGCCGCTTCAGATCAGAACTATGGATCAAATGCTTCGAAGTTACAAACTAACAAAATGGTTTATTATTACAACTTGTGTGATCTTCAGTGAAATCGAATTAAAACAAGCCGCTCCCGATAAGGGTGGTAAGTACTTTCCCAAGTCGTAAATCGATACCATTTTTTGCAGTCTTGTTTACTCTATTTAACCCTTTTTGTGTAAGGTTTGGTTTTAGAACTTTACCTGCTTTCTAAGTAGACCTTTGTTATAGAAGAGGAAAGGAAAATTTATAGGTCTGAAAGTTTCTAGGCTTATAAGCCCGTCTATTCACTCGAATGTTATAAAGTTTTAAGATATGTGTTTCCCTTGAGCATTTTTTCAAAACTATATGTCTCGATCAACTCAAGCCCTAAAATCTTGAGGGCAATACACGCTTACATCCTTTAACAAAACAGCTTATTCACAGTATAGATCCGTAATTTTATATCTTACAATGACCAGCAACGACTGGTAATATCGAACAGAGATTATATAATATAGAATATACGTGTATATATATATATATATATATATATATATATATATATATATATATATATATATATATATATATGTATATATATATACATATATAGAATAGGACACGAGGACATATGTGCCTTGTTTAAGCTTTTGTGTGATGTCAGCGGCATAGCATATTATTATGCAAATTATGCAAATGACCACAAAAATTCATTTTCCTACATTCCAAATCTCTAATAGTTTTGACTAGCAACACGTTGAACCTGAAGAAATGACACCTTCAGTCACATGAGGTCAGCTTGTTAAATATAAAACATAAAAATATCTCACGGGACGGGTTCCTTAAGTGTCTGCTATGTGGAAGGCTGTGGGGTGGGATAAGGGGTACAGTGTTTGCAAAGTGGACCTTTTGGAGGGCGATTTAGCAAATTTTGATTCGTATGGAAACACGTTTGGTACAACCTTATAACAACTAAAAGCGGGATAGACAGTAGCCCATCAATACATCTGAATGACGTATAAACCTAAGAAGATTGGAAGTGTGGTAACTATAAGATTTCATCACCTTTTTCATACTGATAAGGGCACATTTTGGAAATTTGGCCAAATAGTTTAACACAAATTGTGGTATAGATGAGGCTTAATAAGCCTTACTTTCTTGTAATCTCCTCACATCGTGACATCATGGGCGTCAATCCTGTGGGGACGGGGGGACAAGTCCCCCCACATTTCGATGGGTGGGGGACACCATATCAAATGTCCCCCCCCCCAAATTTGCGTAAAAGAGTAGTGTCGTGGCTCTATTTGACTGGATTTTTGAGTGGCATGTAGGTTTGTTGGGCAATTGTTAAGTGTCTCGATGCAGATTCTGAATGTAGATTTAGTCAGGGAAATCTTCTTTAATGACAAAATTTCGGCGCGCTTCCCGCGCATGCGTCACGGTTTGCACTCCTCATGACCATTGAAAAGGTCATTATACATGGAACTATTCTGATAAAAACACTTTCCGAAAACAGACATACATCTCCAAACATCTGTAGGGGCCTCGCATCAATATGGGATCATTCAATCAGTGACGTACGCAGAGGGGAGGGCCATTCGGCCATGCCCACCCTCACTGATTCCGATTTTTTGGCCTGCAAGTTCCTTAAAATACGTAAATTTTTTCATCACAAATTTACTTCAAAAGGTAGCTTATTTGGCACCAGGTTGCATGTAAGGACACCGAATGTTCAAAAATTTTTAAAGGGGATGGGGACGCCCCACTGGGCCATGCCCCCCTCACCGATGCCTGTTTTATTTGGTTCCTAAAAATACGTAAATTTTTTAACACAAATTTTATTTCAAAAGGTAACATATGTGGCACAAGATTGCATGTAAGGACACCTACTTTTTCAAAAAATTTCAAAGGGGAGCCTCCCCTTAGACCCCTCCCCCAGGCCAGCGATCACACAACATACTGCATCCCCCACCCCCTTGTGGAAGGTTGAAAGTACGTTGTTGCTGTTAAACACTTTTCAAAAATTTTTACCGAGCGCTTCGCCGGAGCTATTATCGGTATAGATGGTGCAGGCGCGGATCCAGGGGGGCCTGGGGTCCCGCCCCCCCCCACACGAAAAAAGGAAGGAGAAGAAAGGAAGAAAAAGAAAAAAAGAAAAGGAGAAAGAAAAATTAAGAGCAAAAATTTAATGAAAGTGTCTAAGAACGTATTCAAAGTATATATTTCTGTAGGGGTTGGGTGGAGCTATAGCTGGATTATCTCTTTAGATATCTTTCACAGTGGTTGGCGACAAAAGGAGAGCTACAATGTTCGAAAACAGGTGAATAGCTGAGTAATGATCCTTGACTTAAGATCTAAATAAGTAAACATCGTGACATATGCAGTAACGGCCCTGCTAGCTGCACTGAAATTTAGTAACAATTTTGTGTTAAAGAGTGAATTTTTTTGTACTCCAGAGGGATTGAGAGGCAAAGTTTTCCCCCTACAGACCTTGCAGAATTAATACAAAAGACAAGCTGTCAGGTGACGTGCTGTTGTGCACAGTGGCGCCAGCTGTTGCAGGCAAAGTAGCGGCGTGCATACCCTATTCGACTTTGATACTGTCTGAAAAGTTTTAAAATGAACTCAAAAGGCTTTTGAGCTACAGACAGTGGCGTCAGCATAGTGGGCAATGGGTGACGTGCGTCCCCCTCCCCCATCGATTCTTGAAAATTTTTCAAATGGTCCCAAAAGTCGTTTAAGCTACAGATTTCTGTGGAGGGTGGAGGGTGAGATGTATTTTTGATGATTGGTTTATTTGTTCTAACCATTTTCTTTCACAAACTGTTCTCAAACTATCATAAGTTTTGGAAATTCTTGACAAATTCCAAATTTTCGCACGCTCCGCTGGCGTCAAGCCTTCTTTCAGAGTTGTCCTTATTATCAATAGCTTTCGGTAACTACTCACGGGGGAACAAAGGAGCACAAGTGCTTTTTAAGAATTCTCCGTCAGAAGATTCGTTTCTGAATAGCATAGGTTGGTGGGAAAGTGACAGTTTCCGATGCAGGTTCTGAATGCAGGTTTTGTCATGGACTAATATTTTATTCAAAATTTCGGCGCGCTTCGCGCGCATACGGCAGGGTTTACACCCGATTTCATATACCATTGACAAAGCTATGACGAAAGAAATTATTCCAATGCAAACAGTTTTCTAAAATGTACATCTCCTTCTCTGTAGGGCTCTCATCATTATGGGATCTTTGACTAATCTAGTCTAGCACATGGTTTGAAAGATGGAAAGTACGTAATTGTCGTTGCTTATTTTCCAAACATTTTACCGTGACGTTCAATAACCACGAAAATCTTTTCTGAAACGAATTTTGCCTGTCCACCATCCCTCTTGTTATACTTATAAAGACAAGGTGATATATCATATCTCCTCCCATATGAATGTCGGGTAGTGAGAATCCCGTTGGTCCCTCTTTTGTATACTGTAACTAATTCAGAGCTCATGGGAGGCTCTACACTGTTCTCTGACAGCCTTGGATATCCTTTTAAAATGTAAATAAAATATTTTATTATAGTCCAAGAATGTTTCTGTGGACTCCACGCAGGTATAATTGCGTGTACAATTTTCCCATGTGCGTGGATCATGGGGGGGGGACGGGGAGACGCGTCCTTCTCACTTTTTGGAAGGGGGACATCGTCAAAAAGTCCCCCTCACTTTTTCAAAAATGACGGAACAGACTGCAATTATGCCTAGGAAAACGAAATTTTTAGAAGAAAAATCACCTAAAAATCGTACACTTTTGTTGCACCAAATCGCATCTGAGGGAATTCAGTTCTAGAAAAATTTCCCTTCGACCCCTATCCCATGCCGACGATCACAAAACTTATTGCCTCCCCGTGACGCAAATTCTGGCTACCACCACTGCTTCTTCCACCGGGACGGCGATTCACAAATGTGGAAAAGTTGCCCCCCCCCCCACACACACACACTTTTGGAGATGGATCCACGCCCATGATTTTTCCTGGGACTTAAGGAGGTTTGAAGACAATATATTAACCATCTCTTACTCCCCTTTTTCACCCGAACGAAAGTTGGAATTCACTAAATTGTGGACATTTTTTAAACATACAATCACTTTAGAATGACCCAAAGATATCACCATTTTGCATATAGGCTCCCTAAAATTAACAAACATTTCTCTAAGGGGAGGGTAAACCCCTTCCTGGGATTGCACTTTCATGTACTAACAAGAAAAGGCTCTCCTACTCTTGTATATAGCGTATACAAAATCCCACTAGCCTAAAAAGTCACGGTTTAGCAGTTATCTGGGGTTCCCCCAATCACCAACTCCCGCCGGCATCATCGGTCATAGATTTCTGAAGGGTATACCCTTCAGAAATCCATAAAGAAGGGTATATATCATCTTTCCTCCCATATGGATGTCAGGTTGTGAGAGTCCTGTTGGTCCCCCTTTCTCAGTGTACAATTAATGCAGAGCTCCCGGAGGCTCTATACCGAAAATTTTCGGATCGCTTCGCTCGCAATTGTTTACGCTTACGGAGAGAGGTACGTTTTTATTGAGTGATGGATTTATTTTTATCACTTTTTACCAAAAATCATTTGAAATCTTTCACGATTTTTGCAAAGTCTTCTCGATATTTCTTGATTTTTGCTTGATCTGCGCACTTTTAGCCTTGACTTGCTCCTTTTAACTATCAATAAGGTCCCAAAAGTATTCGCATTACGCATCGGTGGGGGCTCTACCATAAGCCAATTATTCGTGTGCATAAACGTGATTTCAGAGGAGCCAGCATTGTAAGGATGTAAAGCAACTGATATTCATTTTTCACCCTCCTCTTCTTATGAGAACTGAAAACTTAGTATCGAACCCACCTTCTAATTGATAGAGACACATAAATGGAATTGACACCGTTTGTAATAGCAATGGTTTTAAATGTAAATTCAAATTTTCTCGCGCAATTGTTTCATCTGACGTCCTATACCCGAATACCGCATAACGAAAATAAAACACTCATTATGGCAAAAATCATTTCAAGTTACCTACATGGGCTCATAATGTTGGCGTGTAAGTTTTAAGATAACTTAGATTCTCCGGAACTTCTCCAGGTACATATAGTAACTTATACTGAGCCATACACATCAAATTCCATGCAAAATGAAAAGGTACAAAATCTCTCTGACATAAGAACTAGAGCCGATTTCTGTGCTCTTAAAATGTAATACTGCGAGAGCTTCCGCCCCCTGGACCACCACCGATATTCCATTTTGCCCCCCCCCCCCTCAAAACTTCTGGATCCGCGCCTGCAGATGGGTGATTGTTAATACACTTACAACTAAAAAGTATTCTGAAAACGCCCTTGCTAGTCCTTTACTCCTTTGCTATACTACGATCAGCTCCAAAAATATCCCAAAGATAGCACCAATTTGCATTTAAGCAACCTTAAATTAACAAAAATTTCTCAAAGGGGAGGGCTACGCCCCCTCCCCTTAGACCCCTCCCCCAGGATGACACCTTTATATAGTGACAAAGGAAGGATCCCCACTGCTGTATACAACGCAGGGTGAATAAAATGGTGCAATTTACTTGCCGCCACTGCAGTTAGTAAAAACATCCAGCCAGTCGGAAAAATTAGAATTCACTAAATTATGGACATTTTCCAGCCATGTACGATCAGCTCCAAAAATATCCCAAAGATAGCACCTATTTGCATCTAAGCAACCTTAAATTAACAAAAATTTCTCAAAGGGTAGGGCTACGCCCCCTCCCCTTAGACCCCTCCCCCAGGACGACACATTTATGTAGTGAAAAAGGAAGGATCCCCCACTGCTGTATACAAAACGCAGAGCGCATAACAAAGTGCAATTTAAACGCCTCCACTCAGTTGGAAAAAAACATCCAGCCGGTCGGAATTTGGGACCTTCACACCCAAAAATATATCCCCCTAGCCACGGGCGTGGTCGGGTCCATGATCTCCGACAATAACCCACGCTGCGAAGCGTTTCAGCTATTTTGGGACATGATGAAAATAACATCTTGAAGTAATTCCGTGGACTCGGTGTATTTCACCTGGCAGATCATCTATGATGGTCATGTTAACTTTGAAATGATAATTCTTATTAGAATAGGACAACGTCAGTCATCATAAGGGGGAGGAAAGGGCCTATAGGAAGACACCCCCTCTTCAAAACCAAAGGGATTGGTTTGTGCTAAGTCATGTATGCCCCGTCCCCCATTCCCACATTTGAATACGGATTGACGCCCCTTCGTGACATTATACAAGCACGGAGTGTCGTTGTTTCTCTGTTCTAGTTTGTCTCAAGTGTTTTCATGCCAATTGTTTCTGGATTTATATCATGCATTTTGTATATACCTATACAAGAGGTCACCCATTAACCCTGTTGTGGATTATTGAGTGATTACGGCTATTTATGAAATGTTCGAGACCAGCAATTATCCTCTTTTAATCAAATTATTCTCTGATCGGTGAGCCATCTCCAGCCGTCTCCATTTTTTTCTAGTTTTCACAGAAAGCGTCAACCCCCTGCTTACTTCCTCTTGGCTACGAGCAAGTAGAAAAATATTTTGGGGGCCACTCTGCCCCTTCCCATCTGCCTATCTCACACAACCAAACACGATCGCCCCCTGTGTTATAGAGTTAGCAGGGATGACTCGAACATCTAACGTGAAGTGACGTTTATTGAGATATATCATTCGGTCTTTGAGACAACTCGAAACAAATTAAAGTACTGAAGTCATGCTATTATGTGTGTTACTAAGACACATAATGTTAGGTGTGACGTACAAAGACTCAATTGGTAACGGAAGTAAATATGTGACATACAAAGCAATGTGAAAATGTACAGTCAAGTTGGAAAGTACGTGACTGTCTCTTTAAGGGTGGCAGGGGCGGATCTAGGGTCTTCTCTGAGGTGGGGTCCAACATAAAAAGGGCACATTCATTTTTTTAAAATTTTGGTTCCCATAAACGTCAGTTAATATACAATTTACGGCATATTGACAAAGAAAGGATAAACCAAGAGACATGCAAAAACTGGAATCAAAACCTGGAATCTAAACGGTGAAAATGCAAAGCGCGCGAAGCGCGCGAAAATATTTTGGGTAAGCCTACACTTTGTATTTGTACTAATTTAAGGCTTATACAGAACAATTGTCCCGACAGTTAGGCCCTATCGGGCATAACTTTATTGTACTTTCCTCCTCGAGTCACTAGCCGTACCGTACGACAGACACAAGTAAAAAACCAGGTTTAGCGAAATGCGATTCAATTTCCGACATTTACATAAATCCATGTATTTCTACTTATTAACTTGAAAAGGTGGAAAGGGTTTGAACTATATTTAGCTACAAGTATAACGGAACTGAGGAAGAGTGGACAAAGCGTACCGAAAATTTTGGGTTTTATCCCAGAAATTACCCTTATGAAAACCAAAATAAGTAAATCGACCATGTGTAGCGGCAGAATTTTCCCAACAGGGGGCCGGGCCATGTCAGCTACCCCAATGAGTTCCGACATTCCCTATTTCGAGGGGATGATGAGAAGGGCAAATGGAGGAGCCTCATTATCCCATGCTATTGCAGGCATATTTTGCATCACATCACTTAATACTTCAAGATCCGAGTTGCGCACTGATAGTGTTCTTTGAATCTGGATCGTGAAATTGAAAAGCGCGCGAAGCGGGGGAACATGTTTGATAGGCTAACACATAAAACATATGACGAAACGAAAAAAGAACTGTGGGTTTGTAACCGTATCGGGTGTAACATACATTTGTATCGAAACCACCTGGAC